>JAHRHZ010000023.1:15878676-15912076 GCA_024137785.1 Ginglymostoma cirratum | reverse complement strand
ACCCGAAACGTCAAGTTTTCCTGCTCCTATGATGCTGCTTGACCTGCTGTGTTCATCCAGCCCCATGCTTGTTATCTCGGATTCTCCAGCATCTGCAGTACCTTTTTATCTCTGATACAAGAATAATTGGATGACGTGATCAAACCAAAACCTGTTGGAAATAACACATTTGTTTGTAGAAACCTGTGTATAGTACAAGCATGGAACTGCTGATAGAATGGAGTTCCACAATTTGCAAGTGCTGGGAAAGCCTGAATAACATCAGGAAATGGTACGTTAGGTTTTATTTTGATAAAGAGAATGCGGGTCAGCTCCTGCTATGATCTGGAGAAGCTAATTGTAATTCTTGTTTCCAACATTATGTCACATCAAGCTCGTGATTCTTTCTTTCCGTTCCAGAACTTATTTTCCACGCACATAACTCCAAAAATAACTGCTGAGAATCTCAGCAGGTCAGGCAACATCTGTCATGAGATTCAGAGCCAACGTTTCAGGTCAATGACCTTTCACCAGCACTGCATGATACTTCCTTAAGCTTGGCATTAGACTGTCCATAGGTACCTAGATCCTGCAGCTCTCCATTACATGGGCTGTGTGACACCACTCTCTGCACCAGATCCTGTGATACATGCAATGAATTCTTGTTTTAGAAGCTTTAGGATTTACAATGTATATCTGACTGAGTAATTAAAGTAGCTTCCAAAAGAAAGTGGCCGATATTTAACCTCAAAGCTTCTCAGTAACTGGAAGAGCAGAGGAGCTTTTGGATTTGAGAATCCGTTCACCCTTAACTATTCTAATATTGTGAAAAATCAACTGCACAGTGGAGGGGACTATAGAGCACTGTAGTTGTGCAAGGAAAAGCAGAATTTGATTACTTATGGCCACCGACACCAAAAACAACTTACAAACTGCTGAGGTTATCCAAAGTGCATTGTTAATTTTGTGCATTATTTCAACTGTAATCATACTTCAGTGATAAGTAGGAAACCTGAATGTAAGAGTAATGGGTGACCGGTAGCCATTGGATTTAATTTGTCTGGTACTTTGTGCAGAGTATTTAGAAAATAAAGTCTGCATTCTTTAATACATTGGGCATGAAATTGCTCTTCCCCAGCAGTTTCAAACAAACAATCGGAAACCTGTTTCATATCCTGCCAAATATTCATTCCCATTTAAGTTCACAGGAAGAATATTAAATGTGGTCAAAGCTGTCCATGGATCCACTATTTCACAAAATGCAGCTAGAAAAATATCACCCCCAATATCTATTATTGAACCAATAATTGTGATCTCACACAAAGACTATAGCTCTAGCTGTGCCCTCCTCCTTCTTCAAACAACATGGAGCACTCCATCAAGTCTCTGAATACACTACCATCCCTTTCTTTGAACTATGTCTGCTGCGCCAAGCTTAGCAACCCTGGGCCTTGACCAGAGACACCAATATCTCTGGCAACACTGGATTCCTCCAAACTTATTCCTTGAAAAACAGCTACAAATCTCTGGAATAGTTTGCACAGATGAGATGATGTTAATGTAACTTTTTACATATCTGTGTATGTAAATTGTAAACCCTATTCCCATAGCTCTCATTTGGTTTGGGTCAATGACTTCTGTTGTAGTTTTGTTAACTATAATGTTTTGAAAAGACACAGGTCTAATGCATTGCATGTTATGTGGGTGAAATTGATCTGCATCAGTTGTGTGAGATGGGAGCAATGTGAATTGGGACTCCATTCATACATTGCCCAAGTTTCTCTTATGAATAGCAAAAGTACTAGTTTGTTAACTCTGCACTTGTTGTGGTTCAATTGATATCCCGCTTATCTCTGAGGTTGTAGGTTCACGACCCATTTTGGGACTTGCACACAAAAGCCAAAGTCAGAAACAATGCCCCAGTGCAGTGCTGAGGGAGTGCGACACTGTTGGAACAGATAAAATATTAAACAAAAGCTCAATCTGTCCCCTGTGCTGGATGTAAATTGTCACATGGTACTGTTTATGAAGGGCAGCAAATGTTGTTGTCTTGGCCAATATTTATCCCTCGTTAAACATCACAGATGTTATTTATCACAGTGCTGTTGGTGGGAGCTTGCTGTGCACAGAAAGGCTGCTGTACTACCTATCTTCGCAGAGTAACTATTCCTCAAAATTACTTCAATGCTCGTAAAGACTTTAAACACGCTTGGTGGTGATGAAAGGTACTTCATGAATGTAAATTTTTTTGTCAATCTCACACATGCCACCAACTCTGTCATGTCATTGGCTTTGACGTCACAAGAGTTGGACTATAAGACACACTGGGCCAGATTCTCCAGGACATGGCACCCATGCTCAGGATTACCACTCCCATCCCTCCTATATATGAAAGAAGGGACCTCCAGATTTCGAAGAGGAGATCTCCCTCATGTCTCCCTCAGAGATGCAGAGCCATACTTCCATTCTGGCAATTCTTTTGTGGCATAGAAATGTCAGCGGGAAGCAAACCACACCCCATTTTCACAGTAACCAGGTGCTCAATTTTGAATTGTAAAGGTCCCCAGAGCTGCTGGGAAATGGTAAGTATATAAAGTAAGTGTGATGTTGGGGTGCTGTGAGGGCAGGGTGCTGGATGGGTAGGATGTCAGGTGGGTAGGTGCCAGGTGCCAGCTGGGGAGGGGTATAGGGGCCATCTGGTGAAAGGGCCAACTCAGGAGGGGTCTGGGATGGCAATGGGAGCTGGTAAAGTGATGCAGTGTTTATGGCAGCTTGGGCTGGGCTGGAGAAACTGGATGCACTGTGGTGTGGGGAAGGTGGTTGTTAAGTCTGGTTGGGGACTGGGGACCAGTTGGGGAAGGCGGGGGATTAGGTGGTTGTGTGAATCCAGAGGGGCAAGGCGACTGGGTGGTCATATCCAGCGTTAGGGTAGGGGTCTAGTCCTGTGCTGACAGTGTGGGTAAGAGGTATGAGGTTGGTTCAGGTTTCGTGGGGGTTGGATCAGCTGATTATGGGGCTAGTGATGGGTTGAGGACAGAGCAGGACTGCAGGCAATAGTGGGTATTTATTGGGGGGTGGTTGTCAGTGGGGGGTATCCTGCTGAGAAGAGGCTGTTGGGTTCTAGGGTGGGGGCAGGTCTTGGAGAGCATGTCAGTCCCTGGGGGTGTCGGGGCTGAGCCTGGGGTGTGGAAGTGTTTTGGGGGAGATGTAGCTGGGCGTGTTGTATTAAGTATGGTGTCAGTTTGATAGTTACTCAGGAGTTAGATTATGTATTTAACAGTCTAACTTTTTCTGCCAAACAATTTTTCTCAGTCATTGGAACCATTTGAAGTCTTATGGATACTTTCAGAGGGCTCTAGGCCTAGAGGAGGAATTGCCCAGCAAAAAATTTACTCTCGTCAGCGATTCAACTGGAGTTTGCTAGATCGGAAATTCCACAGTTTCCCAACTTCCACCTAAACTGGAATAATAACTGCATGCGGAAAATCTGTCCAATTGTTTCATTTGCGAATACCCCACCTATTTCAGCTCTGTCAAAATGCTCTGCATTGCAATAGAAGATCAGTCAGCAAGGAAACCATCCACAATCAGTATGGTATCCTGCAAGGACACGGCCAACACCTTGTCATGAAGTAAAGCAGTGTGACATCCTGAGGTATTGGAACTTGATTAAAAGAAATTACAGGTTCTCTTTCCAAACTACAGTGATCTTGAAGATGGTTAATAGCTGTTAGACTACCTACTGTTTTCGTGTAAAAACAAAGCTAAGATATTTTGCCCTCAGTCCTCATTATAGCAGGCAGTGTGTGCAATGAACTTTATTTTGAGCAAAGACAGAAAATCTTATTGGAAATGTAAGCATTGTGATGCAGGAGTCTGCTTCTAGTCAAGTTGATCAGTGCTTGTGTTTTTGTAAGTTTTAACTGTACAGTTCTGAAAGATCTGAAGGGAATAAATTCAAAGTATTTTTGAATCAATGCCAGGTTAGTTGGTCTACACGTAGTTCTCTTCATTTAGAAGTTTTGGGATTAATATTCCAAACTTCTAATAATGTTTGATCAATATTAGAATCCTGGAATGATTATAGGGTTCTAGAAGACCATTCAGACCTGCAAAACCATACTGCCTCTCTGTGAGAGTATTTTAACATGCCCTGCTCATGCAGCTATACCCCAAAGGCTTACACATGTTTTCTATCCAAGTACTTAACCAATTTCCTTTTGAAAACCACTGAATCTGTCTGCACCAGCCCCTGAAGGACCACATTTGGGATTGTAGCTATTTGCTGAGTAATGAGGTTTTTCTTCACATTGCCTTAAATTCTTCAGCTTAAAACTTGGGTTCTCCAGTTCTAAACCCTTCCACCAAAGGATCCAGTTACTCTCCATCTCCTCTGTAAAAACCCCTCATCGTTTTCATGATGTTCTTGTAAAGGGAGCCAATCAAGGCTAAGTCCATCTCCATATCACTTGCACAGTCTCCTAGACATGAAATCTGAAATGGGCCCAATTAATGATCATTCACAGGTCTTGTCCCACCCTCTCCCAGTCTTTGACTCACAAAGAGGCCCACATGTCACAAGAAGCCCACTAATTTTAGCTGTGCGGGTTTCTGGCAGCCCAGAACGGGGAACCTCCTTTGTAGGCTCCTTGACCCATCAGAAACACATCCCCTTTCTTTTTACCCACAGCCTTTAATCCTTCACTTGGGAATCTTGAAGCCGGAACCCCAATCCAACTCACTTCAACCCAGCTCACCTCAACCCTACCCATGCCTACAACCCTGACCCTGCCTTTGCCATGTCAGTTGGGACTGCTCAGCTTTGGGGGCTGCTTGTAGGCCTAGAAATGGCCAGTGTTCCAGGCTTGCCCTGGTATGGACAATCATGCTTCCTCCCAGGAAATGGGTGAAAGTCTCGTGAGTGAGATCATGGGTGGGCACACCCCCACCAGCTTTTCGGCAAGGAGAGGTGTCGGGTATTACAGTACCTTGTAAAATTCAGTCCTGTGGTGTCATTCAAATCTTTAAAGCTTTCTCTCTGCCATTTAACGGTGGACTTCATCTGTTTTCTTAAATAAATATGACAGTCCAACGGCATTATCACGAGACTGTTAATCTAGAGACCCAGATTTTGTTCTGGGGACCTGGGCTCGAATCCTGCCATGGCAGATGGTAGAATTTGTATACAATAATACTCTAGAAATAATGATGACCATGAAACTATTGCTAAATGTGCGGAAAAACCCATCTGGTTTTCATTCACTAATATCCTTGAGGGAAGGAAATCTGCCATCCTTGCCTGGTCTGGCCTACATGTGATTCCAGACTCACAGAAACATGGCTGACTCTTAACTGCCATCTGGGCAATTGGGGATGGGCAATAAATGCTGGCCTAACCAGTGGCACTCACATTCCATGAATGAATTAAACAACAGGTTTGAGTCTCCATTTAGCACAAATAAACACACAAACAATGACGGACAAACAAGATCCTTTAGACCATAAAGCCTTTCTATATAATCATGATCACCTTGTACATCATGAAATATACACTCACAATCATGTGGTCAGAGCAGCCAAAGAAATTTGCCACAAGAGCATTGAGCGTTGTGTAATTACATTCATCCCCCTCTCTAGCTGGTAGAATTTTTGCTATTGGCTTCCTGTTAATGTCAGCCAGCCAAACCTCATAGAATAAGAGTTCCTAATTGGGGCTGTTAATCTGGTCCAATCAGGGAGCCCTGGCTGACAGATAAGAAGGGGAGAGACTGACACTCTGAGACCAGACTCTGAACAGGCAGTGTTTAGGTCAAGGAGGGTGGTTCATGTATGGAATGAACTTCCTGAGGAAGTAGTGGATGTGGGCACAATTACAATGTTTAAAAGACATTAGGATAAGTACATGAACAGGAAAGGTTTGGAGGGATATGGGCAAAGAGCAGGAGGTGGCACTGGTTTAGTTTGGGATTATGTTCAGCATGGACTGGTTGGACTGAAGGGTCTGTTTCTGTGCTGTATGATTCTATGACTATAGATATATTCTATGACTATGTTCTTGTGTTATTGAAGGGTAACTTGGTGACAGGATCAGCCTCCATACAGTTATTTCAAAAGTCATGTCCAGTAATTGGGCCAGTCACACTGAAATATTCAGAGATAAATGGTACTGCAGATGCTGGAGAATCTGAGATAACAAGGTGTAGAGCTCTTCCCCTCCCCCATTTCTGATGAAGGGTCTAGGCCCGAAACGTCAAGCTTTCTTGCTCCTATGATGCTGCTTGGCCTGCTGTGTTCATCCAGCTCCACACCTTGTTAACACTGAAATATTCATTTATTCAGCAAATATGGAAGTTAAAAGCATTGAATTACTTTCCTTTGAAATTTCAAATAGTGAACCAAATGATTATCATTGGAAAAAGAGATGCTAAAGAAAAGATAAAAATACATTTTCTTAAAAAAAAGTTTTTTTTTCTTTATGGAGAATTTTGAAATTCCACCAAAATAAAAATCAATTAAAAAACCAATTTTCAGGTCCAATGAAGGTATTTATAAGTGATAACAACCACTGTTAAAAGCCCAGCTGCATTTCTTACAACAAAGATGTGATTTGTTCAAGGGATTTCATGGTGAACCCAATAGCATAAAGGTGAAGCTCTATTCATTTAGTTGATTTTCCAAAGGGACTGGGGTGTCTCACTGAGGGTTCATCATAATTACCACTGCAGAATTTGGGTCAATATTTTTATTTGCATCAATTTTGTTTCAATTCAATGTATTAGTCATACAAGCCAGCTATTCAAAACATCTTTTCTATGAACTTAACTTCACAACTGATTTGTGACTTAATTTGATAAGCTATTTCCTTCTTTTTACAGCTCTTTTGCTGCTGTATGATGTCACAAACAAAACATCATTTGACAACATTCAGGTAGGTGGATCTGTATGTCTAATGAAAGGATCAAACCAAATTGTGCATAGATTCATGGATATAATGTATGTACAGCATCCAATGTATGAAACTAGGAGGTACTGTAGTTAAATATGAGGCTTTATAGAGTGCAGGTGTGGCATCATTTTGATACACTTGCCTCCATAGAAGTACATTTTGTGAATTTGCACTGCCCAAAGTCATTTCGTTGCTGGGGGTATAACAAATGGACAACTTGTACAAAACAAAAATAAAAACGAATGGTCAAATTAGAAAACGCTAAATCAATATTTTCAGCATTGAGGAAGTCCGTGTGGAAGTTATGTTGGACAATATTATCGTACAGTACTTCATATTGTTGTATTAAATCCTTTTACTAATTTAATTGTAACTTAAAATCCACTTGAAGCAAATAAATTAAGTCCCGTGATGGATGATGGACAGGGAAGCTTTAAACTTTAAGGATAACACGTTATGTTATTATCAGGCAAGTTGTTCCCAATTTAATGAATATGAAGACACATTTGACTGATATTAGGAGAGATTTGAAAACCAGTTGCTCCCTTTGTTCATTGCTATTCATTTTGTTCAATGGAGTGTTACACTACAGTAAGGTTTCCGATTGGTTGGATATTTAGACATGAGGCTAACATGATCATTTTAGGAAGTTTGACTACAGACTGACATGAGCAAGCTGAGAATTTTGGACACTTGCTGTGGATTGACAGAATGACGCTGGCAACTGTGGATCAGTTTTCCTATCAACAAAAGATTGAAGCCGTGAACTGTGGGTGGAATGTTTCTCAGGCTCCTGTTAATATTGTTAGTCAACTTGTAGCAGTGAAAGAGGTTTTCATTATCTTGTGAAGTGATAAATTATTACAATGGGAAAACAGATGATGGGACATGTATGTGTGACTGGCTCCTTCATAGTTATTTATCCGATGCAGGGTGCTCTTCCAGAAATCAGCTCATTGATTGTGTGGAACAATCTCTGCAAGCTAATAAAACTGCTCTGGTGGAATTGAGTAAACATTTTATCTCTTGGATGGAAGGAACCATTTAGTTATGTTTTGCCTGTGGTGTTTCTGACAATCTTCACAAGTACTCTTCTTCAAGATTCAGTGAGTGGGACAAAAACGCTGCAATTTGCTTTGATTTGTTTTCTTTGATGTTTTAGTTTTACTGCGGATTCTCCCGTCTCTCACTGGGGCGTGGAGGTCTGGCTGAGGCTGGTGGGGCTCCGTGGCCGAAATGGACCCCCCTGCACAATATGTAGCATTAGACACAATATTTCACACCTGTGGTAGAATTTTCAGCTGGTCAGCCAAGTTGCTTCCACAGTAACTTAAAGTGATTCCCAGTCTGACTGCGGAGAGTAAGAAACCATTGTTGTACAATATCAGATGCATGCTATTTAACAGGGACTTTGCATGCAGCTTCTGCATATAATGAGGAATGCACACTGTGAAAGACTAGCTGTAAGTTCACTCTATCATCTCTTCCTCCTGCAACCCTTCAGTAAATTGACCACTCTTTGCTCCTGTAACCCTGGCCTCTTGCCCATTCCCTCTTCCCTTGCACCATGGGAATGGCCATGCCTTCAACTGTTCAGACCCTAAATACTAGAATGAGATCCTTAAACCCTGCTCCTTCTCTAATCCTCTCGCCCCCTTTCTCTTGCTGTGCTTCAGAGGAAGAGTTGTATTTGGTTTGGCTCTTCTCAGTGGTACAGGTAACATTGTCATTCAAATTGCTCTGTCTTTCCACCTGCCCATTTGCATGAAGACTCTCTTTCACCTCTCCCAGTGTTGTTCCGATACATTCTTCCTTTGCTGCTCCATTTACAGAGAGACTGTTCCTCCAAACGTAAGATATTGAGATACAGGAGCCGAAATATGCCAGACAGGCATTGAGGCTGAGATGAGATCGGCCTTAATTGTACTAAATGATGGAGCAGGCTCAAGTGGCTGAATTTCTTTCTCCTGCTCCTAGGTCCTATGTCTTTATGTTCTTCTTCAGCCCATCACCTCTGCTGTACTGTTCAATGGCATCAAAGATCTAATAATCTTCAATTGCAATTTCCTGCCTTTTCCCTATAATTCCTGATTCCTTTCCTGATTAAAAATGAGTCTCTTGCAGACTGAATATACTTAACAACACAGCCTCAATATGTAATGGTAACTGTTTAGATACTTCTGCCCAAATATATATATCAACTACCACTAATTAACTGTTCCAAATATAGTAAAGTAACATCCCAGAAACATATCCCACAAACACACCCTTGGCAAAGGCAAATTCAGTAAAATAGATTGTCTCACATGCAATTCAGCAGCAGGAAGAGAACCCCAGCTTTTAGCTGTAATTTTGAGAGGAAGAAAACAGCTTCCACATCCAGCTGCTGCTGCTGCTACTGAAAAGTTTAAAAAAAACCTAACAATCCCGGTTCGTTTCTGAAGAAGGGTCTAGGCCCGAGACGTCAGCTTTCCTGCTCCTCTGATGCTGCTTGGCCTGCTGTGTTCATCCAGCTCTACACCTTGTTATCTCAGATTCTCCAGCATCTGCAGTTCCTACTGTCTCTGAATCCTGGTTCAGTGGGAGCTTGACCCCACCCATTCAGGCTTCTTCTGTTGTTCCGACTTTAGAAAAAACACCTGAAGGCTTTACATGCTGTTTACTTTATGGACTTTGAACAGATTGCTTGGTACCTCTGTCTCAAACTTTCTGCATAACAAAAAGGACAAAAAAAAACCTCTTAAAGCTGTAGTGTCGTCGCATACATGTTCTACCTTCCACTGACACTGTCTGTTCACAGTTGGGGCAGGATGACCTGGCTTCATGATGTCTCCTGACATGTTGAGCAATTTTGCACAAAATTGAAGTAAGAAGGGATGGCCAGAGTGGTGCTATGGTGTAAACCCCAGATCAGTGCTGATCTACCCCTGCCAAGATGGGCATACGTGCAGTACCAGAAAAATGCTGGCTCTCCACCCTTAATATGGTCCGTTGCCATGCTTGAGGAACTTTTATAATTACATGGGAGCATGCTGGTACAGTTTAATGGACAAAGTGCCAAGTCCTTTTGCAGTACATGGCTGACAATGAACTTAAAGTCATTAGTAAAGATTAGGGATTTAGTGATGATACAGTAATACCATTCCTCAATCATGACATGACTGAAGCAAGAGTCTTGCATCATTGATTGAAAAATGGTGCCACTTAAAAGCAGGAATACGTGGGAATATGAGAGGTCTGGGAGAAGCCAGGGAATTTTCAGATGTCTCCTTTTGCTACATTTCAGATTGTGTAACGGCTAATTACAGTTCTGCCTGGAGGTTATAACAGGGAGACTCGTTCATTGCCAACTCCACTTTTTAGAACATCTCTCTCTCTCCCCCTCTCTCTCTCATGGAAAGCATTGGAGTAGTTCGAGACTTTCTCTAATGTGTGGGAGGTATGAGCTCCTTGTACTCATAATTCATAATCATTGTTGAAATCTATCTGTGTGCTGCAGAGTACAGCCTTACAAGGCTAATTAAACATTACACCCAAGTCACTAATCATCACTGAGGCACAAAGTAAAATGCTTCATATCTATAACTCAGCACATGGTCCAAGAGAACAGTTGTGGTGTCCTGTTGATGGATTGCCTGGAGGACAGAAGACTGGGTGGAAAAGCAGAAGAATGAGGAAGGATGATCTTTCTCGTCCGCCATGGGATGAGACGTTAAACTGAATCTCCACCTGCTCTCTCAGGTGGATGTAAAGGATTATTATTTTGATGAAGAGCAAGAGATTTATCCCCGGTCCCGGGTTAACCTTTATCGTCGGACCATCATTAAAAGAACAGCATAACAGGTCCTTGCCACATTGTTGCTTGTATTTAATACAATTCTGTTTGCTTTTTTTTTGCTGTCTTTAAACATAACCTTTGGGCAGTGTGGTCCTGCAGTAGTTTATGCCTCTTTTTGTACTTCCCTCTATGCTTTAGTTATCAAAAATGTCACAGATGCTTTAAAGCCAGAGATCTCAGCACTGTAAAAAGGCAAGGCTTAATAGTGAGCAAGAAAAATTGGTGCATTTCTGTGCAATCCAAGGGCTAACCTTATTCAAATTTCCTAGAGTAACTAGCAATTTGTGTGGTAATCAGTTCTTCTCTGCCTTTGATGTAACACTTCAAGGTCTTAAAAATTGCTGGGAAGTGCAGGATGACACATTAGATTCTGCAGTCATCCTCTGCAAGCTGACTGCTTCATCACTGGCCACAGCTATAAAAACGAAAATGCAGTACAAATACATCAAAACCCAAAGTAAACCCATCTGATATAAGCATAGACTGGATTCTCTGAGAACATGGCGCTTGTGTGCTTTCTTTAATAAAACCATGCTTACAACAATTTTTTTGAGTAAAGAGTTGGCTGAAGATTGAGACCAGAATCCCCTCAATGTTCCTTTTATGAATGTTAAAATTATGCGTGTATTTTTTGTATTCGTGCGCAAGATGCAGCAAAGGATGGCTAGAAGAGTGTTTATTGCCCTTGAGAAGGTGGTGAACTGCTGCCTTGAATTGCTGCAGTCCAGATAAATCAAATGATAAACAGACAGAATTATCAATCATTAATGACAATAATTATATTTGTTTAGCTCTGATTCTGGTCACTATATGTAATTCTCTTCCTAACATTATTCTTCAACTGTGATACTCAAATCTAATTGTGGAATTTCTCTAGTTCTTTCCAGTGATTGGCCGGATGTACTATTCCCAATTCCTTTATTATTTAATAAACATTTTTAAGACCGTGAGAGCCCTACCACCTTCACCTTCTGCTCCAGGCCGCGCACCATCCTGCTTTGGAATTATATTGCTGGCCCTTCACAATCTCTGGGTCAAAATCGTAGAGTTTCCTCGTGGCATAATCCATTCTGCGGATTGTTTAAGCACCACTACCTTTTCGAGGGCAATTAGGGATGAGAATCAAATGCTGCCACCTGCCAGTGATGCTCACATTCTCACATTGAATTTTAAAAAAATCTCTGAGGAAATACCTTGATCCTAAAATCCCAGGTCTCCTGTTTTTTTTTGTCAAAGCAAGACTGCATTAGACTGTGGCTCCTCTTGGTATTGTTTTAAATTTCCCCTTGATTTTTGGCAAACAGAACAGATTGCAAATCTAACGATCCCCATCCATTTTGATCACTGTTCTTTCTGGCTTGTATTTATTGTTCTGGTTGATGTAGTGGTGTCAACCGTAGTGCAATGGTCACATGTTTGAGCTTCAGCCAGATGAACTTGGCATGTCATGTTGGTTGAAACTTCGGTGAGGTACGGAAGGAGTGCTGCACTGCCAAAGGTACAATCAGCCCAACATCTGCCTGCTCAGTTGGAACTAGAAGATGCCATTGAACTATTTGAACAAAGGAAAATAAGTTCTGTCTGTCTCTTCAATTAGTCAACATTAAACCTGCAGCCAACACCATGTAAAACCGATTATCTGGTAGCTAAAAACATAAGTAAATCAGATTGCTGTTTCTGGAATCTTGCCATACATAAATTGTCAGTCATTTTCATATATTGCAACAGTGACCACACCTCAAAAGTGCTGTATTGGCACTAAAGCACATACCATATTCTGAGATTATTACAAGAGCTTACTTTCATTATCTGCATTTGATGCCTTACATTGTTTTCTAAGATATACAAAAATCATGACTGTGAGAAGGCCATCTGTGGAGAAACATAGAGCTGTGAGTGTGAGGGTTAAAAAGAAACGCTCCTTCAAATGCCATGAAATGATTTGTGACATTCAATCACACTCAATCTTCAGTGACCGTCATCTGTTGGTTTCAATTCAAGGACATATTCAATTCAATCTGCTGTCAACTTCTGACAAGCCAATATACCATTCCTGTTAGATTACATTCAAACAGTGTGAACACAAATGTCTCTCTTTTACTCACCTCTGGTTAGTAAGCAAAGCTAGCAGTGCAACCAGTGTCATGCCACTATAAATATTTTCATCAAGCCTGTAGACAATAAACATCCCGGGGTGAAAGAAACAAAGTGCTGCAGATGCTAGAAATCTGAAATAAACACAAAGAAACTCAGCAGGCCGGGCAGCATCTGTAGATTGAGAAACACAGTTAATGTTTCATGTTGGATATGACTCTTCTTCAGACCTTCCCAAGGCAATCTATCATCTTGATGCCACTGTACAGATTAATTGCGATCCATCAGAAGTGCTGGGAATGTGCAATATTTCTTTATCTTGGCACAATCTAACTGCACTCAGCATATTATAGAAGAAATCATTGACAGGTATCTACAATTTATAGCCTCAAATCTAGAACTCATTGACTAGAATCTGTAGTGACTGGATTCTTCTTTTCACTGGGAGGGCTGTGAGTCTTTTGAATTCTTTTCCCTTCTAAAAAGATAAATCCTACTATTTCCAGTCTCCTCAAATATTCATCCCTGCCATGGTTCTGGTAAATCTCCCTTGCGATGTCTCTTAGGCCATATATTGAAATATTCACACAACCTCTGACCCACCCCAAAGTCCACTCTGTTGGTTCTGAGTATGAAGCTCCTGCCTCAATCGTACATTTCCTCAGTTTGAGCCTGTGTTCCCTTGAACTGTTGCCAATTGTTTGTTTTGAAGTACTACTCCAGAGGTAGCTTCAATACACATTGTCAGCAGTTACTTCTACATAGGTTTCTAAGTTAAGCTCTGGGTAGGAGATTGCTTTCAAAATCCACAAGCAGTGAGTTATCCATGTTATTCCATGACTCGTCAAATGAAACAAAATAATTTTAGATACCACTAAGAAAAATGAATCATTTGCAACAAACTAGTGTGTACTGGAGATGGTTGTATTGCTGAGTAAGGGAAAGAGCTCTTTTTGTTCCAGGCATGGCAGTGGGTACCACAGTCAAAACTCTCATTTATTGTGAATTCTGAGTTGACCTAAAATTTTTGAGGGGTTGACAGGGAACTTCGGAGTAACAACGATGAGTATAGGGTCTGGAGTTACACACTGGTTGGAATCAGTGAGATATCTCCTCCAGGGCATTAGAAAATTTGGCTCCAATTTTTGATTCCTTTCTCTCTCTCTCTCTCTCTTGCTCTTTCTTTCTCTCTCTCTTTGTTTCTCTCTTTATTTCTCTTTTCTTCAGTCTTTCTTCCTCTCTCTTTCTCTATCTCTCCTTCTCTCACTCTTTCTTTCTCGCTTTCTCTCTTCCTCTTTCTTTGTTTCTCATTTTATTTCTCTCTTTCACTCTCTCTTTCTCTCTGTCTTCCTCTCATTCTCTTTCTCTTTTTTCTCCCTTTCTCTTTCTCCCTTTCTCTTTCTCCCTTTCTCTTTCTCCCTTTCTCTCTTCCTCCTTCCTTTGCCTCTCTGCCTCTCTCCCTCTTTCTTTCTTTCTCTCCCTGTCTCTGTATCCCTTTCTATCATTCTTTTTCTCTTTTTACTTTCTTTCTCTCTTTCTTTCTGTCTTTCTCTCTCTCTCTCTTTCTCGCTCTTTCCCTCTTTCTTGCTTTCTCAATCTCTATCTCTTTCTCTGTTTATGTTTGTTTTCTTTCTTTCTTTCCTTCTTTCTTTAGAACATAGAACTATACAGGTCAGGAAAGAGCCCTTCAGCCCACAATGTTGTGCTGAACATGATGCCAAATGAAACTAATCCCTTCTGCCTGCCCTTGGTCCATATTACTCTATTCTTTGCATATTCATGTCTAAAATTCCCTTAAATACCCCTATTGTACCTGTCTTCACCACCACCCCTGTCAGCACGTTCTAGGCGCATGCCACTCTCTATGTTTTAAAAAAAGCTTGCCTCTTACATCTCCTTTGAACTTTCCCCCCTCACCTTAAATGTATGCCCCCTAGTCAGTCTTTCTGACTGTCTTTCTGTCTGTCTTTCTGTCTGTCTGTCTTTCTGTCTGTCTTTCTGTCTTTCTGTCTTTCTGTCTTTCTGTCTGTCTGTCTTTCTGTCTGTCTTTCTGTCTGTCTTTCTGTCTGTCTGTCTGTCTTTCTGTCTGTCTGTCTGTCTGTCTGTCTTTCTTTCTTTCTGGCTGTCTTTCTTTCTTTCTTTCTTTCTGGCTGGCTGTCTGTCTTTCTGGCTGGCTGTCTTTCTGGCTGTCTGTCCTTTCTGTCTTTCTGGCTGGCTGTCTGTCCTTTCTTTCTTTCTGGCTGTCTGTCTGTCTGTCTGTCTGTCTGTCTGTCTTTCTTTCTGGCTGTCTTTCTGACTGTCTGGCTGTCTTTCTGACTGTCTGGCTGTCTTTCTGACTGTCTGGCTGTCTGTCTTTCTGGCTGTCTTTCTTTCCTTATTTCTCACTTCCTTCCTTTCCCTCTCTCTCTCTTTTGTTGTATTTTGACAAAGAAGAAAATGCCCTTTAGAAATTGCCCTTGACGTTGCATAATAAAAGAACTGTCTGTTAAACAAGAATAAATTGTAACAATATCCATTCAGGGATTTGTCCGGAAGTCTCAGAGAGCAAGGCTGTTTGGAAAGGATCATCTGTTAGTGAGTGGATTGTACAGCCTGATCTGCTTCAGTGTTTCAACATTGAGCTGCAGTTGGTTGAGTTAATTGCATCAGAAAGTATGTCAACTTCCGAAAGAACTTTGAAAAGTGTGCGTGCTTCTAGAAAACTAATTTTGTGAACTTTATGCTCATAAGATTCAGAGATAGAACTATTTCAGCACTTACTCTATCTCAGTTTAGTTACATTTATCAGTGGATGGATTTTGGGAGTCAAGAGTTGAGTTACTCACTGCAGGATTCCTAGCCTCTGACACTGTAGTCAATGCATTTATATGTGAGTCTAGTTCAGCTTTTGGTAAATAGTATTACGAAGGAATTTGGTATTAAGGATAAAGTGATAGTAATGCCATCAAATATTAAGGAGCTATGATTAGATTCTCTCTTGTTGGAGATCATCATTGCCCGGCTCATGAATGTTACTTGCCACTTGACAGCCCAAGCCTGGATATTCTCCAGATCTTGTTGCAATTGAACATAGACTGCTTCAGTATCGGAGGAGTCACGAATGATAGTGAACATTGTACAATCATCGGCGAGCGTTCCCCATTTTTGACCTAATGATGGAGGGAAGGTCATTGATGCAGCTGAAGATGGTTGGGCCGAGGACGCTACTCTGAGGAGCTTCTGCAGAGATGTCCTGGAGCTGAGATGACCAACCTCCAACAGCCACGATCATCTTCCTCTGTATTAAATGACTCCACTTAAGAGAGTTTTCCTCCTGATTTTCCTGTTGACTCCAGTTTTGTGGTGTATCTTTGCTACTGCACTCAGTTAAACATGGCCTTGATGTCAAGGACAGTCACTCTCACCTCCCTGCCAGAGCTGAGCTTTTTTGTCTATGCTTGAGAGGTCAGGAACTGAGTGGCTTTGGTAAATCCTGAACTGAGTGTTAATGAGGCTGGTTATTGCTGAGCAAGGGCTGCTTAGTCGCGCTGTTGATTACATCAAGCTCATGAGATATTGTTGTAGCCAGCCAATAAAGAAGATTTTAATGCTGATATAATTGTCTGGATTTGAACTTAAGTGCCAGAGATGAAAAGCTGGTATTTAATTCATTGCATTTCAGGCCACCACACTGAATAGACACAGAAGTTTGAGATGTATTTATCCAATGGTTGACCACAGATTATCAATCTAAGGGTTGCTAATCTAGTATCTCTCACCCAGTAGGTGAGACAGGGAAATCCTTGTAGGCGAAAATGATTCAAGTGAATGGAGAAAGGTGGCAGCTTTCAGAAAAAAGATTGCGTGAGAACAATGACAGGTATGAAGGAAGATATTGCATTTCCTATTTAGAATAGGATTGAACTCCTTCAAATCGAGATTGAACTGACCTGTATTGGGCTAGAGCATTGATCTGGATGTATCACATTTGGATGTATCACATTAAAAGTTACAGCAGGAGAAAGCATTGAGGCCAGCTCACGCAGAGAACAGTGAAACTGCTTGCGTCATCCAGAAACTGAACTAGACTCACCTAACAATTACATTGAATATAAAAGCAGATCAGAGGCTGGGAATCCTGCAGTGAGTAATTCACCTCTGATTCCGAAATCCCATCTAGCCATGTAACCGCTCAGAAAAGTCTAGTGAAAATTCAGGAAAATCTTTGAGAAGAGATCTCAGACATGGGTAAGTTGGCCAAATGGGTAAACACCTGGCGGATAAAATTCAATGCAGAGAAATGTGAGGTAATGCATTTTGGTAGAAGAAACATGGAGAGACAATACAAGCTCAAAGTTACAACTTGGAGGGGAATAGAGGAGCAGAAGAACCTAAGGGTTCAGGTGCACAATTTTCCAAAGGTGGCCAGGCAAGTTGAAACAGTTGCTAAGAAGGCTAATAGGATCCTTGGGTTTATAAATAGGGGCATAGAGTATAAAAACCAGGAATGGATGCTACACCGCTACATATCATTGGTCAATCCACATTTGGAGTATTGTGTTCAGTTTTGGGCATCTTAGTTAAGGAAGGATACTAAAGCCCTGGAGAGAATTCAAAGTGGATTTGCCACAACGATACCAGAAATGAGGGATTTTACATAAGGAAAGATTCAAGAAATTGGGCTCATTCTCCTTGCAGTGGGGAAGATTAAGAGGCGACCTTATTGAGGTGTTCAAACTTATGAATAATTTTGACAGGATAAGGAAAGACATTGTGTTTTCACTAGTTGGTATGTCATTAACTAGGGGTCACATTTCAAGATTGTCAGCAAGAGAGCTGGGAGTGATATGAGGAGAAATTTCTTTACCCAGAGAGTTGTTAGTGAAATAACTCCACAAAGGCTGGTATCCCATCACCAAGTCACCCTTTATTTACATGTGGGGAGTCCTTGTCACTGATCCAGCTCCCTCAGAGCCAGCTCTGCGTGAGCAGGATGTCTGACACTCCTGTTGAGATCTGTCAGCCAGGGCTCCCTGATTTGGACCAGATTAACAGCCCCAATCAGGGAACTCATATTCTATGATGTCCACCTGGCTGACCTCATTACAATCACTACAGTTAGCACTTGGAATGTGCCGCTTGGGAGAGTGACGCAGGCGGATTCCATAGGGATGTAGCAAAAGAGAGCTGGCTATATATTTGAGAGCGATGAACGTAGAGAGCTATAGAGATGGGGCTGGAGAGTGGCACTGGCTGTGTAACTCTTTTAGGAGCCAGTACAGACACAATGTGCTGAATAGCCTCTTTCTGTCCTGTAAAATCTCCCTGCCTGACTTCCTTAAAATATCCAAGTTGCAGGAAAATCTGTGGCCTCTAAATTTTCGTGTGTAACAAGCAATTTGCTCTTCGGAGAACAAGGCAGATTTCTTTCTATATGCTGTTTCCACCAATGCTCACGTTTTTGCATAACATCCCATGTTCTCTTCAAGAATCTGCTCGAAAGGCAATTTTATGTCTATTTCTCTATTTTAAAAACTGACTGGCTTTGGTGTCTTTTTGGGACATGATTATCTGCCCACATCTTTCTCTCTTTCTGCTTCTCCCATCCTATGTTCACAGCCAGAAGGGGTAAAATGCCTGTAGGACAATCTTGACCAATGGCTTGTGGCCTGGTCTGTAGACAATGGCCAACACAGTGGATGTGTAATCTTTATCAATGACTGAGTGAGGCTAGCAAATTGCTCTTTCTGCTCGACTTCTGCGATTAAAAATCAGGCATGATCTTGTTGAGTGGCTCAAGGAGCCATAAATTGGGGATATACCTAGTAGGAGAGGGTGAACAGACTAGGTCTCTTGAACAGAGAAGGCTGAGAGGTGACCTAACACAGATCTTCAAAATTCTAAAAGGTTATGGTAAGGTAGACACAAAGAACGTTTTCACTTGTAGGGAAGAGCAGAAATAGAAGGCCTCAATATAGGACAATCACCGAGAAATAAAACAGGAAATTCAGGAAGAACGTTTTAACCCAAAGAGTGGTGAGATGATGGAACTTGCTACTCCAGAGAATGGCTGAAGTAAGTATTATAAAAAGGAGTGATTAGACATGTTTGAGGGAGAAGGGAATAGAGAATTAGGCTGAGAGATTTTGACGAAGAAAGGTAAGAGGGTGCTGAAGCAGAGGATAGGTACTGGCTTGGCTTGGTTGGGTTGAATGGCCTTTTGCTATGCTATATATGCAATGTAATCCTGTATAAGGCCTCCTCTTGCTTTAATTTCTTTTATTCTTTTGTCTGTTACAGACTTTTAGGAAGGCAAATGAAACATGCCTCATCATTGCTTTTACCGCCTTTCAATTTGGTGAATACACTTGAATGTATAACATTTTCTCAGACCTTTTCAAGCGTCTATGTTCTGACACGTGACATTGATGTGAACTTTGTAATAAAGCAGACAACTTGTTTGTAAGATGTTATATAAGCAGGGCTGCTAGACAGCTTTACTATACCAGGAAATGAATTAAACTGATTGAGCCAAGAGGAGACCACTGAGCTATCACTGATGAATGGTTTGAGACCTTTTTTAAACCCGATCCTATTAATGTGACATATGCATATGGATTAATCCATACAGGCAATATAATTTGACATATAATGATGCCATTTCCTTGTGTGAAAAGTGTTTTTAAAGAGAGCCTTGCACTGTGCGTGTTGAGGACTTAATGGGTAGCTGAGAGTTCTCCAGTGTCAGAGAACAATGGAACTGTCAGTGCTAACAGTCCAGGCACCGATACACTTAACCGGCTGAAGGAAGAATTCTTAATATATTAATATTTCATGGTGGATATTCGGAATGAGACAATAGGCCCGTATGACACGAAAGCTATTATTGCTTGTGACATTTTCGCTCATCTCTTTCAAGCAGAAATGATGTTTCAACCATTCTGGAAAATGTTAGGGAAGGACGTTATTCAATTGGAGAGGGTTCAGAAAAGATGTACCAGAATGTTACTGGGGCTAGAGGGTTTGAGTTGTAAGGAAAGGCTGGATAGGCTGGAACTCTTTTCACTGGAGTGTAGGAGGTTGAGGGGTGACCTTATGGAGGTTTTAAAATCATGAGGGGCACAGATAAGGTGAATAGCAAAGGTCTAGGGGAGTATAGGGGAATTAAGGCTACAGGGCATAGTTTTAAGATGAGAGTGAAAAGATTTAAAGGGGATCTAAGGGGCAACGTTTTTACACTGAGGATGGTGTGTTTGTGGAATGAATTGCCAGTGGAAGTGGTAGATACAGGTACAGTTACAACATTTAAGAGATATAGATATGTACGCGAAGCGGAAAGGCTTACCGGGATATGGGCTAAATGCGGTCAAATGGGACGAGTTTAATTTGGGAACACAGTCAGTGCGGACAAGTTGGGTTGAGAGGTCTGTTTCCATGCTGTATGACTCTATGGTAGTTGAAAATCATTTGGATTTTGGGTAGAATGGGAAGTGCTTATATTCTGATGTCCAAGCTATTACTGTTGTATGGGATGGGGTGGACAGACCTGCAATCATTTCTGAAAAGGATTCATACTAGACCTGAAACATTAATTCTGTTTCCCTCTGTATAGATACTGCCAGACCTGCTGAGTTTCTCCAGTGTTTTCTGTGTTTATTTCACATACCCAGCATCCACATTTTGCTTTTATTCTGCTCATTTTCCAACTGTCATTATGCATATATTCATTTTTGATTATGGATAAAAATGTGTTTTGTTTGCAGATTTTCAGCGGCAGCCTTTTTTCTCAATCACAGCATGAAAGGAAAGAAAGAACTGACAGTCACATAACACCTTTCCTGACCTCAGGACCTGTCAAAAAGCATGTGACAGCCAATGAAGTTTTTGACGTCCTTTCACTGTTGTAACTTTGCAGCCAACTTGTATTCAGCAGGGCCCCACATAGAAAGATTTGCTAATGATTAGATGATCTGCTTTGTGATCATTCTGCTTAAGGGTTAAAGTATTGATCAGAAAACCACTTCCTTTTCCAAATCACCATCATCTCTTTAGATTAATGCCATGGGATCTTTTACACGGGAGACCTGACTTCACTCTAATATCTCATACGAAAGATGCCACTTTTCTCTGTGGCCAGCATACGTATGAGAAGGAACGGGAGGACAATGCTTCCTTCAGCACTAATACATTTTGCTGAATATACGATGAACGTATATACAAGGATGTTGCCGGGAATGGAGTGTTTGAGTTATAAGGAGAGGCTGCATAGGCTTGGGACTGTTTTCACTGGAGCGCAGGAGCTTAAGGGGTGTCCTTGTAGGTGTTTATAAAATCATGAGGGGCAAAGATAAGATAAATGGTAGGTTTTCCCTAGGGGTTTTGGAGAATTCAAGACTACGGGGCATATTTTAAGGTGAGAGGAGAAAGATTTTAAAAAGATATGAGGGGCAAATATTTACAGTGTTTCATGTGTGGAATGAACTGCCAGAGAATGTGATGGATATGGGTACAGTTACAATATTTAAAAGACATTTGGATAAGTACATGAATAAGAAATGTTGGGAGGGATATTGACCAAGTGCAGGCAAGTGGGATTATTTCAGTTTTGGATTATGGTTGGCATGGACTGGTGTACTGAAGGATCCATTCTGTGCTGTATGACTCTCTGACTCTACCTAAATTCTATGCAATGTAAATGTAATTACTTTGGTGTTACCAACCATATTTAATGACAGAATTACCCATTCACTGTCACTACGCAAATCCTCAATTAAAGAGCATTTTTATAGTTATTTACACACTAATTTCCTCCTTCTTCAGCAGCCCCTTTGCTTTGGCACAGCATGACTCAAACATTTGTGAGTGAAATAGTGGCAAGCTGGTGAAGCGCTAGGCTGTGTCACAGTGCTGGAGATACAAACTCCTGTTCTGTTTATCTAAATCAGTGCTTCCCAAAACCTTCTCCCAGAGTGATTCCATTTTCATGTCTCAGAGACTGAGTGACCCCAAAGTGAAAGTCTGGGGGGCAGTGGGTATGAAAGGTGTTGTGGTGGAGAAAGGAGGGACTTCAGTTGCTGAGTGGGGGCAGGGGATGCAATGGTTTTTGACTGCTTCGGTGCATGCCAGGTGTTGTGTGTTGGAATTCTCTACCTCAGAAGGCTGTGGAAGCCATGTTATTTCAGTATATTTAAGAAAGAAATAGATTTTCAAAGGCTAAAATGTCAACGGATACGAGGGATGAGCAGGATATCCTCCAAGATCATCACCTCCCAGGGGAGATGATGGCCTAGTGGTATTATCGCTGGACTGTTAATCCAGCGACCTAATAATATTCTGGGGACCCAGGTTCGAATCCTGCCATGGCAGATGGTGGAATTTGAATTCAATAAAATATCTGGAATTAAGAATCTAATGATGACCATGAATCTGTTGTCAATTATTGGGAAAAACCCATCTGGTTCACCAATGTCCTTTAGGGAAGGAAACTGCCATCCTTACCTGGTCTGGTCTACATGTGACTCCAGACGCCCAGCAATGTGGTTGACTCTTAACTGCCCTCTGGGCAATTAGGGATGGGCAATAAATGCTGCCTAGCCAGCGACGCCATCATCCCGTGAATGAATAAAGAAGACAGAGGATCGGCCATGATAATGTTGAATGGTAGTCTGGGCATGGTGGGCCTCCTCTTGCTCCTATTTTCTTTGATTCCATATTTTGAGAAGGATTATCCAAAAAAATGCTTTCATGAAGCAGCAAACAAACCTCAAAGAGCAGTTCATTTGGAATGAAGGACCTCAAATAAGAAAAAAACTGTCCGAGCATCCAGTCCAAGCTCCACAGCAAATATTGTTGCCACAGGGCTTGCAACCATACAATCTCATCTCACAATTGCCCAGGGGGCCAAAACCAACAGTTTGGGAAACCCTGCTATAAATAAGTAAGAAGGTGGAAAAGGATAGTGGACTATAAGATTCTACAAGATACAACTGGCATGAGGGTTTAAACAATGCTGAATGCGCATTGTATTTGCAAACACAGCATGCATCTATCCTGAAAGATCCCAAATCACAGCTTTCAAACTGTTTCTCACTGATTTCAGAGTCACTGCTCCCATTAGGCTATCTGAGTGGGCAAGTGTCTGGCAGATAGAGTACAATATTGGTAAATATGAGGTTACCCATTTTGGTAGGAATAACAGCAAAATGGGCTGTTATTTAAATGGTGAAAAACTGCATCATGCTGCTGTGCAGAGGGGCCTAGGTGGCCTTGTGCATGAATCACAAAAAGTTGGTTTGCAGGTGCAGCAGGTAATTAAGGGGGTGGATGGAATATTGTCCTTCATTGCTAGAGGGATTGTGTTCAAAAACGGGGAGGCTATGCTGCAGCTGTATAGGGTGCTGGTGAGGCCACTCCTGGAGTACTGTGTTCAGTTTTGGTCTCCTTACTTGAGAAAGGATGTATTGGCACTGGAGGGGGTGCAGAGGAAGTTCACTGGGTTGATTCTGGAGTTGAGAGGAAAGATCGACTAGACTGGAACTATTATACTCATTGGAATTTAGAAGAATGGTGAGTAGGTTGATCTTAAAGAAACATATAAAATAATGAAGGGAATAGATAAGGTAGAAACTGGGAGATTGTTTCCATTGGCGGGTGAAACTAGAACAAGTGGGAATAGCCTCAAAATAAGGGGGAGCAGATTTAGCACTGAATTAAGGAGGAACTTCTTCACCCAAAGAGTCGTCAATCTGTGGAACTGCCTGCCCAGTGAAGCAGTAGAGGCTACCTTGTTGAATGTTTTAAAGACAAAGATAGATAGATTCTTGCACAATAAAGGAATTGAGGGATATGGTGAGCAGGTAGGTAAGTGGAGCTAAGCCTGCTAAAAGATTAGCCATGGTCATCTTTGAATGGTGGAGCAGGCTCAATGGGCAAGATGGACTACTCCTGTTCCTATTTCTTATGTTCTTACATAACATTCAAATCAATTGCAAAGCTGGGCAAAACATTGACCCTTTATATGAAATGAGTGGAAGTAAACATAAATAACTGTAAATAAGTTGCCATTTAATTGCTGATTGGGTGCCTATTGAAAGTTCAGGTTCTGGGATGTAGGTAAAGCCAATGTGTTTAGACTGAAACTTCCTTAAGTACAAAGAGTAAATGTTGATTGTTTATGCAGCTAGTTGTCTATCTAACACAGGAGGCAATCTGCCGAGGCGTGAGAACAGAGTTGCCACTGACAAATACAAATCCCTGGGCTTGTACTCCTTTGAAAGCTGACCTATAACAAATGCATCAGTGGGTTCTTCTTAAGACTGGGCACATTTGGGTTGAAATTATGATATGTGATCCAGTAGTAATAAATATAGAAATTCCACTATTTTAATCAAGATGTTTATTTTAAATAATTTAACACCTTCCCTAAATTATTGGGATTAAGCAATTTTATTGGAATATGTTCATGGATTTATAGCTAATGGTACAGTGCCTGAGTTAGAGTAGCAGATGCTTTGCAGTGCAATTCATGCACACCCGTATTTTAGCAGCTTGTATGTGACGTGACTCACTCATGGGTTTCAAACCCGACTGTACCAAAACAAAGGCATTGGTGAAAAGTAAATTAGTATGCAAATAGCAATAAATTTAAATGAGTTTAATCGGTAGTTGACAATTTATTTGATGACAGAAAAAGTATAATCATTTTGTCATACCAGTGGTATTACCATAGTAACATTGCATGGAACCTATAATTTTTAGAAATGTTCATTATGGATAGGGATTAATTAACGTGTGTAGAATGTTAAATATCTGTATTGTTCTTGCAAAGATTTGTAGCTTGGGTTGTGGATGAGATTGTTGGCTTGCTCGCCGAACTGGCTGGTTATCATATAGATGTTTTGTCACCACGCTAGGTAACATCATCAGTCTGGCCCCTGATGAAGTGATGTTATTCTATTCCGATTGGTATTTATATCATCTGGTCTGTTAAGTTGGGTTGTGTCAATTCTGGTTCTGTTCTGCATGGGTTTGTAAATGGGGTCTTATTCCACAGGTTTGTTGTTTGCATTACAGGTTGAAAACCAGGCCTCTAGGAAGTCCTGTGCATGTCTGTGGTTGGCTTGAGCTAGGACGGTCACATTGGCCCAGTTAAATTGATGGCCTTCATTTGACTGAGTGCACTGAGATGAGGGAAAGTTTGTTGTGTTAGTTTGCCACTAGCTGGTGTTCATATATCCTGATGGCTAGTTTCCTTCAGGCCTAGCCAATGTAACATTTGTTGCAGTCATTGCAAGATAGTTTGTAAACTACGTTGGTCCTACATGTCATGGGTGTGGGGGCTTTGGTCCTTGTGAGTGTTTGTTGTAGTGTGGCTGTGGGTTTGTGTAGCACTCAGACAGATTTCTAGCAGATCAGTTGTGTGGCGCACAAACCCATAACTATACTACAATAAACACTCACAAGGACCAAAGACCCAGTACCCAAGACATGCAGGACCAATGTAGTTTACAAAATACCTTGCAATGACTGTAACAAACATTACATCGGCCAGACAGGAAGGAAACTAGCCATCAGGACACACAAACACCAGAAAGCAGCAAAACACAATGAAATTTCCATCATCTCAGTGCATGTGGTCAATGAAGGCCATCAATTTAACTAGGCAAATGTGACCGTCCTAGCTCAAGCCAACCACAGACATGCGTGGGAATTCCTAGAGGCCTGGTTTTCAACCTGTAATGCAAACAACAAACCTGTGGAATAAGACCCCATATACAAACCCATGCAGAACAGAACTGGAAATGACACAACCCAACTTAACAGACCGGATCATATAAATACCAAGTGGAGTAGAACAACATCGCTTCATCGGTGGCCGCACTGATGATGTTACCTATCACGGTGACAAAACGTCTGCACAATAACCAGCCAGCTCAGCAAAGAAGCCAACAACCTCATATCTATATTGTATTTATATTCTTGTGATACATTGTTTTATTGTTCATTAAAATACAACATTAGAGAAGGACTATATTTATTAAGTTGAAAACACCTTTGGTCCTTAGCAGCTCCTGTTCACTTATAAACTCCTGGCAGACTGCTGAGTTGTTCTGTCTATATTGATCCGGTTTCCCAGCTGGAGTAGCTATCTGATTTTAGTGGTTAAGAGACTGCCATTGAACACAAACATATAATATGAAGCATGAGAGCTGTTGTGACGCAGTGGTAGTGTCTCTTTTATTCCCTTGTGGGACATGGATGTCGCTGGCTGGCCAGCATTTATTGCCCATCCCTAATTGTCCTTGAACTGAGTGGCTTGCTGGGCCATTTCAGAAGGCAGCTGGGAGTCAACCACATTGCCAGAGGTCTGGACTCACATGTAGGCCAGACCAGATGAGGATGGCAGATTTCATTCCCTGAAGGTCATTAGTGAGCCAGATGGGTTTTTCTGACAAATGACAATGGGTTTCATGGGGAACATTATACTCTTAATTCCAGATTTGTTTTGTTTTAAATCGCATTCAAATTCCACCATCTGTGGTGGCAGTATTCGGACCCCAGTCCACAGAACTTTAGCTGAATTTCTGGATTAATATCCTAGTCAAAACATTATTAGGCTGTTACCTTCCCAAAAGTAGTGGCACTACTTCTGAACCAGGAGACCTGGGTTCAAGCCCCACCTGGTCCAGAGAAATGTAATAATATCTCCGAACAGGTTGATAAGAAAATGTATATAATATGAAGCACAAAGACTCTTGTGCTGTGGTGGTTATGTCACACCTCTGAGCCAGGAGTAGATGTATGCCATTCAGCCCATTAATTCTGCTGTGCCATTCAATGAGATCATGGTTGATCTGATAATCCTCAACTCCACTTTCCTGCTGTGCTCTCATAAGCCTTGATTCCTTTCATGATTAGAAATCTATGTTGAATATGTCTATGTCTTGAATATACTTAATAACCCAGCCTCAACAAATCTCTGCAGTAAAGAATTACAACGATTCACTACTGTCTGAGAGAAGAAATTTCTCCTCAACTCTGTCTTAAATGTGTGACTGCTTATTCTGAGATCATGCTCTCTGGTTCCAAACTCTCCCGGAAGGGGAAACAACATTTCTGCATGCATCACATTTAAGAATCTTGTATGTTTCAATAAGGTCACCTGTTAATCTTCTAAATTCCAATGAGTACACCCCCAACCTACTCAATCCCTCCTCCTAGGACAATAACTCTATACCTGGTGTCAGTCCCATGAACATTCTCTGGACTGTCTCCAACGCCGGTATATCTTTGCTTAGATAAGGGGCCCCAAACCATTCACAGTATTCGAGCTGTGGTCTGACTTGTGCCTTGTGTAGTTTTAGCAAAACCTTCCTTCTTTCATACTCCATTCCTTTTGAAGTAAATGCCAGATGAACTTAATGGGCTCATTGTACCAGGGTGAGCCTTTTGAGAGAGCTGTGCCATTTGTTCCAATGCCCCACTCTTTCCACAGCAAATTTCTCATTGTCTAACATTCCAGTTCAGAAGTTACTGTTGAATGTGCTCTAACCACCTTTCAGACAATGCACTCCAGATCATAAAAACTCTTTGAATGAAAAATATTCTTCTCACCTCCATTGTTTTATCAGTTCTTCAGAGGGCTTGTGCAGACTCGATGGGCTGAATGGCCTCTATCTGCATTGTATGGATTCTATAATTCTTAAATCTATTTTTGCTGGTTACAGATCTTCTTATCAGTGGCAACAGTTTCTCCTACTTAGTGTACTATAACCCTTTGTCATTTTGAATACGTACATTGAATCTCCCCATCAATGCCTTTGCTCAAAGGAGAACAATCAAAGCTTCTCTAATCTCTCCTCAAAACAGGTTTCTCATCCACATTATCCTTCCAGCAAAACATGCTCCTTTACTGCTCCATTTAGCCACGCATCTTTAGTAAGCAGAAATGATGAGCAGATATCTTATAAGGACTTGAACTTTATGCTGAGAGGGATACTTAAAGCGATGAATCCAATCTGCACAAATCATGGAAAATCAAAAACTTACGATAAAGCATGTAATCTTCTCATCCTTGTCCCGAAGGCTGGTTTTAAAATGTAGCATTGTTCAACAAGATAAACCTGGAGCTACAGTCTAAATTTTGCTTTTCAGTTGTGGGCTGTTCTATTCCTAAATTCTGATGCGGTGTTAAGTTTACACACATGTATATTTGTACAGTGACTTTGTGAATATTTAATGAAGGTGTGGATCACTTTTGTTGATTGAGAAATGAAAAATTAAAATTAATTAACTTGAAGATGAATATGTATTCAATTTCAATAAAAAGTAATTTGAGTAATTTCGAGACAGATGGGTTGACGTTGCGAGAATTAATATTTTCATAGTTTCACAGGCATAGCTTAGAAGTTACCATAATGTGGAAAACTGTATCTAATCTTTCTGTGGCAAGATATTCCCTGTTAAGTGAGCGTGATTGTGAAAAAAGACACGAAGGTTGTATGATGGAGAGTGTCACTGGTTTTCAGCTTTGTAATTTATATATTTTTAAATAAGAATAACTAGCAGAACAGTTACGTATTGTCGATAGCAGATTTAAACAATCAAATTGAGAAGCTATGAAGTCTTGAGTCTTTCTTAGGAAGCATTGCATCAAATATTCTTGACATTGTAATAGTTTCTGACAAAAAATCTTGCAACATTAAATTTTCTAATTCTCAAGATGGACATACACATAAATCCTTTAGGGTTAATTTTTGTTTCTGAATTTCGACAAATTAATATAATACAAAGAAACACTGCTTTTGATCTGCAGCATCTGTAGCTCTAAAGTATTTACGTTAGATATTTTTCAACCAACTTCTTCAGAGACTATATATTAGCTGTACTTTTGTTATCTTCTGTACTTGGTTTGAAGTGAGTGTGACTCACTGTGAGTTAATTCGTCGTCCTCTCACCTCAAGGAACCTATGTTTCAAGTCAGCACACATTGCCAGATGAAAGTTTCGAGTGAGTTTGTCAGTCCTAATGTACTTATGGGTCAATGTGCATTCATGCCATGTAACCACTCAAAACCAGTTACAAAATTGTAGCCGGACAACACTGCATGAACGTTTGTTGTGAGAAGGGAGAAGGAAACCTACCAGCAGACCAGAGAGAATTTCTTTGAGGGGGAGGTTGGGATGAGGCACAGTGCTTGGATGGAGTAGAGAATTAATTTGCATTTGACTGTGCAGGAATTGATATTGACCATGTTGACTATGGGACAACTGGTCCTAATGGCTTTCATAGTCATGAAAACAGATGTTGATGTATCATTCTAGGGCTTGCAGAACTTCATCTTGTAGCATTTTGGTCAAATATACAGCCTGGGTTAAAACAAGATGGACAGTGAATGGATAAATGGAATAGCCTTATGAGTATTAGCTGATGAGCTCAGATGAATAAATCAACAGGATGTGACCAGAAAAAAAGACATAATCATCAAATGGTGATTTTTGCACTGAAGACATCTTCTCAATTGTAATTGACTGTCTTTTAAACTTTTACATACAAGTTCCTTTTACATACAAGTTTGGATGAAAATCCAGAACTCAAACTTGAAGGACAGGCTTTCATCCTGATGTGAGGAACACGAACAAGGGCGGGACAGTGCACAATTATATAATCCTTGCCAACATGCTGTTTTCCTGGCATCATCCCTGTCTGAGGACATTATTCTGGAGATTGGACTGAGGTGGGGGTGGGGGGATGTGGTGGAGGAGCGGGTTAGACACACACAATCACAGAATATTCCATCAAAGGAGTAAAAGAAAAATTGAATCAATGGATTAGAAGGCTTGTTACTGGCTCTCCAGCACTGAGACCCTGCCCGCTCACATTAATTGGGTGGCGTGCTCATTGGCAGGTCATTAAATGACCAATTCAGGCAAAGCCAATGTGCAGTTGCTGCTCTCTCACTGTACAGGAGCCCTGCAACCTCTATCGAAGAGCCGGGGATGATATCACGCAGCCAGGCGCTTGTTCCAATTGCAGCTCTTCACTTTCTGAATCCTCCTAATGTTGAAGAAGCTGGCCACAGTTGAATTAAGTGACCAGTGCACTGTTGGCTCGTGTGAACAGTTTAGATATCCCAGTCTCAGCCAAAACCAGAAAATAGCAACCAGCAGTCACAGTGCGTCCTCAGTAGCCATGCCTGCACTGTATGTTTGTGAATTGATGTCACAATTTAGCCCTTGTTTTTGGTGTCCTTAACCTGAAGGGTGTACAGTTGCCAACATGACAATATTTGAGAGAAACACAAAATGGTCAAAACAGTGAGCAAGAAACAGAGGCTGGATTTTTCTTGTGGTGATGTGAGAGGCTATAATCACCTTCGGAAACATTGAGGGTGAGTCTGTTTCTGCTGGCTCTGGGAACCATGACCATATTTGATGGTCATCAGACAGTTAAGTGCCTGAAGCCATGGCTTTTGGCCTCCATATGGTAGGAGCTTCCCCCCCCCCCCCACCGCTATCCAAGAGCTGGCGACCAATCGGAGGACCAAAATGTCCCCAGTCTGAACAGTGCCGTATAGAGTGGTGGCCACTGCTGGGACTGCAGTCAATGCCAGGCCAGGAGCCATGCAACTGGCATGAGGTAAGCCTGAGTGATTTTGGTGGAGTGTGTTGGGCAGGCCCAGGTCTGGCCGCCATGGTGGTGATTAAGTTGGAAGTCACCATTTGTGTCCTGTGGGGGGCTGGCACATCTGTTGGTCCGTACTCTGAAATGATTTAAGAACAAATGACAGTGCTTCAAGAAGGTGCATGGCTCATTGAGGGCTCTTAGGGATGGGCACATCCCATGACTGACTACAGGGCCCCATGGGAGATAAAATCTTTGGTTAAGTGGGGACGATACCTTTGTGCAGCAGGGGTAGATGAATGCACATCTTCTGAAGGAGGATGAGAGAGAGAAAACAAATAACAATGGCAAGGGAGGGAAGTCATTTTTAAATAATTGAAAAGATGCCACTTTGAAAACTGAAGACTTTACTAACACAAATCCACTTTGTTTGATTGACGAACCTGCAAATTTGCTTTAATGCTTTTTTTTGAAGTGACTGGACCTTGAAGCAGTTCAAATGTTTGACCTTTAAGTGATGGACTCTGTGATATTAAGAAATACTGGCGATTTCATTTGAAGTAACCCAGCCAAATTGCAAGTAATGAAAGCTTAATTCCCTGATACTTGAAGTGTGACCACTGCAAATTTAGGTCTCTTTCTATTTGATCCTATGTTGTGGAGTCATGGTCTGCAGTTCATGAAAAGGTTGCAAGATGGATGTGCAGGAGCTGAGGAGAAAGTGGCAAGGTTTGACTGGGATGCAATGTACTATTTGGAATATCGATGAGTCTGCAGCACTGTCAGTATTGACAAGTTGAATATTTCTTTGTGCTTTACTTATTTTTCTTTTGAATTCTTTATTAAACTCCTTCTTGGCATTAGTTTTAAGGCATAATAGTTATAATGTTGTCAAAGAAACATTTTAACTTTGCTGATCCTGATCTGTGAGTGTCCCATAGTGACAGCAGGTGCCAGCAAAAGGCTTGAAGATTTTCCATTCCTTGTGTGCTGATAACCCCAAAGCATTCAAGCAAGAGAGATGAATGTGGACATCTGTTACAGTCTTCTGTTCCCTGTCAGCGGCGAGGATCAGGTCATTTTGTCTAACTGGTCCATGCTGGTGATTTATGCTCGACATGAGCAAACTCTCACTCTGTGTCATCTCACTCCATCAATGTACCCTTCATTTGCTTAGCCCCACATGTGCTTATTTATGAAAGCCATGCTAAACACTTGGTAGCAAGTTCCACATTCGAAGCACTCAGAGTGCAGAAGCTTCTATTGAATTCCTAATTAATTTTATTGGGTACTGTTTTATCTTTAAAGATCCCTCATTTTGGATTCCAAAGCCTAAAGCAGACCTCAAAACCACTCTATACAGGATAAAGTTCGGCATTCTCATGACTCACTTAGTCTACGTAGTGTGGATTGGAGCCAAGTTGAGCAACGGACAACATTTCCTGGAATATATTAGTGACAGTTCAGTTTACACAACAATCCAGCAGCTTTTATGGTCCCATTTCATATTTTGGCACTATCCAGAATTTAGCAGGTTTATTGAGTTCAGGTCATCCCTTGTCAAAGTAGGATTTGAACTCATGTGGATAGATGTTCAAACTGCCATCTGGGTGTAAAGCATAGTTTGTGTATTGACTGTTAATTATAGAAATTTGACTTTTTATGATGCGTTCAGCAACAGAATGAGACAGCAATATGCTCAGCTACACTCAGCATGACCATCTCTACTATTCCTTCTAGTTCTGGATCATTAGCACATTCCAGCACTGACTATTGTGAGCTGGTAGAGTGGAGATGTGACCGAGAACCACACTGCAGAGCCTTAAAGGGCTGCAATAGCTATGTAAATGAGAGTATGCTTATGTCAGCAAAGATAATAATGGAACTCAACACTTCCGCACAAATGATGAGTTGTGTGACTGCACTATGGCTTTAAAAGGTGTTTTTTTGAAGAGATGTTTTAAGACAACAGTGTTGAGCTGTCTATTTGAATCCAATAAAGTAACCAGCTTATGAAGCCTTGGGGTTTTTTTTTCAAAAGAGTTGGAACAATTGAAGCAGCCTGAAGGGGTAGAGCCAGGAGTTTTAGTTTTAGCTTTTCAGTAGCCATTGCTGCTGGGGTCTTGAAGCTTGGTTTGGAAGCTGCAGTACATCTCTCCCTCTGCCTTCTCTCTCTCTTGAGTTTTCTCTCTATGTTTTCTCCCCTGGGCTGGAGAATTACCTGTGTGACAATCTCTTTCACTGAATTTGCCTTTACCAAGGTTTGTTTATGGGATGTTACTGTATTGGAACAGTTACTGTTTTGTAGTTAAATAATCTATTATTCTGTTAAGTTTTCCAGCAGAGTTAATTATTCTAATTTCTTCTTTCTTTTGTTGTATTTTAACAATAGCAAATATAGTGTTTTGCTTCAAATCTGGAGGTTTGACCAATCAAATTGCATCCAGAATGCAACGCTTTACACTTACCTCTAAAATAAGAAAAATGTTAGGGTCTAGTCTACCTTCTGAGTATATTTTGAGGAGGTTTGGTCTGGTCCATAACAAAATTAGTAATAGGGAGACCACCCTACTTTTGAGGTGAAAATGTGCAGCTGCTATTTCAGAAAGTGGACAAATGACTGACTGTCCCTAATTGGTTCTTAGGTAAATATATCCCATTGAGAGGACAGAGTAGATTGACCATTTGTATGACCTTCCGTCAGGGACAATGTAGTCTTCACTCCCCAGGCAATGTGGGAATGAAAGGAAAATGAATATATTTCTGAATTCAGTATACATATATTTATACTTATCAACTTAGATTGACTAAATGGACAATGTATCACAGTCAGAGATAAAAGGTACTGCAGATGCTGGAGAATCCGAGATAACAGGCATGGGGCTGGATGAACACAGCAGGTCAAGCAGCATCATAGGAGCAGGAAAACTTGACGTTTCGGG
>JAHRHZ010000023.1:15768210-15874867 GCA_024137785.1 Ginglymostoma cirratum | reverse complement strand
GGAGCAGGAAAACTTGACGTTTCGGGAAGGGTTTAGGCCCGAAACGTCAAGTTTTCCTGCTCCTATGATGCTGCTTGACCTGCTGTGTTCATCCAGCCCCATGCTTATTATCTTGGCAAGGAGTCACAACCAGATTAAGTTCATAGTAAAATATCCCTACCAGCTGAAAGTTAGCTTTTTTAGTTTGTTGAAGTCTTCAGGTCAGCAGAGCTGGAAAAAATTTTAAGTCGTGTTTTAACGGCCTCAAAGTAGTCAAAGTCAGAAAAGAATGTGTTAGCTATTCTGTGTTTCTTGGGATGAGACACTAACAGGCATATCATATTTCTTGAATGTACAGAAAATTATCAAAAAGAACCACTTGTGACCTGTTCAGTTGTGCAAGTAATTTAACAAGTGAGGCTATGAGTGATACTTCACTGGGATGGGATGTCTATAAAAAATATTGCTGGGAAAAAGAGTTGACTCTTTCTTTTTTGCTGTTTGTGATAGGATCCCTCAAAATTGTCTTACCTATGGAGATTTTCTTTTCTCCTTTGTACAATAAACTAATGCTCTTTAACTAAAATTATATCGACAGTCTCATGTAAATAGTTTCCGTGACTAACCAAACTGGAAAATTAAACCCGATGTTTTTTCGAAGACAGATTTCATTCTGATATCCAATTATTTCCATCAGCTGGAATAATGACATAAAAGACATCTGGAATTCCAAAGATTAATGCCTTAGTAGCTGAAGACATTGCTTTGTATGTTTTCTGAAGAAATTTGGGCACAGACAAAGCCTCATAGGTTAATTTTAGCATTTTACTCAGCATGCAGGCTTACTATGTGAACGGAAAATGTAGCCATAGTTTCTTCGAAAGAAAAATGCTACATCCTTTGCACAAACAGTTAACAGCAACAGTCATATCTAATCACTCTGTGCTCATACATATTAATATACATCGTATATCTTGGATTTAATGAAGAAACACAACAATAAAGCTGATGTCCAGGACAGGAAGCACTGGAGCATATCCCAAAGATGACAGGTAGTGAAGGAGCATGGTGAAATTTCTGAGTTGTCAAATGAGAACCTGTACGTTTTCTGGATGGAATTAACAAATGGTTTCTAGCCCAAATCTAACTACCGATCTCCAAAAAAGACAGAAAGAAAGAAACCAGATGCTAGAGGTAACAATCCAACTCTACACTATTGATGCTGACATTCGAAACGTGAGGGTAGTATTGGATTGCAGCCAGAATGGTCCTGGTGCTGTTGAAACAAGTCAATTGTGATCTTTCCTTGATATAGGTGGCAATAGTCATCTGGTCAACATTACTACATGTATGCAAAAGTTGGAATGTTGTCAAGATGTTAGAGGATAAATTGAATGCAATAGGGTTGTGGAGTTGGAGACCTCCCATCGCCACTGGCTGTGTTTTCAGCAGGCAGGGAGCATGTAAATAAATTGACTGGCGAGCCTGCCACCTTCCCACACACTCCATAATAGAGGGAGGGTGGGTGGGCACCAGAATTGGCAGCCTGCCAAGCATATGGTAATATGTAAATAAGTAATGGAGGTTGAGCTCTTTAGATAATACACTGCCCATTCCCAAAGTGCAACCGTCATGGGCAGTCAGACAGAAGTGGGCAGCCTGTTTTTGAAGAGCTGCTTGAAGAAAGGCAGGAAGGAAGGGAGGTTTCTCATTCAGGAGGTGCCACCCCTCTCCCTCTACCCTTGCTCCTCCTTTCTGCTGAGAGAACCTGGCCTTGCATCCTGTTCTGACGCCTTCTTGAGCTTCAGGATGAAGCTCTCAAATGCTAACATTTACTTTCCTTGGGCAGCCATGATCCTCCGAGTCTCTCCTGCTGTACCAGCAATGACCATTACTGAGCTTTGGCGCAATTGGTCAATCAGAATGGCCAATATCTCCAGGAGACAGGAATTCCTCTTGAGTGAGGGATGAAAATTTTCCAGTTAGGCAGAAATTAGACAGCTCGTGGTGCATTATGACTGTGGTGGTGGGTGGGTGCGGGCTTCCAATGGAGGAGGTAGATTTCAGCCCTTCCCCACCCTGTGCACTCCTGTCCAGGGGACCTGAAGCCTATGAGGAGTGTAAGTCAGACAGGACAGTGAACTGATGAGGATGGTTTGGGAATGCAGGCACACAAGAAGAGCTTTCATGGATGCCCACGGGAAGACAACAAGGAATCCTATTTAGGAGAGTAAAGAACTAGATCAGTTGGCAGTGACTGGTAACTTTGGGAGAAATGCACTGATACTCAGAGTGGTACAGGTACAGGATGTGGGCTGCTATCAAATACCATGGAATTTGGAGAGCCTTGATCACTCAAATTGTAAAACAAGGCTCCTGAAGGACAAGTGAGGTCTTAATTATCTTATAGTACCTGAAAACTAGTACCTTTTGATTATGTAGAATGTTTACTACAATGAATAGTGTGACATTAAAAATATGTCTTTAAGAGGCATATTTAGTCCTGCTTTTTTTAATGAAGAAAGATTGTGTCAGAGGTGAAAACCAGTCTGCTCCAAAGCTGAAACAGTAAACTGCTTGTGAGGTCTTGGGTATTTTTTAAAAGGTTCGAACAATAGAAGCAGTCTGAATGAGTGGGGTCAAGCTCCCACATAACCAGGGCTTTTTTAAAGTTTTAGCCATCAGTAGCAGTTGCTGGGGTCTTGAAGCTGGATGTGGAAGCTCGAATTCCTCTCTCTGTTACAGCTAAAAGCTGGGGTTCTCTTCCTGCTGCTAGAATTGCATGTGAGACAATCCATTTTACGGAATTTGCCTTTGCCTAGGGTGTGTTTGTGGGATGTTACTATATGTTGGAACTGTTATTTAGCAGTAATTATATATACTATTTTGTTAAGAATTTTGATAATTACAGTCAAGACAATTCTTTTATTTATATTTTGTCTGTATTTTAACTTTGGTATATGGTTAAAATGTTTTGTTTCAAGACCGGTAGTTTGACATTCAGAATGCAATGCCTTACACTTGTCTTTAAAATAAGAAAAAGTTAGGGTCTAGGCTATCTCCTTGATGTTTTGAGGGGGTTTGGTCTGGTCCATAACAATAGCAAATAACTTTCTCCTTCTCTGTCAGTCCCTTGAAGTAAAGAGTATGTCCCCCAGGTAATACAACCCAAGGCAAGATCTTGCATATGAAGTCTTTTAATGGAGGGAGGTTGCTGAGCTTTTGCAATGTTCCAGCTGGCCAGGAAAGTTCTCCCATACTTAACCGCTTGCCTTAGACATATTGGAAGGATTTGCAAATATATGATCAACCTGTTTGATCACATCATGCTTGCACCTTCAGTGGCTCCAACGTACTGGAGTGAGACTTGAAAGTCAATAACTAACCACACAATCATCAGCATTTCTCAGATCAGGTCCAGCTGCGTGAAAAGTAATAATTAGTTGATGAGACTGGCGTCTCGCTGAGTGAAGATGAAGTTAATGTTCCTATAATTCTGACGCGTCTGGTGTGCAATGATGTTTTTCAGTTTGAGAAATGTGAGAAGAATTTAATTGTACGTCATCATTAAACTCAGATGTTTGAACATGTTTCATTGGAAAGGTCATAAACTAAACCAACAGCTTGTAAGAAGAATGTTTGTTTTCGGCTCCCTTCACAGCCTCATCCCCGTCTATCTCTGTAATCTCAACCAGCTCAAGTTTATTTCAAGATATCAGCTTTCCTCCGACTTTGGCCTCTTGCTCGTCACAAATTATAATCATTTCCATCATTGTCGATTTGATGCCTTCAGCTGCCTAGGCTGGGATTCCTTTCATATTCGACCTCTCCATCAATAGTTTTTCCATTAGTCACTCCTTTAACACCATCTGTTCCAGTACTAACTTTTCACTGTGAGTTTATCAAGTTTTGCTTCATGATCCTCCTCCATGAATGGTGCTATATAAATGCAAGTTACATAAATATAACACTTCAGGTTTTTGAGCAAGGTTGGAAGAAAAGTTCATCCATGAATTGAATCAGTTGAAACACCCTCTACTACACTTTTAGACAAATCAATAAGAACTCTTTGGTTTTTCAAGTCTAGGGATTTTTGTCTTACTCTGATCTGTTAGTGCAGAGAGATCGGATTGCTTACACATTCAGGTTTTGGAATGCTGGCCTTACGTTGCTCTGAACCCAGATTGAAATTTCTTTCCTGTGATAAATGGAACAAAACTGTTTCCAAATTTTTAAATGGGGTCGGTAAGTGTGTTGTTAGAACCAGACATCGGGCAAGGTTCTGCATGTTATTATGGTTCCTGATGGAGTACCCCAAATTGTCAAGTTTCTGGGATACAGGGACTGAACTAGCTCCCCTTCCTTACTCACCAACCTTTTTGGTTCGTTACTATACAGTTAATATACAAAGGGACAGCTAATGGATACCTTTCTCCCAGACCAAATGAATTTATGTTTTAAAAGGAGCCCATATATAACCAACCTTCCTGAAGTTAACCAAAGCATGAGTTTGTCATTGACTAAATGTGAAAAGAAATAATTGCCCAATGTTTATACACACAGATTAGAAATGAGAAGTAAATCAGGAAAAATAAAGGTTGAAAGAATGGTGGATTAGTCTCTTAAGTTTTGTGAGTATTATGAACCCTTAGGAACATTAACATACAGACGGATCTGGGCGTGCAGGTCCACAGTTCCCTAAAAGTGGCAATACAGGTGGCCAAAGTGATTAAGAAAGCGTATGGCATGCTTCATTACCTGGGGCATGGAGTACAAGAGTTGGCAAACCATGTTGTAGCTGTATAAAACCCTTGTTAGGTTGCATTTGGAGTATTTTGTGCAGTTTTGGTCGCCACATTACTGGAAGGAAATGGAAACTTTGGAGAGAGTGTAGAGAAGGTTCATTAGGATGTTGCCTGATCTCCAGGGCATTGGCTATGAGGAAAGGGTAAAAAGACTAAGATTGTTTTCACTGGAAAGATGGCAGCTGGTCTCCATAATAATGAGAGTTATAAATAGGACGGATAGTCAGAGGCTTTTTCCCAGGTTTGAAGCTTCGATTGCAAGGGGACACAGGTTCAAAGTGAGAGAACAAAAGTTTTTCACGCAGAGAGTGATAGGAGCCTGGAATACACTGCCAGAGGAGATGGTGGAAGCAGGCACGTTGGCAACGTTTAAGAGGCATTTGGATGGTTACATGAATAGGGAGGGAATAGAGGGATGTGGACCAAATAAAGGCAGAAGGTTTGTTTTTTGTTTTGTTTAGTCAGGGCATATTGATCAGCACAGGCTTAGAGAGCTGAAGGGCCTGTTCCTGTGCCATACTTCTCTTTTGTTTTTTGTAGATAGTGGAACATTAATAGTTGAACAGACAATTTCAGGATTCTTGGCTTTGATGGTTACTTGAAATCCTTTTGTCTTGTTCCCTTTTGATGGTGATTGGCTGGCAGAATTCAGACTGAGAGTTCTTCTTGTCCAGTTTCTGATTGACTAGCTTGCAGTTGGCTTCCAGGATTCAGAATGAGAAAGTGCCTTTCTCGTCTCACTACCTGCATTGCAGGGCTGTTTATACTGCCTCTTTTCAAGGCTCTTCTCACAGTGCACAGGAAGCTTACTTTTTAACCCCTGTCCCTGTGTATTCTTGAACAAAAAGAAATGCAGTTATGTCTGTTGCCCAGATCTCAGGCTTTATCTGCTATCATATTCACATAACACCCAGGAGATCAGCGTTCAGTTTGTTGTGCTTTTCGCCTTTCTAAGTCCATCTTTGAAATTTCCGGTATGACATTTTGGGGTCTTTCCTTCCAGACTGCCATTGTATTTATATTCAAAGCAATTTGCCCAATTGCAGCAGTCACCTTTTAAAATTATAAACCTGTTAGAATTTAAAATTTTGGTATGTCCATAAGTGATGCAGAGTTAATGTCTGTGACCATGACACTTGCCCTGCATGACTAATGAACATGACAAGAAGGAGAAGAACAAGAAAAAAAAAGGTGCAAATAAGCGTAAAACAGTAGGTGTATTCATGCACAAGTTCATTTCTCTAGCCTTGTTGAATTGTATTTGTTTGTTTCCAACCATATCAGAGCAAGAGAGTCCTCTTGCCCTAATTCCTTTTTTAGCCAGCACTTACGAGCGAGAGAGATTTTCCCCTTTCCTTACCTGCAGAATGACTGCTTAATGGCTCTTTTCAAAGCTGTGACCTGCATAGCACACCAAACTACACATGAGGTTCATCAGGCCACTGATACATACAGACCAGGGTTGAAGCTCGTTTTTAACTCCTGGCCCTGTGTATTCTTTCTATGCAAAGATGGAAATATGTGTCTCACTCAGATTGTTCTCTTATTTGCCATCATGTTCACAGTATGAGAAACTGACTGGGGATTTCTTTGTTCAGTTTGTCATGCATTTTCTCCCTTTTACCTCTATCCCTTTGTAGCTTCCTTGACACTAGTTCGTTGTGAGATTTCAGTGCCTATCTCCCTCTCCTGACAGCCATTGAATTTACATTTGTTTGATTGAAGCAATCCTCTTTTAAAATAAAAACACGTTGGAATTTAGAAGTTTGATATATCCGTAAGTGACCTGCGGTTATAATATGGTCATGATTGTGTTTGCTACTGTAATGTAGGAAATGTGGCAACAAATTAAAAACCGGAAGAACTGCGGATGCTGTAAATCAGGAACAAAAACAAAGTTGCTGGAAATGCTCAGCAGGTCTGGCAGCATCTGTGAAGGAAAAAACAGAGTTAACATTTCGGGTCCGAAGCAGCATCTGTGAAGGAAAAAACAGAATTAACGTGTCGGGTCCAGTGACCCTTCCTGCTGAGCTTTTCCAGCAACTTTGTTTTTGTTCCTGATTTACAGCATCCGCAGTTCTTTCGGTTTTTAATTTGTTGCCACATTTCCTACATTACAGTAGCAAACACAATCATGACCATATTATAACCGCAGGTCACTTACGGATATATCAAACTTCTAAATTCCAACATGTGTTTTTATTTTAAAAGAGGATTGCTTCAATCAAACAAATGTAAATTCAATGGCTGTCAGGAGAGGGAGATAGGCACTGAAATCTCACAACGAAGCTCAGCAGGAAGGGTCACTGGACCCGACACGTTAATTCTGTTTTTTCCTTCACAGATGCTGCCAGACCTGCTGAGCATTTCCAGCAACTTTGTTTTTGTGGCAACAAATTTGGTGCACAAGCTCCCACATAAAGCAACGTTGTAATTACCATATAATCTGTATTTTGCAATTTTAACTGAGCGATTAAATATAAGTCAGGTCACCAGGCAAAACATTCCTGCTGTTCTTCGAAACAATAGCGTGGGATCTTTCTTATCCATGAAGGATGGCAGGGAGGAGCTCAGTTTCAAGTGTCTCTGAAAGGTGCAGGGCTCCATTAGTACTTTACTGGGGCTTCAGTCTACATTTTTTTGCTCAAGTGGATCAATGGATCCATTGGATCCAATGTGGTTCTTCCTAAAATAGATCACCCATATTTTGAAAACACACCTATTTCCTTAGCCCTTCTACAAAAACAAGCTTAAAAGGTTCACAGCAATGAGTTAGTACGTGTTTCAGCACCTTCTAAATGTTTGATTAAAAACCAAAAGGACTGTGGGTGCTGTAAATCAGAAATGAAAACAGAAATTGCTGAAAAAGCTCAGCAAGTCTGGCAGCACCTGTGACCGGACCCGAAATGTTAACTCTGATTTCTCTGCACAGACCTACTGAGCTTTTCCAGCAATTTCTGTTTTGGTTTCTAAATGTTTGATACCTTTTACTATTGACTGATATGCTCCTCAAGAGAGAGTCCCTCTTGTGAGCATTCATTGATGAGAATGTAAGATCATCTTTGAATCATTTATGTGATATGAAATGTCAGTTAATCAGAGTTGAGGAATGTCAAGATTTTGAAGCATTACCTTTGTGAGAGGAGCCTGCAAAATCACAATCTGTTTCAATGCTAATTCTTCCATTTCTTTTCATTCCTTGTTCAGACAGTGACCTTGAAAAGGTAACCCGTGAATTCTGTTTAACAATTTCCTTTGCTTAATGGGGAGGGTCTCGTTGAGCAAGAAAGTCTGAGGCTGAAATTTGGAGTGAAGTTTTTTATTGCGTCCCTGCCACTATCTTTACCATTGGGGCACCGGTACAGTTTATCGCAGTGCAATTGCAATAACTGCACGGATGGATTGTGCAGCAGTTTTTGCTGGAGTGCAGGGAGCAAGTCCAATCAGACGAGCAGAATGTGTAGTTTAATTAAAGCTCTGAATCATTGTGAAATGTAAAACAAAACCACTATCTCAGCAAAAGAAACAAAAGAGGCTTTTGCGCATGGCAGGAAGTGTGTGTGTCAATGGAGGGGCAAAGGGAAGGTGTCAAAAAAGAGCCAAAATCAGAGAAAAAGGATTCAGCAGGCCTGGGGGAAATTACTGAAGTCAATTTTACTGCTGCTCATAGAACCATAGAATAAAGGCAAGGTAACACGGCTGTTTCAAAGAACAATCGAGTTAGTGCCGCTCCACATGTACCTTTGTTTTTCTTTTCTTCAAATATATTTCCAATTTTTTTTGAAGGGCTGCTGTTAAACCTGTTTCCACCATTTAAACAGGCAGATGAATTCTAAATCCAAACTATTTGCTGTGTTCAAAAAAATCTTCAAGTCGCCTCTGATACTATTGCCAATCACTTTAAATTTGTACCTTCTGGTTATTCACCCTTCTGTCATTGGAAGAATTTTTTTTTATTTGCTCCACATAAACCCTTCTCCTTTCGGCCTCCTCTTGTTGTAAGGAGAACAACCTTAGCTCCAACAGACTACCCAGATCAGGATAATCCCTCATTCCTGGGACCATACTGGTAAATCACTTATGCACCCATCGCACTTCACATCCTTCCTAAACTGTGGTGTCCAAACATACTTCAAAGAGAAGACCTTAAAAGACAGGCTTAAGAATGAATCAGAGTCCTACAGTACTGAAACAGACCCTTCCGTCTGAGCAGTCCATGCCGAACATAATCTCAAACTAAACTGGTCCTATCTGCCTGCACTTGGCCCTAATGCTTCGAATTCTTATTCATGTACCTATCCAAATGTCTTTTAAATGTTGTAGCTGTACCTGCATCCACCGTTTCCATTGGAAGTTCAATGCACTCACAAACCACTCTCTGTGTAAAAAGTTTGCCCCTCATGTATTTTTAAATCTTTCTCCTCTCACCTTAAAAATATGCCCCCTAGTCTTGAAATCTCCTACCCCAGGGAAAAACACCTGCCATTTGCCTTATCTATACCCCTCATATTTTACAAACTTCTATACGGTCACCCCTCAACACTCTACGTTCCAGTGATAAAAGTCCTAGCCTCTCCTTATAACTCAAGCCCTCCATTCTGGCAACATCCTGGTAAATCTTTTCTGAACCCTCTCCAGCTTAATAATATCCTTCCTGTAACAGGATGACCACAACTGGGCACAGTACTCCAGAAGAGGCCTCACCAATGTCCTGTACGACCTCAACATGATGTCCCAACTCCTATACTCAAAAGGTCTGAGCAATGAAGGCAAGCGTGCGAAATACTTCTTAACCACCCTGTCTATGTGTGTCACAAACTTCAAAGAATTATGCATTTGAACTTCTAGGTCACTGTGTTCTACAACACTATCTAAGGCCATACTTTTAATTGAATAAGGCCTGCCCTTCTTCGTTCTACCAAAATGCATTTGTGGAAATAAGTATGATTATTCCATAGAAAACAATGATTTCTGTGGTTCTGGGACCATTTTTGAATAGTAACACGCCATTGTTAAGTATTGGTAGGTGCAAGTTGATCGGGAGTAAATGTTTGTAGAAATCTTGTCTTTTACCAAATCCATGATGGACAGCATGGTATATCATGAATAGAAATGCACACCTCGGTGAATCATTTATCTTTTCCCACATTGATTGCTTTTTACAAGTGAACATCTCCTAATAGAAGTGTATCGAGGTTTGGCCAGCATTAACTATCACTAGACTAACAACCAATTTAAAATAACCAGCCAGGCTTGTAATGTGGGTCATTTATACTTGCCAGAAGTGACCCATTTTCATAGAGGGACCCATTCTCTGCAAGTAAAAGGAATATGCTCAGGCCATATACCTTTTTTGAATTAACCAGGAGCTTGAGGAGCCTTTTCCCATTGTTGTCGCTGTGGCAACAGCTCAGCCAATCAGAGTTGATTTGCCACTTTTCGCCTTTGTCTAAATCATTATGCTGTTTTCAGAGTGGTATTCTTGTGTTTGTCCTGATGAGTGCTTCAGTAACATGTCTCCCTTTTCAGCAATGCTCAATTACTGTAGTGACTTTCTCATTTCCTTTCTTCATACTGACAAAAAAAAGTCAGAACAATTTTCCTGCTGGAACAGTCTTACACACAGTAGTTGACTCGGTTTACTGCAGTAAACCAATGTGCTTATTTTTATCCCCCATACACTGTCCCTTGTTTTAGGATCTTTATTTAATGCTTCTCCAAGTGAGTTAATTTGCATTCCTGTTCCAGCTGGAATATTCTCTTTTTGATATAAAATTTACACTGTTTTTTTCCCTTTAGTAATTTCAATTAATCAGAATAGATTAAAGAAAATATCCGTGACATTCAGATTTGGACGTACTGGTTTATCTAATTGCACTAACAATCCATGTCTAGGGTTACATGTGTGCATTCTCACATGCTGAAAGCCTTTCACTCCTTATGAACTCATTGTCAATCTACAAGTACCTCTTAATTTAAAGCCCTAAGACCTATCCTTCCTGACATCTTTTTGCCTCTCAAGTGTCCATTTTTGTCTGATTACCAGTGGACTGGGACATTTTTTTTCTGCACCAAAGATGTCATGTTCTTGTTATTCCCCAGTACCATAGCAACAAAGCCGAGCAATGATTATCCTGCAGCCGTGTGCTGGTGCCATTAGCAAGCACGTAGCAATCAGCACTAACAGCCAGTGAGTAGTACTCTCATCTCTGAATCCAATGGTTGTGCATTCAAATCCTGCTGTGTAGGACTTGAGCACAAAGTGGCTGCCACTCCAATGCAGTACTGACAGGACATTGCATAAGTCGATGTCCGGTTTTCTGGATTGATTGAAAAAATTGAACCAAGGTTCTATCGATCCTCTTGGGCTGATGTATAAGATCTCTCAACTGCCATTTCTAAAGGAGAGCTTTCTCCCACTCTGTATCCTTCAACAAACATTACAAAAACAGATAATCTGATCTAGTTTATTGCATTGAACAAACTGGCTGTGGTACTTTCTACTGTCCAACACTCCAAGAAGTCCATGATTGGATTTGAAGTTCTTAAAGGTGTCCTGAGGTTGTCAAAAATGTACGTTCTTTCCCAAACCCTAATATGTCCTGGAGTGTGACTTAATATCCTTACCTAAAAGAGATCGTATGACCCATCCACACAAGGGGATTTGAGGGTGTACCGGAAATACACCACAGTGGGATATGGGGGGAGTGTGGAATGAACTGAATTCTGTAGCTTTGATTACAAGTTTAGCTCCTGGCAAATGACAACTTTCTGGTAAACCGATTTATAGGGAGAAAATCTGCCCTGAAAGGATTGAATCAGCCTCTTTCAAACTGTGAGCCATTCATCATTTTCTCTAAAACCCTATTCACAGTCAGAACACTTGTGCAGAGAAATCATAAGCGAACACAAAGTAGAAAATTTCTTCCAAAGTTATTATCTCTGTGAGAGCAATGCTTTGTCATATGTGAATGCTGCAAAATCTCACCCCACTGAGAAGGCTGAGCCAGGCTTCAATGAAGGTTTGTCACATCATTGTCATTTAAAGGACAAATGTTACTTATGATTCATAAAATGAAAGCTAGTTGGATTTTGTCACTTGTTATAGCCTGTTTGCATTCAGTAAAAAAAATGGAAAGTATATGCGTTGCCTGAAATGTGGTTTTCAATTCTGTTTGAACATGTGACCTCCAACCCCCATGCCCTCTGACTAGAAATGTAATTGAGCCAAGCAGGTAAATACTGTGGCTATTCTACAGCAAGCAACTCTCCTCCTGACTCTTAAAACTTGTCCAGCATTTGCAAGGAAAAATCAAGATTGTAATATATACTCATAATCACAGGGATGGGTGCAGAAACTGAATACCGTCCAAGACAAAGCAGCCTGATTGATTGGCATCTCATCCATGGCTGTCAACATTCACTCCCTTAACCACCAACGCACAATGGCAGCAGTGAGTACAGGGTGCTCTGCAATGTCCTTCAACAGCATTTCCCAAACCCTTACCTGTATAGGACAAGGGCTACAGATACATGGGGACACTGCTACTGACAAATTATCCTCCAGGTCACACTTCATCCTGACTGGGAACAATGACCAAATTTATTGGAGATGAAATTAGGCAGACGGATGCAGAATGGAGACCCACCATCTTCTTCCCTCTGTCCTGATTGAGTCCGGTGTGGAAAAGCTCATGGGTGGCCTCCCTACTCTTGACCTCAATTGATGACCATAAATCCCTTGGGACTCCTGGTTGAGGAGGGGAGGGAGTGGCTTGGTATCTGACTGAATGACCTGGCATCAGGAAGTTGGGAGAGGGGGTTGTTGAAGGCCAAATCCTTGCATTTGGTGGTGTCCCCGTTCCTTCTCTCCTCTCCACTGACCCCCCACACGAAGACCCATCCCACTCTTTCTCACCTCGAGCCTGAGTCTCTTGTGGATACTCAGTTTCTCCCTGGGTGTAGAATGGGCAGTAGCCACCACACTTCTGGTACCCAGGATAGGAAGAGCTAAATTCCCTCCAAAGGTCCTTAACTCAAAGAGGTCACCCTGCTGTCTACTGAAAGGCCTGAGATGAGACGTAATTCCAGTGAGAGTTCCCAGTGCTTCTCCAACTAGTGGGTGAGACCCTCACAACTTACATTAAATGCTGGCCTAGACTACTGCCCAACTGCTCTGTTCACTTATACTTACTGGGTCAGAAACGTTGCTAACAGCTCTATGGATGTACCTACACCAGATGGGCAGCTGCTGTTCAAGAAAGTGACTCACTGCCACCTTCTCAACAGTACTTATAGATGGGCAAGCTTGCACACAGATTCCATTAAAAAAACCCAGGAGCTGTGCTCTAGTCTTAATGACGGAGGATGCCTTACAAAAAGTAGCAGGACAGCAGCACAGGATGACTAAGTTGAGCAGATTTATTGCAGTTCTTAAAATAATGAGATTTCCTTGAAATTTATGTTGGAGCAAAAAAAAAACCCTGGAAAAGCCCATTGCAATTATCTAGTTACTGAGATAACAACCAATGAAATGCAGCTTCTCACAGCTAAAAAGAGTAAAGTGAAAACATTAGGAACTGACTTCCCGCGCTGTTATGAAATTAAAAGTTAGCTGCTTGACCAATCAACTCATAACCACTGGAGGAAACTAAACCACGCAGAAAGCATGGGCTGTCTTCCTTAAACACAATAGATCTTCTCCCAGGGACAAGGCCACATGAGCTGTCCAGGTTCCTCTGCGTAGCTGCCAGGGATTTAGCAAAACACTTTCGCCCATTGCAGCTATACACAGCATCAATGGTACATCATAATTGAAAATGAACATTGGAACAGATTAAATAATTAGATCCTGTCCTGCAGCTGTGTTTGAGGAATCAAGTGCTTTGAATGTTTAATCCAACTTTGTGACCTTGCTTCTGACCACAGCACCAATTACTATTCTACTTTTAATGATCTTTCTCAATGTATTTAGACTGAATTTATTCTCTCTTCCTTTTGACTACTTGTCACTTTCTTAGTTGAAGAAACAATTGCGTTTTTGTGGGGCCCGTAACAGGCACAAGAGGTTTTATCAGGTTGTGCACAAGGCCCAATCATCAAGGATTAGGGAAAGAAACAAAAAGCAGGGGTTAGGCCAGGTTCAAAAGTGTGTTGGAAGAGAGGGTTATTTTGGAAGGTTTTGGAGAACGATTGACAAGATGGAGGGACTCCGTAATACGCTCCCTCAACTTTACTACCTCCCTTTCCTAGTTTAAGATGCTACTTAAAACCTACTGCTTTGACTAAGCACCAGATTTAATATCTGCTTATGTACATGTTTTTGTATCAGATTTTGTCAGCTGAAAGACACTACACTTGGAGGTTATATTTGACCCCAAGGTGAGCCCGGCTTCACTGAGACTGCCTATTTCCAAAATAACACCAGTGGACCGAGGCCATGTCCCAGCTCAGCTCCTGCTGAAACCTTCATTCATACCTTTGTTACCTCTGGATTCTATCATTCCAATGCGCTGGTCTCCCGCATTCTATCCTCTGTGAACTTGATGTCATCCAAAACTTAGTTGTCTGTGTATTAACTCATGTTAAGCCCAGTTTCTGTAACATTCCTTTGTTTGTTCATCAATTGGAATTTCCCAAGGAAGCAGCCCCTTCATTTCAAACCTTCATTTCATCTCATCCTTGTTTTCACAGTCCTCCAAGATCTCCATCTCCATCTCTATCTTTGCAATCTCCTCTGGCCCCTTAACCCTCTGACATATCCATGCTGGCCTCTTGAACATCATCAATCACGCCACCATTAGTGGCATGCCTTCCGTTGCCTGGGCCCTAAACTCTGAGATTGCATCTGTGCACCTTTCTGTTTTTCTTCCTTGCTTTCCTTCTTTGATACCCTTCTTCAAGCCTACCTCTTGGACCAGCAGCTCCAAGGTGCCTGAAATTTTGATTGACAGTGGAGCTTTTACACACTTTTGATGTTCCAAAGGCACTAGTGAAGACAACTTGTTGGTGATGCTGCTGAGCAGGTGGGAAGAATTCCAAAGGATAGAGAATGTCTGTCAGTAGGTGCAGCAGCATATGAGAGAACTGCTCAGGACTGTAAAGTCTGATAGCACCAATCCAACTACCATCACATGAATTTAACACATGCCAAGATTTCAGTGTAGGGTGTTCAGGTCTTTGTGGCTCAACTGAGCTGCCCCTTTACCTGTTTGGGAAGCTCCTGTTCCTTCTACATTTTTTGTTGCACAGTTTACAAGATTATGACTCCCCAAAGCCTGTGCACCATCTACAAGGCTCAAGTCAGGAGTGTGAAGGAATATTATCCATATGCCTGGATAACTGCAGCTCAAACAGCACCATCTCGAAGCTCAAAGCATCCAGGTGAAAGTAGCCCATCCACCATCTTAAGCATTGGGTCCATCCACCACCATCACACAGCAGCAGCACAAGTGTATGTGACATACAAGAGGCACTGAAGCAACTTGCCAAGGTTTGTCTTGATGTCAACTCTTAATCTGCAATCTATTCCAGGCAGCAGATTTTTTTAATATTCAATCATAGGATGAGGGTGTCGCTGGTTAGGCAGCATTTATCACCCATCCCTAATTACCCAGAGGGTTAAGAGTCAACCACATTGCTGTGGGTCTGGAGTCACATGTAGACCAGACCAGGTAAGGATGGCAGCTTCCTTCCCTAAAGGACATTAATGAACAAGATGGGTTTTTCCGACAATCTACAATGGATTCATGGTCATCATTAGACCCTTAATTCCAGATATTTATTGAATTCAAATTCCACCGACTGCCGTGGCAGGATTCGAACCCGGGTCCCCAGAACATTATCTGGGTCTCTGGATTAACAGTCCAGCGATAATACCACTAGGCCGTCACCTCCCCTAATAATACTTTGAGAGCACCACCAGTTTCCCTCCGAGTCATGCAACATTCTGACTTTGAAACATATCACTGTTCCTTCAGTGTCACTGGGTCAAAATCCAGGAACTCTGCCCAATAGCATTGTGCATGTGCCTGTACCCCATGGCTACAAGTAGTTCACAAAGGTGCCTCACCACTACCTTCTCAAGGGCAATATGTGACAGGACTAGTCGGCGATTCTCACATCCAAAGGTGAGTAAAAAAAATTGCACTCAGGACCTCAGTTGGCTGGGACTGCCATGATTCTGCATCAACGGTGTTTTATACCCTGTCACATTGAACAGCAGCTTAAGGAGAGGGAGCTTGGCAACTCTGGTCTCATCTATTCCTGGAGACTTTGTCACGCAATTCCTGACTGAAAACCTTCCCCGCCCAATGAAGCAGCCTTTGCCCATCACTGCTATTTAGAACTGATAAACAAAGGTATTCCAAGAAAATGAAAAGGAAATATTATTATTTCATTACCATTATGATGTTTCTTCCTGGCTGCCTGTAGCAGTGACCAGAAGGTTAATCTTTAATTCCTGGAGGGCCCAAAACAGCCCTGGAGTCTTGGCAATGCTAAAGTGAACACATCAAAATGTTTCAGATCCTGTTTTGTTCAAGCCACATCTAGAATGAATGAAGCCCAACAATGCATCAAATCTCGGAATTTCTTCCACTTAAATGAAGGCTGAATCTTGACTATCAAAATAAACCATCGCTTGACTCTCAATTAAAGATTTACTGTTCTGTATAATCTACTTCTCTCTGCCAAGGAGACCCTAATTTGATTTATTTTCTGCTTTAGTGCACTTGCACTATAAGTGATTTGTTCCCGCTTTCAATTGGTTTTTGCCAGAGTTGAGCTCTTGTTAAAATCTCTGTGTAGGCCTTAAAAGAATTTTGTTTCCTGACTTTTGGAAGTTATTTAAAACCAGATACGTACAAGATCAATTTTAAGGGCTTCTCGTCACTTTTAGGTTTAGGCACTGGCCAAAACTTTCCCTTCTACAATTTCTCATCCAACCTCTAGACTGCACAGTATGTCCTTGGTCCAACAATGTGACTCAGCAGCTATCTTTGAACCAATAACTGCTTGCAATCACCTTGCATCTTGTGACATAGTGGTAGATTCCCTACCTCGCAGCCAGAAAGCCTGGGTTCAGTAACCACCTATCCCATCGGGACATAATATGTCCAATAAGAATGATTAAAGTAACTATCGTCTCGCTGAATGTGATAATTGGTTTGTGTGATGTAATTCCAAGGTTTAAAAGTCTTGTTTCCATCTATTTACCTGATGATCACCTCAGTTTTTTTCAAAATTCATTTGCGAGATGAGGGCATTGCTGGCTAGGCAGCATTTATTGCCTGTCCCTAATTGCCCAGAGGGCAGTTAAGAGTCAGCCACATTGCTGTGGATCTGGAGTCACATGTAGGCCAGATCAGGTAAGGATGGCAGGTTCTTTGCCTAAAGAACATTAGTGAACCCAAATGGTTTTTCCCAACAGTCGACAATGGATTCATGGTCATCATTAGAGTCTTAATTCCAGATATTTATGAATTAAAATTCCACCATCTGCCATGGTGGGATTCGAACCCGGGTTCCCAGAACATTATCTGGGTCTCTGGTTTAACAGTCTAGCAGTAAAGCATTTGTGACAGATCCTGCCTCTCATCAATTGCTCTCTTAAGCCAAACTATGAAGAGATGCTTTTCTTTAGAACAGAGATGGCTGAGTGGAGAACCTGACTGAAGTGTATAAGATTATGAGGGGCACGGACACGGTGGGGAGAAAGCAGCTGTTCCCCTTAGTTGAAGGGTTAATAATGATGGGGCATCATTTTGAGGTGAAAGACATGAGGTTTAGAGCGGGTTTGAGGGAAAGCCTTTTCACTTGAGGGTGGTGTGAATCTGGAATACACAGCCTGGGAAGGTAGTTGAGGTGGGAAACTCTCAAGCTTTAAAAAGTACACAGATGAGTACTTGAATTGTCATAACATTCAAGGCTATGAGCCAAGTGCTGGAAAGTGGGATTAGTATGAATTTGGGATATCTTTGGTGATACAGACCCGATGGGCCAAAGGGTTTCTTCTGTACGACACGATTCTATGGTTCTATGAAACAATCCTATTCCCACTGAATCTCCTGCCTGTCCATCATATTAAGTAGATGGAAGGATGCTGACGATGGTTTCATTCATGCATTCTGGGATGGAAGTAACTTTATAAGGTCATAGAAAACCACCATTGAATTTTCACAAGCAACGTCAGAATTCAAGCCTCAATTTCTACCCTCCTCTATACTTCTCCATTGTTGCTGGTGGAAGGGATCCACCCAATGTATCAAATCCTCTGAATAATAGACCATTACATTGAGTTGTCAAAAACATTTTATCGTAAATGAACCTGAATGGGAGATAATTCTTTGTAATAAATGATTACAAGCAATGAATATGAGGTTCACTGTCAATTTCACTTCTCACAGTGTCCATGATAATAGTCTGCTGTTGGATATATATATATATATGTTGCATTTAAACCACACTGATCACTCTCTGACATGTATAACAATCAGACAGGAGAGCTTGCATACTGTTACAGAATCAGGAGGGGACCATTCAGCCCTCTAATCGTTTCTAGGCAATAAGGACCCATCCAGAGTAATCCCCCTTTCCAACATAGCCTTGTAGATTTCAGCACTCTGAGTGCATCTTCAAGCACTTTTTAAATGTCATGGAGATTTCTCTCTGTACCACCTACTCAGGCGGCGAGTTTCAGTATCCCCGCTACACTCTGAGTGATACAGTTGGCCTTTGAAGTCCCTCTAACTTTTGGCACAATAAGGATTCCTATAAATTGTGATCATGCAACTGACCACAGCACTCTGATATCCGTAAGGGAGAAGACACTAGTCTAGAAAGTGTGTATAAAAATGGGAAGTCACTACACTAGAGAGGTGCAGTTGAGAACCCACCATGTAACAGAAGTAATTAAAGAAGTGTTACAGTACATCAGGAGTTAAAGATCCTCAATTAGTGATAAAGACTCAGCAGCCTTGGGGACAGTGTCCAAGATATTCCAGACTGGCATTTCAAAGTGCAGAAATCATTATTGGCTTTAAACACATGATAAAGCAAAGCCTCCCATCTCTCACCTGACATCACACTCTTAAACAAGTACGAATGTGATTTTCAAGCCTTTCCAGTGATAGTTATTGGTAACACATGAGGCGAATTTCCAGTTTAATGTCAAGTGCCACATATCAGAGTCACCCAGGACCTTGTTTTAGTTCATGATCTGCAGGCATCCTGCCTGGACATGCATGATCAGGTTTACAATCAGATTATTGCCATTTTATGCTCATTCAGGGTATCACTTTCAACAAATGTGTTCAGATACTGTCTCCTTGGCATCATTAAAGTCAGGATGCTGATGCTGATAGATTTGGACCTCATGCTGAGATGAATCTGCTTCTGATGACAGAAGAACACTACTTGGCCAGGAGAGAGCAATATACTCCAGAGGCAAAAGGATAAGTGTTCAACCAAAACCCTGGTTTCATTTTCTGCTTCTGTGAATTTATCGCAGTTTATGTTTGAAAATGGCTGAAGGGCTTTTAATATCCACTGTTATCTAGTGCCGCAGGCCGTTTACTGTGCCAGGTCTGTGGAATTGAATAAGCCCCAATCCTCCCTCATTTTTCTGTAAATCGTTCCTTTTCGATGACATATTTGGCTGCCAACTCAGCTTAGGGGATTCGTGCAGGTTTGAATATGTGACATTTTGCCTACGTGACATTCAAGCTTGTAATGCTGGATCACATGACTTCTGACCACATGATGACTTCAGAGGTTATAAAGAGTTTGGACCCTGGTGGATTGAGCATTTTTGCTCAATGGTCTTGCTCTGGACATTGGTGTATGAGGAGTCCCACGATGCATAAGGCAGCTTGAAAACTGAGGGGGAGCTGACAACAGAGGGAGGAGAAGAGGGTAACTGTGGAGGCGGAGGGTGGGAAACAGAGAAGTTAAAAGAGGGGACAATAAGAGGGGAGGGATGGGGAAGGCACCACCATTTAAGACCCTACAATTATTTCAGATATTCCCTTTTTAAGAGCTCCAAATGTCACCACATGTAAACAGATTTCTCCTGTTGGGAACGAATCAGGATATCACAGCTAGAGATGGCCCTGTTGGTGTGTCATTTACATATTACATAATTCCAAGTATGAGAAACAGAACACTCAGTCCAAGAGTTGATGGGTGAGCTAACTGGAGAGCAGACCCTGAATTCTCAGTGATTTAATCCACACCTGCTAGTGTACCTTGTTTTTATCTCTTATCACAGCTCGATAATGATGTTGAATTACAGCACAGGTCTCGTAAACGTAATGATGTTGAGTGGTCACCCTAATTGAGACTCCCTGGTTGGTGAGACAGGATTCCCGGTGCCTCCCACATCTGACACAACACCATAGGCTGGGGCAACTGACTTTCTCCTGTTTTACAGGCGCGTCCTTTATTTTGACTGTTTCTCCCGTGCCATGCGCTGTGTTGCCCCGTGATGCCCTTTGCTCCGGGCTTTTCCAGGGCAGTGACATGGGAGAGTGCTGCATTGGTGTCTCCTCTGATTGCTCACTTTACCTCCTTGATCCTTTTTGCACAGATGTGCAGGGGGAATGGGACAGCAAGTACCTGCAGATCATTGGCACTGACTACTAAAGGGAGGCCTCGATATTGTGAGGTAGCTGGTGCTGTCTGAAGGAGTTTAAAGCCTGGCACTGCTGGCCTGCCCACTCCACCCTCCTCAATAAGCCCTCCTCCATTCATAGCACAGCCTCCCCAGTGTGGGAGGATGCTGACAAATTCATGACCGTGTTTGTATTGTGCTTCAATGAGAAATCACACAAAGTTAATTTTCGTTCCAACTTTCTGGGTGAATGTTCTGTTATTTCAAAGTCCCATGAACTGATGGTGTAATTCAATCCTCCTTATTGAAGAATTTTCACAAGACCTCAGTCCGGCCTTAGGCAATGGTAATCAGATCCACCTCACTCTACATGTGGATAGGTGCCAAAGTTGAAGCTGAATGGACACTGTGTCAGCTTGACTCAGTGAGTAGCACTCTTACTTCTGGACAGAAGATCGTGGCACGGTGGCCCGTACCAGGATTTCAGCTTATATACTTGGCCAGGGCCCCACTGCAGCACTAAAGGGAAATAACATTATTGGAAGCTGTGTCCTTTGGACAAGACAGGAAGCCAAGTTTTAAAACACTGATGTTCCTGTGTCAAAGTCAGAAGCCACGTGACTCCAGGTTATATTCCAACAGGTTTATTTGAAATCACAAGCTTTCGGAGCGCTGCTCCTTCATCAAGTGAAGTGGAGGGAGGTGCACAGGCACAGAATATTTAGGCAGAGAAGATAATGGAAAGATAATTACAAGTAATTAATAATGTCAACAGTGTGAGTTCCTGTCTCGAATAGCAGCTTGATAATGTTTGGAGAATTTTTATACTGTCCTGGAAATAACTGATGTATTTAAAGGAATGCTCTTGGCATGAAATAAATTCCAGGTTTATCTTTATAACTTGATTTCAAAAAGGAAAACAATTAATGGGGTGAATTGCTTTGACATGTGAGGGCATGTTAGTCCTCTCTGTTTTTGTTCCAGTGTCCAAATAAAACAGATTAATTTCCCACATAGTTTCTAACTTTTCAAAGTGTAGATAAAGCATGAATAGAGACTAGTTATTTATATTTATATTTATAATTCTTGGATGTTTGGTTAAGAAGGCATTTAGCACACTTGCCTTCATTGCTCAGACGTTTGAATATTGGAGTTGGGATGTCATGTTGAGGTTGTAGAAGACATTAGTGAGGCCTCTTCTGGAGAGTTCTGGTCCAGTTCTGGTCACCCTGCTGTAGGAAGGATATTATTAAATCGGAGAAGGTTCAGAAGCAATTTACTAGGATGTTGCCAGGACTGGAGGGCTTGAGTTCTTAGGAGAGGCTGGATAGGCTGAGACTTTATTCACTGCAGCGTAGAAGGTTGAGGGGTGAACTTATTGAGGTTTATAAAATCATGAGGGATATAAGTAAGGTGAATGGCAGGTGTCTTTTCCGTAGGGTGGGGAATGTCAAGACTAGGGGGCATAAGTTTAGGTGAGAGGAGAAAGATTTAGTAAAAGACATGAAGGGTAACATTTTTAAACAGAGAGTGGTTTGTGAGTGAAATGAACATCCAGAGAAAATAATGGATACTGGTGCGGTTACAACATTTAAAAGACATTTTAGATAAGTACACGAATAAGAAATGTTTGGAAGTATATGTGCCAAGTGCAGGCAGGTGGGACTAGTTTAGTTTGGGATTACGGTCAGTATGGACTGGTTGGACTGAAGGGTCTGTTTCTGTGCTGTATGACTCTGTGACTCTATATAAATAATTTCTTATGTTATTGATTTCCCCATAGGCTTGTGGGTGTCTGAAGCTCAGCCTGAAAGGATGGTAGAAGAGAAACTCTCATTTCATTTAAAAAGTACTTGGATGTGCACTTGAAGTGCTATAACCTGTAGATCTGTAAATCTGGAGTTTGATAGTGGCATTAGGCAAGGTTTTGGCCACTATAGACACAATGGACCAAATAGCCTCCTTCTGTTTTAGTTTTCTATATTTCTAGATAGAGAGTGAAATGCATGAGTTTTAGGTGTGTGCTGACAAAGCTGAATATATAAACATGGATATATCCAAATATAGACCTATTGTGCTAAGCATACAAATTCACATCTGGCTAAATGGTTCAACCTACATGGACTCTGTTCTGTCTTTAGGGACAGACCAGAATACATAAGGTTTAGTTCAGCAAATATGTATAGAACATAGAACATAGAACATAGAACATCACAGCGCAGTACAGGCCCTTCGGCCCTCGATGTTGCGCCGACCTGTGAAACCAACCTGAAGCCCATCTAACCTACACTATTCCCTTATCATCCATATGTTTATCCAACAACCATTTAAATGCCCTTAAAGTTGGCGAGTCTACTACTGTTGCAGGCAGGGCATTCCATGCCTTTATGGCTCTCTGAGTAAAGAACCTACCTCTGACATCTGTCCTATATCTATCACCCCTCAATTTAAAGCTATGTCCCCTCGTGCTAGCCGTCACCATCCGAGGAAAAAGGCTCTCACTGTCCACCCTATCTAATCCTCTGATCATCTTGTATATCTTTATTAAGTCACCTCTTAACCTTCTTCTCTCTACCGAAAACAGCCTCAAGAAACTCAGCGATAAGAGATAAAAGGTACTGCAGATGCTGGAGAATCCGAGATAACAAGCATGGGGCTGGATGAGCACAGCAGGTCAAGCAGCATCATAGGAGCAGGAAAACTCGACGTTTCGGGCCTAAACCCTTCATCAGAAATGGGGGAGGGGAAGAGGGTTCTGAAATAAATAGGGAGAGAGGGGGAGGCGGATAGAAGATGGATAGAGGAGAGGATAGGTGGAGAGGAGGCAGACAAGTCGAAGAGGCGGGGATGGAGCCAGTAAAGGTGAGTGTAGGTAGGGGGGTAGGGAGGAGATAGGTCAGTCCAGGGAGGACGGACAGGTCAAGGGGGCAGGATGATGTTAGCAGATAGGAGATGGGGGTGTGACTTGGGGTGAGAGGAAAAACCGGTTAGGGAGGTGGAGATGAGCTGGGCTGGTTTTGGGATGCAGTTGGGGGAGGGGAGATTTTGAAGCTTGTGAAATCCACATTGATGCCATTGGGCTGCAGGGTTCCCAGGCTGAATATGATTTGCTGTTCCTGCAGCCTTCGGGTGGCATCACTGTGGCATTGTAGGAGGCCAAGGATGGACATGTCATCTGAGGAATGGGAGGGGGAGTTGAAATGGTTCGCGACTGGGAGGTGCAGTTGTTTGTTGCGAATGCGACTGGGAGGTGCAGTTGTTTGTTGCGAATGCGACTGGGAGGTGCCTTTCCTCATAAGACCTTCCCTCCATACCAGGCAACATCCTGGTAATTCTCCTCTTTCCAATGCTTCCACATCCTTCCTATAATGCGGCGACCAGAACTGCATGCAATACTCCAAGTGCGGCCGCACCAGAGTTTTGTACAGCTGCAACATGACCTCACGGCTCCGTAACTCAATCCCTCTACCAATAAAACCAAACAGACCGTACGCCTTCCTAACAACCCTATCAACCTGGGTGGCAACTTTCAGGGATCTATGCGCATGGACACCGAGATCTCTCTGCTCATCCTCACTACCAAGAATCTTACCATTAGCCCTGTACTCTGTATTCCTGTTACTCCTTCCAAAGTGAATCACCTCACACTTTTCCGCATTAAACTCCATTTGCCACCTCTCAGCCCAGCTCTGCAGCTTATCTATGTCCCTCTGTAACCTGCAACATCCTTCCACACTATCCACAACTCCATCGACTTCAGTGTCATCTGCAAATTTACTAACCCATCCTTCTACGCCCTCATCCAGGTCATTTATAAAAATGACAAACAGCAGTGGCCCCAAAACAGATCCTTGCTGTACGCCACTAGTAACTGAACTCTAGGATGAACATTTCCCATCAACTACCACCCTCTGTCTTCTTATAGCTAGCCAATTTCTGATCCAAACCGCTAAATCACCCTCAATCCCATGTCTCCGAATTTTCTGCAATAGCCTACCGTGGGGAACCTTATCAAACGCTTTCATGAAATCCATATACACCACATCAACCGCTTTACCCTCATCCACCTGTTTGGTCACCTTCTCAAAGAACTCAATAAGGTTTGTAAGGCACGATCTACCCTTCACAAAACTGTGTTGACTATCCCTAATCAAATTATTCCTTTCTAGATGATTATAAATCCTATCTCTTATAATCCTTTCCAACACTTTACCCACAACCGAAGTAAGGCTCACTGGTCTATAATTATCAGGGTTGTCTCTACTCCCTTTCTTGAACAAGGGGACAACATTTGCTATCCTCCAGACTTCTGGTACTATTCCTGTAGACAATGACGACATGAAGATCAAAGCCAAAGGCTCTGCAATCTCCTCCCTAGCTTCCCAGAGAATCCTAGGATAAATCCCATCCAGCCCAGGGGACTTATCTATTTTCACACTTTCCAGAATTGCTAACACCTCCTCCTTGTGAACCTCAATCCTGTCTAGTCTAATAGCCTGTATCTCAGCATTCTCCTTGACAACATTGTCTTTTTCCTGCGTGAATACTGACGAAAAATATTCATTTAGCACCTCTCCTATCTCTTCGGACTCCATGCACAACTTCCCACTACTGTCTTTGACTGGCCGTAATCTTACTCTAGTCATTCTTTTGTTCCTGACATACCTATAGAAAGCTTTAGGGTTTTCCTTGATCCTACCTGCCAAAGACTTCTCATGTCCCCTCCTGGCTATTCTTAGCTCTCTCTTTAGGTCCTTCCTGGCTAACTCGTAACTCTCAAGTGCCGTAACTCTCAAGAGCCTTCACGCCTCATCTTTACATAAGCCTCCTTCTTCCTTTTGACAAGAGATTCAACTTCTTGAGTAAACCACGGTTCCCTCGCTCGATCATTTCCTCCCTGCCTGACAGGTACATATTTATCAAGGACACGCAGTAGCTGTTCCTTGAACAAGCTCCACATTTCAATTGTGCCCAGCCCTTGCAGTTTCCTTCCCCATCCTATGCATCCTAAATCTTGCCTAATTGCTTCATAATTGCCTTTCTCCCAGCTATATCTCTTGCCCTGTCATATATACCTATCCCTTTCCATCGCTAAAATAAACGTAACCGAATTGTGGTCACTATCACCGAAGTGCTCACTTACCTCCAATTCTAACACCTGGCCTGGTTCATTACCCAGTACCAAATCCAATGTTGTCTCGCCTTTTGTTGGCCTATCTACATACTGTGTCAGGAAACCCTCCTGCACACATTGGACAAAAACTGACCCATCTAAAGTACTCGAACTATAGTGTTTCCAGTCAATATTTGGAAAGTTAAAGTCCCCCATAACAACTACTCTGTTACTTTAGCTCCTATCCAGAATCATCTTTGCAGTCCTTTCCTCTACATCTCTGGAACTTTTTGGAGGCCTGTAGAGGCCTCCCAACAGGGTGACCTCTCCTTTCCTGTTTCTAACCTCAGCCCATACTACCTCAGTAGATGAGTCCTCATCAAACGTCCTTTCTGCCACCGTAATACTGTCCTTAACTAACAATGCCACACCTCCCCCTCTTTTACCACCTTCCCTGATCTTACTGAAACATCTAAACCCTGGAACCTGCAACAACCATTCCTGTGCCTGCTCTATCCATGTCTCCGAAATGGCCACAACATCAAAGTCCTAGCTACCAACCCATGCTGCAAGTTCACCCACCTTATTCTGGATGCTCCTGGCGTTGAAGTAGACACACTTCAAACCACCGTCCTGCCTGCCGGTACACTCCTGTGACCTTGAAACCTTATTCATGACCTCACTGCTCTCAACCTCCTATTCACTGGAGCTACAATTCAGGTTCCCACCCCCCTGCTGAATTAGTTTAAACCCTCCCGAAGAGCATTAGCAAATCTCCCCCCCAGGATATTGGTACCCCTCTGGTTCAGGTGTAGACCATCCCGTTTGTAGAGGTCCCACCTACCCCAGAATGAGCTCCAATTATCCAAGTATCTGAATCCCTCCCTCCTGCACCATCCGTGTAGCCACGTGTTCAACTGCTGTCTCCCTACTCCTTGCCTCGCTAGCACGTGGCAGGGGTAACAGACCAGAGATAACAACTCTGCTTGTTCTAGAACAAAGAACAAAGAACAAAGAAAATTACAGCACAGGAACAGGCCCTTTGGCCCTCCAAGCCTGCGCCGATTGAGATCCTCTGTCTAAACCTGTCATCTATTTTCTAAGGGTCTGTATCCCTTTGCTCCCTGTCCATCCATGTACCTGTCCAGATACATCTTAAAAGACACTAACGTGTCTGCGTCTACCACCTCCAGTGGCAACGTGTTCCAGGCTCCCACCACCCTCTGCGTAAAGAACTTTCCATGCATATCTCCCGTAAACTTTCCTCCTCTCACTCATGACCCCGAGTAATTGTGTCCCCCACTCTAGGAAAAAGCTTCTTGCTATCCACCTTGTCTATACCCCTCATGATTTTGTAGACCTCAATCAGGTCCCCCCTCAATCTCCGTCTATCTAATGAAAATAATCCTAGTCTACTCAACCTTTCTTCATAGCTAGCACCCTCCATACCAGGCAACATCCTGGTGAACCTCCTCTGCACCCTCTCCAAAGCATCCACATCCTTTCGGTAATGTGGCGACCAGAACTGTACTCAGTACTCTAAATGTGGCCGAACCTAAGTCTTATGCAACTGTAACATGACCTGCCAACTCTTGTACTCAATACCCCATCCGATGAATGAAAGCATGCTGTATGCCTTCTTGACCTCTCTATTGACCTGCGTTGCCACCTTCAGGGAACAATGGACCTGAACACCAGATCTCTCTCACCCTTACATCCCCATCCCTTTTCCTACCTATGTCGTTAATGCCTATGTGGACCACGACTTGGGGCTGCTCCCCCTCCCCTTTTAAGGATCTGAAAACACGATCCAAGACATCACGGACCCTGGCACCTGGGAGGCAACACATCAACCGCGAGTCTCTCTCGTTCCCACAGAATCTCCTATCTGTCCCCCTAACTATGGAGTCCCCAATGACTAATGCTATCCTCCTCTCCCCACTTCCCTTCTGAGCAACAGGGACAGACTCTGTGCCAGAGATCTGTACCCCATGGCTTACACCTGTTAAGTCATCTCCCCCAACAGTATCCAAAACGGTATACTTTTTATTGAGGGGAACGGCCACAGGGGATCCCTACACTGTCTGCCTGTTCCCTTTCCGTCCTCTGACTGTAACCCATCTACCTTTGCCACCGATTTCTTCAACCGGTATTTCACTCCCAAAGCAGTACCTTTTTACATGAGATAGTGAGAATTGCCAATGCTGGAGTCTGAGATAACACAGTGTGGAGCTGGAGGAACACAGCAGGCCAGGCAGCATCAGAGGAGCAGGAAGGCTGATGTTTCGAGTCAGGGTCCTTCCCCTCCCCCATTTCTGAAGAAGGGTCCCGACCCGAAACATCAGCTTTCCTGGTCTTCTGATGCTGCCTGGTCTGCTGTGTTCATCCAGCTCCACACTGTGTTACCTTTTTACGTGACTCACTTCAACAACTGAGAAGTCAAACTGGTAAAAATAGAATTACACAACAATAACATACTTTGGACTTAAGCTTGTGGGATTTGTTTTAAGTGCCTTAGGAAGTTAATCCTATTTACTTATGAACTCCCCAGTTTTCTCAGGCAAATCTCAGTGAGGAAGTGAGGCAATAAATTGTGGGTTGAATTGCAAAATGATGCAGTAAACTCTTGTCAAAATTCGAGATCAGCAATAGCTCAGACTTCCCTTGAGAATATCAAATACTTTCCACCCAATTGTTCTGTCCAACAAAACACAGATAGGGAGGAAAAGACAGGCAAAACTCACCTGGGAAATGTGCTGACACCATCAAGGAAGTGAGAAAACTGAAGTGACAGGTTCAAATTCTACAAGATGGATAGCACTTGGTAGTCTAATAAATCTGGTGAATGTTTTAAGGCAATGCTGTGAAAATTCCCAGTGTACACTCTTCACTTTCATGATATTTACATTCCAGGACTTTTAGTGGCATCAGAGGGTGAACAATCTTAAGGCTAGCCCGTGAGAGCTTAATATCTCCCCTGTTTGGGAATGTTCACCACATTTCTCACCATCTTTGGGGCACTATGAAAAAGAGTAGTGACCCACTTCTCCCAGATCAGGGACTCTGGGGGCAGAAGCAAGGCCTGGGAGAGGGTTGAGCCCTCAGGGGGTCCAAGGCTCAGCCACATACTCCCTCCTTCGTGTGGTGACCAATCTGAGCAATACTGGAGAGAGAGAGAGACAGATTCTAGAATGCTCACACTCCTCCAATCAAAGAATCTGGCTCACTCATGTTCCTCCAATCAGAGGATCTGGCTTGCTCATGCTCCTCCAATCACAGGCTACATCTGACTCGTACTTTGCGGTTTGTCATCAGTGGGGCATGAGAGAGCCAGCATCTCTTACTGGTGGAGCAGCTCGTCACAGACTCTCACTAGCAGGCCTAACAGGAGCAAACACTGAAGAGAACCAGTCTGTGATTGTTGGAATAATTGCGAAGGTGATTGGCTGCAGTGAGCAAGGAATTGGGAACTTGAACTGATCTGAAGAAGAGCCATATGTGATTCAAAACTTTATTGCTGTTTTTCTCTCTCCATAGATGCTGCCAGACATGCTGAGTTTCTCCAGAACTGTGCTTTTATTTCAGATTTCCAGCATCCACTATAGCTGGTTCTTAGTCGTGGCTGTAGGGTGTTGGAATTAACTAATTGTTAGAACCCTCTCTGATTTTTCATTTATTTTTTATTTTTATTCTTTTATCAGTTTTGGTTTGGAGTTTTGAACTGTGTGTGGAGTTTGGTCCAGCTGGCAGTATAAGGAAAACAGCAGACCAAACAGGCTTGTTAGTGAGACCAGGCCTGGAGGCTAATTGCAGGCTAATTCTTGACTAAAAAGATTTAATAAACATGACAACTCTGGGAAGAGCAGTGTGTTTAAACAGATAGGAGAAGTTGGCTATTAATGGGGTCAGTACCTGGGAGGTAAGTCTGGAAGAGACCCTATGTTCCAGTGGATAGCAGATGCTGTATAGTAATTGAGGCCTCGGGAAGAGATGATCAGTCTGTCAGGACAGGACAAGGATTGAGGTTATGCTTTTAGACTATGTTTTCTGGAAGACAAGTTTGGCTGCTGACAAGACAGCCTGAAGATTTGAAAGCTCCCTGCCTAATCAGCTACGCCAGCTTCTGGAAGCCCAGAGAGTAGAAAGCTGAGTTAGAATTATTACTGCCGATACCTGAGTGAACTGAGAAGGTGATCTTAATGAGCAGCTCCAACACAACAAACGATGAGTTCACATTTATACCTGTGAAGCAACGCATCATGAAAGCCATTTTAGTAATCTGGCCAATTTTGTTATTTTCTTTTATTCATCTCCTACCTATGTTTGTCTATCCATCTCTTGTGTGAACGGGACTGAAAATAAATGTTTCAGATTTAAAGCATAAACATTAATCAACTTACATTGTTATTTGATTTTTCTTGTGCTAAAAGTCTTGTGTGTTTAATAAATAATTAAATCTTTGCTTGGGAGACAAATCAGCGTCTGATTAATTATCCACAAAGTCTGGGATTAGTTATTAAAAAGTCTGGTTAGGAATCGTTGGAGTAATGATTGGGAGTCTTTGATGTTTAATTTCACTGTTGTTAATACAGTGGTAGGAAGGCTGATTTGTTTTGGTTATCTGTCTCCATGTTGTAGCATAATTCAGAGCAAGGAAACCTTAAAATGGCAGAATTTTCTGATTTCAGTATGTGGAGGCACCTACTGCACCTACTTGCAAAACTTGACCTACTCTTGGGAAATAAAGGCAGGGCAGGTGACTGAAGTGTCAGTGGGGGAGCACTTTGGGGCCAGTGACCATAATTCTATCAGTTTTTAAAAAAGTGATGGAAAAGGATAGACTGGATCTAAAAGTTAAAGCTCTAAATTGGAGGAGAGCCAATTTTGACAGTATAATGCAAGAACTTTCAAAAGTTGATTGGGGGCAGATGTTTGCTGGTAAAGGGATGGCTGGAAAATGAGAAGCCTTCAAAAATGAGTTAACGAGAGTCTAGAGACAGTATGTTCCTGTTAGGGTGAAGGACAAGGCTGGTAGGTATAGAGCCCATAGGTAGGTATAGGTAGGTGTAGAGAATGCTGGATGACTAGAGAAGTTGAGGTTTTGGTCAAGAATAAGAAGGAAGCATATATCAGCTATAGACAGCAGGGATCGAGTGAATCCCTAGAAGAGTATAAAGGCTGTAGGAGTATACTTGTGAGGGAAATCAGGAGGGCAAGAAGGTGACATGAGACAGTTTTGGCAAATAAGGTTAAGGAGAATCCAAAGGGATATTACAAATACATTAAGGACAAAAGGGTAACGAGGGAGAGAATCAGGCCCCTTAAAGATCAGCAAGGCCACTTACGTGTGGAACAGCAGGAGATGGAGGAGATACTAAACAAGTATTTTGTATCAGTGTTTACTGTGGAAATGGATATGGAACATAGAGAACGTGGGGAAATAAATAGCAACATCTTTAAAAATGTCCACATTACAGAGGAGGAGGTGCTGGACATCTTAAAATGCATTAAGGTGGATAATTCCTTGGGACCTGATCAGGTGTACCCTAGAACTCTGTGGGAACCAAGGGAAGAGATTGCTGGGCCCCTTGCGGAGATATTTGTATCATCGAGAGCCACAGGCGAGGTGTCGGAAGACTGGAGGTTGGCTAATGTGGTGCCACAATTTAAGAAACATGGTAAGGAAAAGCCAGGGAACTATAGATCGGTGAGCTTGACATCCATGGTGGGCGCATTGTTGGAGGGAATCCTGAGGATTTACATATATTTGGAAAGGCAAGGACTGATTAGGGATAGTCAACGTGGCTTCGTGCGTGGGAAATCATGTCTCACTAACTTGATTGAGTTTTTTGAAGAAGTAACAAAGAGGATTAATGAGAGCAGAGTTGTGGATGTGATTTATATGGACTTCAGTAAGGCATTTGAGAAGTTTCCTCATGGTAGACTGGTTAGCCAGGTTAGTTCACATGGAATATAGGGAGAACTAACTATTTGGATACAGAACTGGCTTGACGGTAGAAGACGGAGGGTGGTGGTGATGGGTTGCTTTTCAGACTGGAGGCCTGTGACCTTTCATGTGCCACAAGGATTGGTGTTGGCTCCACTGCATTTTGTCATTTACATAAATGATTTGGATATGAACATGGGAGGTATGGTTAGGTTTGCAGATGATGCCAAAATTGGAGATGTAGTGGACAGTGAAGAAAGTTACCTTAGAGTAGAACAGAATTTTTATCAGATGAGCCAATGGGCCGAGGAGTGTCAGATGGAGTTTAATTAAGATAAATGTGAGGTGCTGCATTTGGAAAGGCAAATCAAGGCTGGACTTATACACTTAATGTTCAGGATGTGGGGAGTGTTGCTGAACAAAGAGACCTTGGAGTGCAGGTACATAGTTCTTTGAAAGTGAAGTTGCGGATAGAGGGGATAACAAAGAAGGCATCTGGAATGCTTGCCTTTATTGGTCAATGCATTGAGTATAGGAGTTGGGAGGTCATGTTGCAGCTGTGCAGATCATTGATTAGGCCACTTTTAGAGTATGCATCCAATTCTGGTCTCCGCGCTGTAGGAAGGATATTGTGAAACTAATCACTGTGTAAGCTTGCTGCTGAGATAGGGTATATCAGAACGGTGATAACAGATACTCTGCTCAAATCATCACCTGTCATATATTGCAAACACTAATGAATGTACCTGTGTCCACCATTTATGGCCCTGAGTGGTGCCCAATCTTTAGGTTACCATGGAAGGGGAAGGTGTGTTAAACATTTGGCCATAGGTGCTAGTTCAATTAGTAATTTTAATTAATTGCTTAATCTTAGTTTCATTTATTTCCCCCTCCTGTTCCTCTGCCCCATGACTTCAAAAGCCAAGAGAGTTTGCTTCAGTTTTGGAGCCTACTTAAGTTGCAGTTAACTAACAGTCAACTTTTCTCCACTTTTGATGCCAGATTGTAGATATCTGTGCTGTGCAATAGTGGCATAAAAGACTCGTATTTTATGTAGCAATTTTCATACCCACCAGATGACTCAAAGCATTTTATAGTCAATGACGTGCTTTATCAAAGCATAGTCACCCTAATATGTAAGAAATTGGAAACCAATTTTCACATAGTAAGCTTCCACAAATAGTGATGTGATGGTGGTCAGATGGTCTGTTTTATGTGAATTGAGAGATATATATTTGTCAGGACACTGGGTATAACTCCCCGCTCTTCAAAATGATGCCATGGGATATCCATGCAGGCAAATACCACTTTTTTTTAACATCGCGTTTGGAAGATAAAAACACAAATGAGAAGCAGGAGTAGTCCATTGAGCCTCTCAAGTCTGCTGTACCATTCAATAACATCTGATTGTAACCTCCAATCCACATTCCCACCTACCATTCAACACCTTGCTTAACAAAAATCTCCCTTTGCCTGAAAAATATTTGAGGACCCTGCTTGCATCATTTTTTTTTTCAGGAGGACAGTTCCAAAGGCCCTTAACCTTCTCAGAGAAAAAATTCCAACCCATGATTTTTAAGCTATGATGTCTCGTTCTGGATTCTGTCATGAGGAAACATCATTGTCGCATCGACCCTCTCAAGACCCATCTGGATTTTATGTTTCAATCAAGCTATCTGTTGCTTTTCTAAACTCCAGCGGATACAAGTCTAATCTTTCCAATCTTTCCTCATAGACTACCCACTGATACAAGGTATTCGTCTAGTAAATCTTCTTTGAACTGTCTGCAACATTTACATCCTTCTTAAATAAATGGACCAATCTTGTAAACTATACTCTGATGTGGTCTCACCAGTGTCATGTATCACCGAAGAATAAGCTCCTTATTTTTGCATACATTCCTCTCATAATAAATGGTTACATTCAATTAGCTTTTCTAATTACTAATTGCTGTATGTACAAATTAACTGTTCCAATTCATGCACTAAGATACCCAGATCACTCTGCACCTTAGAGCTCTTCATTGTCTCACTATTTGGATAATGTGCTTCTTTTGCTAGGAAGAGAAAAATGGACAATTCACATTTTTCCACATTATACTCCATTGCCACATCTTCACCCTCACAATTAACCTATCTTTTTATAACCCGCTTATGCTGTCTTCACAACCTGTCTTTGTGTCATCAGCAAATTTGGCAACCGCACTTTTCATCCATTCGTGCGAGTCATTTATATAGATTGTAAACATTTGAGGTCTCAGCATTGATTCCTGTGACTTATCACTGTTACATCTTGCTAATCCACTTAAACCAACCCGTTAACTAGCTAATCTTATAACTATACCATTGTGGTATCCCTACACCATCCCTTCTTATTTTCTGCAATAAACTTTAATATGGTACTTTATCAAAGCTTTCTGGAAATCTAAGTACAGTAACATGGACTAGTTCTCCTTTATCCACAGCATGCACCAGTCCAACAATGCAGCACTCCTTTTGTGCATTAGACTGTCAGCTTTGATTTTTCTTTTTGGTTGAGAAACCCTGATTTTGGACTTAACCCCGCACCATTGCGATTCAGAGGCATCAGTGCGAACAACTGTTTAGCACACCAAGTAGACCTTCAGTTGTTTATAAAATGTTTCTATTAAGATGCAGTGGGGCAGTGTGACTGTTTCAATTAAGGGCAACTAACTGTGTGGAATCAGGTTGGCAAAAGTTGCGTTGTCATTTTGATTGGCAATACCTACTTATCCATCATGACTGTTAAATCTTTGTGGGACTGACCTCTGGGAGAACAAATGCTAATGAAACTATTTTTTTTTTAAGTAAACATGGAGTTTTTATAATGATTAGCAGTCAGAATGGAATTCTTTATTTGAATGTAAATCTAATTTGCAATTTTCTTATCTGCCCAGTGACAAGTTGCTATTATTGAGATTACAAAGGTATTTGCCTTGGGTACAATTTAATTGGTGCACTGCAGTCTAGTTTGCTGGTGACTCATTGAGGCAACCTTCAAGCATGATCATCATTGTGTTTTGATGGGATCTTCTGCCTGGTTTGATTGACACATTATTTAAACTGACCTCGTAAGAGTCAAACAGAAACAGCTGTACAATGTCTGCCTCCAGTCAATGTCATGATTTAGTCAGCAGCTACTGCTTGAGAAATTGCATCTGTTGTCCTACGATTGTGAGTCTTAATTACAAACTGTTTTAAAATGAACGGCTCGATATTATTTATTATGATTAATCACCATGGCCACATTAGTGATTGGTTGAGCACGAATGAAACATTCCAAGGTCAGTGATTAATTTAACAACTAAAATGTCTACCGTAATTTAGTCAATAGCAGTCTCACCTCAGAGTCAGGAGATTCGTGACCCACTTTAGAGATTGAGTGCATGATCTAAAATGTCACTCGCAGTCCAGTGCTGGAGGGAGTGCTGCATGGCTGAGATGCTATCTCTCTTTCAAACAAGATGTTGAACTGAAGCCACACATCTGCTCTCCCAGATGCGTACAAAAGATCTCATGGGCATCCTTTTTGAGGACGAGCTGGGGAGTTAGTTCTCCCTGATAGCCTGACCAGCACCCATAGTCTAACTTTACCAAAATGGATGATCTAGTCATCATGTCATTGATCTTTTTAGGAATCTTGCTGTGCAGCAGTTGACTCCTGTGTTTCCTGTATTGCAACTGCTAATCACATTTCAAAACTAGATTCATTGGTTTTTGACACTTCGACATGTGCCCAGAGGTTGTGAAAAGTTCTATGGCACTGCAAATTTGTTCTTCTGGTTGTCACTGTGTTAGCCAGATGCAAAACAGATTCTTGAATTATTCAGCAGCCAACACATGTGACAGAGCTCATAGCCAGTTCCAGCTTCTAAACTGGGTTATGGTTAATTGCATCACCATCCTTGCAGGATGTCCTCTGGAATGTATCATACGTGCTCAGGTTTCTTGGTCTTGCTGTTGTGGCAGAGGAGATTCCCACATGCTGGCACTTGAAGTTAGATTATATCAATTTACTCTGAAGAAATGGCACAAAACAGACCATTTGGCCCAACAAGTCAATGTTGGTTTTTATGCTCCATACAATCATCCTCTCTACTTCATCTCGCCTTCTAATCCTTTCACCCTTTCCTCTTAAATGCAATTGCACTATTTGTCTCAACTATTCCATGTGTTGGCAAGCTCCACATTCTCATCACTGTGTAGGTAAAGGCGTTTCTCCTGATTTTTGTATTTGATTTATTAGCAACTGTGCTACATTTATGTCTATCCCCCATAACGGGAACATTGGGCTGCATTTTACCCCAAATATCCAGAACCATGTGTCAAGACTAATGAGCCTACACCCATTTTGAGGTGTCCATCAGTGGGGCTTGATGTGATGCAGTCTCTTAATGTGCCAATTCTGAGTTCACTGTCCATTTAACATGGTGGACAGATTCCCAAGGCATGATATCCAATTAGAAAACCTAAAGCCCTATTGCGAGCAAATGCTTTAGAAATCGACACTTCTGGAGCAGAAAGGTGAGCACAGGAAACCTCCAAAATAGAAGCACTGCTGAAAGTTTAACATTAAAGAAGATGTGAAGTTGTTGGAGTTGCCAGTGTGGAGGAGAAACCCCTTCACAGAAATGGTTTGGCCACAAATGCAGTCTTTCCATACTTGCAGCTTAAATAGGCCAATGAGAGGATGTATCTATTGGTGTCTGGCCTATCATGGTGTCAGCTCCCAAGCTGCTGCACCTTACTCAGTCGGTATCTATAAATGGCCCTTAAATGGGGCCTTGTTTGGCTGCCCATCTCCATGGAGCAGGTTGACAATATCCATGGTAACATGCCCTAAGAGACTCTGGCCAGGGGTGGGACACTGTCACCGAACCAGCCTGGATGAATTCTTTACTTACATTTGGACACCCTATCTTAATGGAATCTGGAAAATTCTGGCTAAGATTTTAATATTTTCAAAAGCTTCTGTCAAGTCACTCCTATTCACTGTTTACTAATTGTGACAACCCTGCACTAGTCACCCTCACAGGACATCCTCATGTGCTAAGATTGGAGTATTGAGTAGTTTTGATGTGTTGTCGCTGTTATAATGTAGGAAACATGGTGGCCAAGATACAAACAAATTCCCATCAACAGCAAAATGATAATAACATGATAATTTGTATCTTGAGGTATTGATTGATGAATGTTAGCAGCCAGGGAAATGGGAATAACTCCTTAGCTGCACTTCGAAATAGTTCAGATTAGTGCAAAATAGCTCTTCTCAATAACACCCCCATCTGAGAGGATAGATGGGGCTCCAGTTTAACGTCACAACGTGAATGGTATTAACTCCGACTGTGCAGCTCTCCTTTCAGTGCAAGCCCTAGAGCTTTGACTTTTGGGCTCAAGTCTTACAGTGGGCCTTAAGCCCACAACCAAAGCGAGACCAACTTTGAGACTCAGGGGATATAAAATGTGAAGGAAGGAGATAAAGATATTGGGGATAAGAAAGGGAAAAGAAACAGAAGTAAAACAGCTGACAATCAGGATGGGGACAGAGAAAAAAGAAGATGGAGAGCAGGAGAGGGTGACTGTGAGGGGAAGAGATTCTGGGAATGGGGCAGCTTCCATGAGATGTTTGTTGGATGAGTACCCATGTGATGACCACAAAGAGCAACCCTTCCTTCTTGTGAACTTTTTGAAGTACTTACAACAGCTGTGAGAGTTCAGAACTATCAAAATAATTTCCTACCTATTCACAAATGCAAGATACAGAAAGACGGTATGAAATTGTCACCCAAACTGTGACAGAAAACCATCATCAATCATAATGTTAGTCAGCTAAGGAGAAAAAGCAAGAGTGTAGGACAAGCTGAGTTGTTTTAACAGGGAACTGGCACAGACACAGCCGGCCGAATGGCCTCATTTGGTCCTCTAACCATTCTATGATTCCATCATATAAGCAAAACATTGCCAGCAATACAGAATAGGTTCACCACAATGAAGTGTTCTTCATTAATTCTGGGTTTTGTATTGCCCAGGAGGCCTAACATTTATTTCATCAAGAGGCCTATTAGATGTTTGGTACTTTGATGTTGAAATCAATAGCTAAAAATACATAATGTTAAGAGGAACAAGGTTAATTAACGTTTTCCATTTTTCCCACTTTACAACTGCTCCTTCTGGTTATAAAATTAAAGCATCTGCAAAAATATGACTTTGTGCCAACTTAAAAAGTCTTGCAGTTTTAATAGGATCCCAAGGGTCTTTTATTGGTTATTAACAATTGCTACACACCTGTTCCCTTGGCGACAAAAGCCCAGATTTTATGAATAATCAGAAATGGTCTTTCCATTATTAATCTGTAATTCATCTTTTAAAGGTTATTATAGAAGTTTTGTGTACAAATTTTTATCTAATACTCTGAATTCATTCAAACATTCTTCTATTTTGTTTTAATACCATTCTGTATCATAACTTGTTTCTAAAAATAATCACTTTAGAGATTTGTTCAAAGAAAGAACGATTTGAAAGGAAGCTGAACAAACTGTTATCAAAGAATTAAATTTAGTTATTAACCCTGAAGCTTTATAAGTTGGTCATTAACTGGGTCATTGTAACTTGTAGTTGTAGAGTCAGAGTCTTACAGAACATAAGAGGCCCTTTGGCCCATCAAGTTTGTGCTGACCTATCTACAGCAATCCTATTTTTCAGCACTTGGCGCCTAGCCTTTAATAATATAATATTACAAGAGCTCATCTATGTACATTTTGAAGGGTGTGTAGAATCCTGCCGCTGCTGCCCTCCCAGGCAGTGCATTCCAGATTTTTATCACCCTGAAGTTTCCTCAAATCCCCTTTAAAACGTCTGCCTTTCAACTAAAAATATGGCCCCTCAATATTGACCCATCAGCTCAGTGGTACAGCTGTTCCTATTCACTCTGTCCATGCCCTTGGTGTTATACACCTCGATGGGATCCGCTGTCTGCTCTACAGAAAATAATCCCAGCCTATCTGGCCTGTCTTCATGAGAAAATGCTCCATACAGGTGTAAAAACTCAGGAAACCCGACTGGAAAGGAACATCCTTTGTTGTTGAACTCCAAAATAGAGCCACTACTCATGGCATCCATAGGGTAGTCCCGGCCCAGGACAAATAGCTCTATAGGCTGCTTTATAAAGTTGATGAATTCCAGTTGGGCAGGCCATTCCTATTACCAAGGCAACTCATCCTCAGTGAGCTCTATAAGGAGATTGATTAGTGATTCCCCAAGGGCCTTAAAGGGGTTATTGCACCAGGCAACATGGTGCACCCCCTCTAGTGCAATCACATTTTTGGTTGATGCATTTAGTATCACATTATAAGTGCCAGCCAAAGCATAATGGTAACACTCTCACCTTTTCAGTCAGGAAATTCATGGACTCAAGTCCCATTTCAGTGACTTCAGCCCATAGCCCAGGCTGATTCACCAGTGCAATACTGAGGCAGTGTTACATTGTCAAAGCTGCTGTCTCTCTGATGTTACACTAATCTGACCTGGCTTTGCTGTCTTGGTGGATAGTAAAATTGAAAACCTGCAGTTCAAAGTAGAACATGGGACTTTTGCCCATGTCTTGACTAATATTTGTCCTTCAATGAATGTTGCTGATTGTTATTTGACTTATTTTGGGGAGCTTTCAAAGTGCAAATCCTTTATTCGTTAATGGGATAAGGGCATTGGTGGCCAGGCAGCATTTATTGCCCATCCCTAATTGCCCAGAGAGCAGTTCAGAGTCAACCACACTGCTGTGGGTCTGGAGTCACATGTAGGCCAGAATGGCAGTTTTCTTCCCTAAAGGACATTAGTGAACCAGATGGGTTTTTCCCCCAACAATTGACAATAGATTCATGGTCATCATTAGATTCTTGATTCCAGATATTTCATTGAATTGAACTTCCATCATCTTCCATGGCAGGATTTGAAGCCAGGTCCCCAGAATGTTATCTGGGTCTTTGGATTAATGGTCCAGCGATAATACCACTAGGCCATCACATCTGTGTTTCCAAACTTATAAAGTAAATTCACCTTAAACATGATTTAATTGACATCCTTTCTTATAATTTAGCCAACAATTGTCTAGTTCAATAAAATCCACTTCTTTATAAACTGTATTGTAAATATTTGAATTTGTAAATATTGGGCAACGCTTGAACTATTCTTTATTTAATACGAAACACTATATGGAGGATAAACCATTCTCCTCTTATCTGATTGGGAGGTTTGAATCTAATCTAGCCTGAGAGGATCAGAATATCCTCTTAAAAGTTAGTTGTAAGATTTTGACTGGGCTTAGCAGTCTCAATACATCTTTTCACAATCACTGCAGCAAAACCATCCATTTTTAGCAGTAAATGGATTATTCTGGCAATTTCTCAGGGTGCCTAAAGACTGGCTGATTTACAGAATAGAAATGCAGTGCTGGTACATTGAGGAAAAATTGGGGAAATTCTTCTGAAATTTCCACTTATAGTAGGAGGTTCAATTGTATTAATTCCCTGCTGTGTCTGAACTGGGATTGAATCATTGGGAACCCTCTCGACTGGCAGCTGTCTCTTCTCAGCTTATACAGAAACTGCATTGAAGTAAGGATACATGCTTCTGGATGTGAAAGGAGAGCTGATTTTGAGATTCCACCTAGTTATGATGACCCTCGGCTTGGTGCACCACGCAAGATAAACATTTTCTAAGGGCATCAACAGAAATGAGGGTCAGTTCCAGTCCCTGTCTTCCTGTTTCTATTCACATGGAGTGTATTACTCTTGGGAAATGGAGAGCTTAAAAGGTGATCATGAATCAACATTTCTTTTGTTTTGTTTTCAAGATTAATTTCACCTTCAATGTTTGTAAAGGTTGCCTTGATGTCAAAAGAATGCTGCAGAAAGGAAATAGCGTCCAAACAAAATGGTTCAAAGTGAGCTAGCAATTACTATACTTTAGATTTTATCCATAGTCTCTTTGAGACCTGGTGCCTGTTGCGCTGTGGGCCACCACTCACTATCACACAGTGGAGGTGTGTGTTGTGGAGCAGCCTGGCTTTTTCTTTCTAACCTTACACTGTGGTGCTGGCTAGGACAGAATTATGCAGAGTTTCTGTTGCTACCAATGGCTAAAACCTGTCCATCCCACCCTTTACAATGCTCTCAGCTCTTAATATTAATGGTGTGTATTTCAGTTAGATACCACTAACACCAAATACGGCCCTGATCACGCCAACTGAACCACAGCAACTCAAATGGACAGCTCTCAACAGGCATGTCATACCGGCTCCTGAAGTTGCTACAGTGGAGTGATGGACCTCAGTACCAGGATAATGGGGGGTGGGGGTGGGGGTGGTTAACATCTATAACCTGCTGTTCTTGGTGATATTTTAAAGTTCCCAACATATGCTGCCAGATTATGTCTTGAGTTCATTTCTATAAAGAAGCAATGAGTGAGAGCAATTACTTTGCGATCAGAATTATGAGGGTTTTGATAAGAATAATGTAGTCTTATAAATGCCAAGTAGAGCAGAATTTAATAAGCTAAGCTTCAGTCAAACCTTCCTAAGGTAAATGGAGAGAAACCATTTTCGTCGATAGGAACGCAAGAATATATAAATTAGGGGCAGAAGTAGACCATTTGGTCCTGCAAGCCTGCTCCGCCATTATATAAAATGATGACCAATCTGATTAACACAAGATGCAGGAGCAGAATTAGGCCATTCAGCCTATTGAATCTGCTCCACTGTACTCTCGTAGCTGATATGTTTCTTAATCCCCTCCTTCAACCTTCTGTCTGTAATGCTTGATCCCCTTACTAGTCAAGAGCCAACCAATGAATGTTCAGTTTAGCTGTGATGACACTTTTTTTTTGCGCTAGGCCCCTAATCCTAGGCTTTAATTGACAATGTTAAAAAAAACTTACAAGCTATGAGCCAACAAATGGAGCAAGCAAAAAGCACCTCTGCACTGAATTCCCACACTGCCTCCAAATTCCCCAAACTATACATTTACTCGGGATGTGTCTCTTTCTCCTTCCTAACCATGTGAAGCATACAAATTGTGTACTTTCAACAGGCCCTCTCTTAAACTGAGCTGAGGTGAGCTGAGCTGACTCACACTAGTTAAGCTTCAATAATAATGAACATCTATTAAGGCCCTATTTATGCTTCAGTTGATTCACTGAGAACTGTCCCTCAGTCAGATGAGTCAGCTACCTTTTTAACCTTTACACTAAACTTTTAAAATGGAGAAAGAAAGATTTACCAGTTCTATTCGCGCACACATTACATTCCTGCCTGCATCCAACACCTTTCAACTTCTTTATTTTTCAAAAATCTATCTCTGTCTTTAAAATATTAAAGAACTTTCTTCTACCACCTTTTCTGAGAGTTCCAAAGACTCAAGAATCTCTGTGAAAAAAGGCTCCTCATTCCTGTCTTAAATGGGTGACCCCTTAGTTTTAAAACAATGACCCCCTAGTTCTAGATTGTCCCACAAGAGGAAATTGAAGACTATAAGATATAGGAGCAGAATTAAGCCATTCAAGCCACCGAGTCTGCTTTGCCTTTTGATCATGGCTGATGTGTTTCTCAACCCCATTGTCCAGCTTTCTCCCCACATCGCATGATCCCTTGACTATACAAGAATCTTATTAAACAAGTGACAAATCTTCGCTAAAACTTTAGAGAACTATTTATTTCCGTCTTAAATACACTCAATGACTGGCTTCCACAGCCTTCTGCGGAAATGAGTTCCACAGAGTCACCACCTTCTGGCTGAAGAAATTCTGCCTCGTCTCAGTTCTAAAAGATTCTGAGGCTGTGGCCTCAGGTCCGAGTCTCTCCTTCTAGTGGAAACATCTTTTTCACGTCCATTCTGTCCAGGCCTCTCAGAATCCTGTAAGTTTTTTAATCAGATCCCCCCTACTCTAAACTCACTTGAGTGCAGACCTAGAGTCTTCAACCGTTCCTCATACAAAAAGCCCTTCTTCCTTGAAATCATTCTTGTAAACCTCCTCTAGACCCCCTCGAATGCCATCTTCCCTTTGAAAAGGGGCCCAAAACAGCTCACAATATTCCAAATGCGGTCTGATCAGATCCTTACACAGCCTCAGCAGTACATCTCTGCTCTTGTATTCTAGCCCACTTGAAATGAATATTAACATTGCATTTGCCTTCCTGACTGCCAATGAACCTGCTGTTAACTTTAAGAGAATCTTGAACTAGAACTCCCAAGTCCCTTTGTGCTTCAGATTTCTGAATCCTTTCCCTGCTTAGAAAATAGTCAATGCCTCTGTTCATCTTATCAAAATAGATAACCTCACACTTTGCCACATTATGTTCTATCCATTACTTCTTTGCCCATTCACCTAACATGTCCAAGTCCTTCTGAAGACTCCTCACTTCCTCAAAACTACCTGTCCCTTTGAAAATTTAGCAATAAGTTCCTTTGTCCAGATTGTTATATCGTGAATAACTGTGGCTTAGCAGTCTCTAGGTTTGGCAGTCTTGTCCCCACATGGAGGTCTTGTCAGTGTAGAGGTTTTCTTCGGCGGCAGCTTCCAAATAATCCAGTGTTCATCGTCTTAATTGACTTTCTCCAAAATTGAAATTGATTTGAGATGAACTCTGTCTTAAATTTTATTTTTTTCTTTTTACCTATGACTTCTGTCATTAATACTGGTGCCGTGGAATGGTGACATACAAAATTTTTCACTTTTTTTTTGTAAAAGTATGCATGACAATAAATACCTATTCATTTTCCAATTCTGACCTCTACTAAACTCCACTGGGCACCAGCTACCATCCTGAAAAAGACCTCTTTATCCCTATTCTGTGACTTTTGCGAGTCAGCCATACTGCTATCCATGCCAGTACCTTGTCTCTAACACCATGGGTACTTATCTTTTTTAGTAACCTCCTGTGCGGCACCTTGTCAAAGGTCTTCTGGAAATGCAAATAAATCATGCCCACTAACTCTCCTTTATCTGACCTCTTGTTATGTCCTCAAAGAATTCTAACAGATTTGTTAGGCATGACCTCCTCTTGAAGCCATGCTGACTCCACCCTATTTTACCATGCACTTCCGAATACGCTGCAATCTCATCCTTAATAATGGATTCTAAAACCTTACCAATGACCAAGGTCAGGCTAACTGGCCTATAGTTTCCTGTCTTTTGCTTCCTTCCCTCCTGAAACCTTTCCTGAATCTAGAGAATTTTGGATAATTAAAATTGATGCCTCTAATATCTCACCAGACACTTTTTTAAAGATTATAGGATGAAATAAATTGGGAACTGGGTGGTCTGCCAGTCTACAGCTCCAACAATTTGTTCAGTATCCCTTCCCCCTTCTCTGGTAGCTGTAATTTTCTTGAGTTGCCCCCTCTCTCTTCCATTTCCTGATTTGCAGCTATTTCTGGAAAGTTACTTGTATCCTTTATAGTGAAAACTGATGAAAGGTACCTCTTCCATTGATCTACCATCTTCTTATTTTTCATTATCAATTCCCCAGACTAACTTTCTGTAAGAAACTAATTCTTACTTTGCTAACTTTTTTTGTTTAAATCCATAGAAACTCTTACTGTCCACTTTTATATTTCAGCTAGCTTATGCCTGTACTCTAATTTTTCACTACCATACATTTTTAGACATTATTTGCTTTTTAATTATTCTGTTCAATCTTATGACCTGCCTCTAATCTTTACACAATTATTTGTGTTTTTTTAATTGACACTGTCTTTAACACTTTTATTTAACTTTGGTTGGTGGGTCCTCTCCTTCTGTTTTTCTTTTTTGTTGGAAGGTAGTTATTCTGTATCTTCTGAGATATTCCACGAAATGTCTGCCACTGCATTTTCATTGACCTATCCTTTAACCTAAATTTACCAGTTAATTCTAGTGTGCTCTTCTTTCATGCCCCCATAACTGTCTTATGTTAGCTAAAAATACTAATCCTGGACCCACTCTGCTGTGCCTCTAACAGAATATACAATTCAATCATGTTATAATCGCTGATAACAAGGTGCGGAGCTGGACGAACACAGCAGGCCAAGCAGCATCATAGGAGCTGGAAAGCTTGACGTTTCGGGCCTCGACCCTTCATCAGAAATGGGGGAGGGGAAGAGGGTTCTGAAATAAATAGGGAGAGAGGGGGAGGTGGATAGAAGATGGATAGAGGAGAGGATAGGTGGAGAGGAGGCAGACAAGTCAAAGAGGAGGGGATGGAGCCAGTAAAGGTGAGTGTAGGTGGGGAGGTAGAGAGGAGATAGGTCAGTCCAGGGAGGATGGACAGGTCAAGGGGGCGGGATGAGGTTAGTAGATAGGAGAAGGGGGTGCAGCTTGAGGTGGGAGGAGGGGAGAGGTGAGAGGAAGAACAGGTTAGGGAGGTGGAGATGAGCTGGGCTGGTTTTGGGATGCGGCTGGGGAGGGGAGATTTTGAAGCTTGTGAAATCCACATTGATACCATTGGACTGCAGGGTTCCCAGGATGAATATGATTTGCTGTTCCTGCAGCCTTCAGATGGCATCATTGTAGCACTGCAGGAGGCCCAGGATGGACATGTCGTCTGAGGAATGGGAGGGGGAGTTGAAATGGTTCGCGACTGGGAGGTGCAATTGTTTGTTGCGAACCGAGCATAGGTGTTCTGCAAAGTGGTCCCCAAGCCTCCGCTTGGTTTCCCCGATGTAGAGGAAGCCACAATGGGTACAGCGGATGCAGTATATCACATTGGCAGATGTGCAGGTGAACATCTGCTTGATGTGGAAAGTCTTCTTGGGGCCTGGGATTGGGGTGAGGGAGGAGGTGTGGGGGCAGGTGTAGCACTTCCTGCAGTTGCAGGGAAAAGTGCTGGGTGTGGTGGGGCTGGAGGGGAGTGTGGAGCTGACAAGGGAGTCACGGAGAGAGTGGTCCCTCCGGAAAGCAGACAAGGGTGGGGAGGGATAAATGTCTTTGGTGGTGGGGTCGGATTGCAGATGGCGGAAGTGTCGGAGGATGATGCATTGGATGCAGAGGATGGTGGGGTGGTACGTGAGGACGAGGGGGATTCTTTTTTGGTTGTTATTGCGGGGATGGGGTGTGAGGGATGAGTTGCGGGAAATGCGGGAGACATGGTCGAGGGCGTTCTCGACCACTGCGGGGGGGAAGTTACAGTCCTTGAAGAATGAGGACATCTGAGATGTACGGGAGTGGAATGCCTCATCCTGGGAGCAGATGCGGTGGAGGCAAAGGAATTGGGAATAGGGGATGGCATTTTTGCAGGAAGGTGGGTGGGAGGAGGTGTATTCTAGGTAGCTGTGGGAATCGGTGGGCTTAAAATGGATAACGGTTTCTAGGTGGTTACCCGAGATGGAGACAGAGAGGTCCAGGAAGTAGAGAGAGGTGTTAGGGATGGTCCAGGTGAACTTCAGGTTGGGGTGGAATGTGTTGGTGAAGTGGATGAACTGCTCGAGCTCCTCGTGGGAGCACGAGGCGGCGCCGATACAGTCATCAATGCAACGGAGAAAGATGTGGGGTTTAGGGCCAGTGTTGGTACAGAAGAGGGATTGTTCCACGTGACCTACAAAGTGGCAGGCATAGCTTGGGCCCATGCGGGTACCCATGGCCACCCCCTTTGTCTGTAGGAAGTGGGAGGAATTGAAAGAGAAGTTGTTGAGGGTGAGGACGAGTTCGGCTAAGCGGATGAGGGTGTCAGTGGAGGGGGATTGGTCGGGTCTGCGGGACAGGAAGAGGCCGAGGGCCTTTAGGCCATCTGCATGGGGAATACAGGTGTACAGGGACTGGATGTCCATAGCAAAAATGAGGTGTTGGGGACCGGGGAATTGGAAGTTCTGGAGACCTCCCACCCACCGCCTCCAACCTCATCGTTCCCCAACCCTGCACCGCCCGGTTCTATCTCCTTCCCAAAATCCACAAACCTGAATGCCCTGGTCGACCCATTGTCTCCGCCTGCTCCTGCCCCACTGAACTTATCTCCACCTACCTTGGCTCCATTTTCACCCCCTTGGTCCAGGAACTCCCTATCTACGTCCGTGACACCACCCACGCCCTCCACCTCCTCCAGAACTTCCAATTCCCCGGTCCCCAACAACTCATTTTTGCTATGGACATCCAGTCCCTGTACACCTGTATTCCCCATGCAGATGGCCGAAAGGCCCTCCGCTTCTTCCTGTCCGGCAGAACTGACCAATCCCCCTCCACCGACACCCTCATCCGCTTAGCCGAACTCGTCCTCACCCTCAACAACTTCTCTTTCAATTCCTCCCACTTCCTACAGACAAAGGGGGTGGCCATGGGTACCCGCATGGGTCCAAGCTATGCCTGCCTCTTTGTAGGTTACGTGGAACAATCCCTCTTCCGTACCTACACTGGCCCTAAACCCCACCTCTTCCTCCGTTGCATTGATGACTGTATCGGCACCGCCTCGTGCTCCCATGAGGAGCTCGAGCAGTTCATCCACTTCACCAACACATTCCACCCCAACCTGAAGTTCACCTGGACCATCTCTAACACCTCTCTCTCCTTCCTGGACCTCTCTGTCTCCATCTCGAGTAACGACCTAGACACCGTTATCCATTTCAAGCCCACCGACTCCCACAGCTACCTAGAATACACCTCCTCCCACCCACCTTCCTGCAAAAATGCCATCCCCTATTCCCAATTCCTTTGCCTCCGCCGCATCTGCTCCCAGGATGAGGCATTCCACTCCCGTACATCTCAGATGTCCTCATTCTTCAAGGACTGTAACTTCCCCCCCGCAGTGGTCGAGAACGCCCTCGACCATGTCTCCCGCATTTCCCGCAACTCATCCCTCACACCCCATCCCCGCAATAACAACCAAAAAAGAATCCCCCTCGTCCTCACGTACCACCCCACCATCCTCTGCATCCAATGCATCATCCTCCGACACTTCCGCCATCTGCAATCCGACCCCACCACCAAAGACATTTATCCCTCCCCACCCTTGTCTGCTTTCCGGAGGGACCACTCTCTCCGTGACTCCCTTGTCAGCTCCACACTCCCCTCCAGCCCCACCACACCCAGCACTTTTCCCTGCAACCGCAGGAAGTGCTACACCTGCCCCCACACCTCCTCCCTCACCCCAATCCCAGGCCCCAAGAAGACTTTCCACATCAAGCAGATGTTCACCTGCACATCTGCCAATGTGGTATACTGCATCCGCTGTACCCGTTGTGGCCTCCTCTACATCGGGAAAACCAAGCAGAGGCTTGGGGACCCCTTTGCAGAACACCTACGCTCGGTTCACAACAAACAATTGCACCTCCCAGTCGCAAACCATTTCAACTCCCCCTCCCATTCCTCAGACGACATGTCCATCCTGGGCCTCCTGCAGTGCTACAATGATGCCACCTGAAAGCTGCAGGAACAGCAACTCATATTCAGCTTGGGAACCCTGCAGCCCAATGGTATCAATGTGGATTTCACAAGCTTCAAAATCTCCCCTCCCCTTACTGCATCCCAAAACCAGTCCAGCTCGCCCCCGTCTCCCTAACCTGTTCTTCACTCACCTATCCCCTCCTCCCATCTCAAGCCGCACTCCCATTTCCTACCTACTAACCTCATCCCACCTCCTCGACCTGTCTGTCCTCCCTGGACTGACCTATCTCCTCCCTACCTCCCCACCTACACTCACCTTTACTGGCTCCATCCCCTCCTCTTTGACCTGTCTGTCTCCTCTCCACCTATCCTCTCCTCTATCCATCCTCTATCCGCCTCCTCCTCTCTCCCTATTTATTTCAGAACCCTCTTCCCCTCCCCCATTTCTGATTAAGGGTCTAGGCCCAAAACGTCAAGCTTACCAGCTCCTATGATGCTGCTTGGCCTGCTGTGTTTGTCCAGCTCCACACCTTGTTATCTCGGATTCTCCAGCATCTGCAGTACCTATTATCTATGTTATAATTGCTGCTGCCTCCAGGCTCCTCAACTGTGAGGAATTAATTAATCCTGTCCTGATGCACAAGACCAGGTCTAAAACAGCCTGCTATCTGGTTGGCTTTAGAACGTGCTATGCTGAGAAGAAAAACAAGCACATCATTAATCACTGTATAGAGTTTTGAGATAATTAAAGCAGAACCATAGGGAGATGAGGACAAAGATGAGGAGTGACTGGAAAATTGTGTTGAGGCCATAATCAAATCTATCGAGATCTTAGCAAATGACAGAGCATGTTTGAGAGTCAAATGATCTATTCCTGCTCCTAATTCTGGTGATCCAATGATTATTCTGCTGAGATCTGGAATGCATTGCCTGAAAGACATTACAAAGAGAGCTTGGTCAATTTCAGAAAAGATGTTACAAAAATATTGCCAGGCTTGGAGGGTTTGAGTTATAGGGACAGGCTGAATCGGCTGGGACTATTTTCCCTGGAGCATTGGAGACTGAAAGGTGACCTTGTCGAAGTTTATAAAATAATGATGGGCACGGATAAGGTGAATAAGTCCAGGGCTTTTCCATCGGATAGGGGTGTCCAAAACTAGATGGCATAGGTTTAAGTTGAGAGGGCAAAAATTTAAAAGGGACCGAAGGGGCAACTTTTTCACGCAGAGTATGGCGCTTGTATAGAATGAGCTGCCAGAGGAGGTGGTAGAAGCTGGTACAATTACAACATTTAAAAGGCATCTGGATGGGTATATGAATGGGAAGGGTTGAGAGGGGTATGGCCCCAATGCTGGCAAATGGGACTAGATTAATATAGGATATCTGGTCAGCAGGGACGAGTTGGACTGAAGGGTCTATTTCCGTGCTGTACATCTCTATGACTTAATTACTGTGACTATTAATGAGAGGTATTGCATTTTGGTAAAACAAATACGGGCAGGATTTATACAACTAATGGTAGGGCCCTGGGTATGCTGTAGAACAGAGAGACCCAGGGGTTCAGGTACATTTTTCTTTGAAATTTACATCACATGTAGACAGGGTGGTTAAGAAGACCTTTAGCACACTTACCTTCATTGCTCAGACCTTAGGGTATAGGAGTGGGGATGTCATGTTGAGGTTATACAGGACATTGGTGTGGCCTCTGTAGTTCTGGTCGCCCTGTTACAGGAAGGATATTAAACTGCAGAGGGTTCAGAAAAGATTTTCCAGCGTATTGCCAGGAATGGAGGGTTTGAGATATGAAATAAACTAGAAGGACTGGGTCTTTTTCACTGGAGCATAGGAGATTGAGGGGTGACCTTATAGAGGTTTATAAAATCATGGGGGCATAGATAAGGTAAACAAGGGTCTTTTCTCTAGGGCGAGGGAGTTGAGAACTAGGGGACATATTTTAAGGTGTCCTGCAGCTTTTTTGAGATGAAGTTAAATTACAAGTGATTCTTTTTCTTTTGGCAAACAAATGACAGTGTATGTGAAATGAGTAATCCTTAGTTTTTATGATACTGTTTTAATATTTGAAGATATAACCATGGTAACAGTTTATCAACCATGATCAACAAACTGCAAGTGCTGAATCCAGTAGCTATTCACAAAAGAACATAGACATTATCCACTTTCCCATTCTTTGATCAGGATTTCAACCATGAACCCAGTTATGAAACATCTATTTCCAATGGACAGATGGGTACATAGACCAAACTCCCAGAGAACACAGTTGCTGTAGGACAGCTGTTGCAATGAAGAAGAGGAAACCCTTCTATTGTCTTATTCAATGTGTTATGATCCCAGTTGATATTGCTGCTGCACGAATCAGTTCCCAGACTGAAGTTTAGCTTGATAGATCATATTTTCCTTCTTTCAGTTTTAACAAGGTGACTTTTCACTGAAACACAAGGATGCAATGCTGCATATTATAGTTTAACAATTAGCAGAAGATTATGACACAAAAGAAATGAAGGTAAAACAGAATAAACCAAACTGTTTATGTATAGAACACAAATTGAGACACACAATAAAATACAATCCCATTAATTCCCAAAAATATTCCTTTACGATATTCATACCCAAGAGAGTTTGTTTCTCTTTCATATTTACAGGGCTCATTATAACCAAGGCTTAAATGCCCCTTCTTGTCAATCTGGTAGCTTTCTCCTGGAGCCTTCATATTGCTGATCTTAGTCTTTCTAAGCTTAGAATTGACCCTTCAGATGTATAACCAAATGCTTCTGCTCTGGAAATTTTAATCTAAATTTCATACACTCAAGTATCCCCTTTCATAATAGTCCCCTAAAACCACCTTCCTTTGTCAGGAACAGTTACTTTACACATTCAGCTTCAGCTAAGATTTCTTCAAATTGCCCCAAACTGAAACTAAAGAGTATTTACCAAGACTACCCAAAAAAATCCAGAATCTTCCATCTGAATTAAAATGCACTAGTCTCTTTCCTTTGCTTGCTCATGAACTTTTACAATTTAAGCTATCATGCCATTAGTCTCCAGAAGGTCTCTCTCGAATATCCTATATTAATGAAAACTACCTTTAGATGCACAAAATACCCATATGCCACTAGTTCAAAATTGAAAATGCATTGTATTAAAATATATATATAATGTCACCCATTTTACATCACAAATATTCTTACCTTCCTGTCTGCAGAAATAGCTGTGGTGTTCTCTGACATGACAGTGCTGATCATGAGCTGATTTTTTTGTCTAGATTCGGGGAAACCTGAGCTGCACATGTTGTCAGCTGACAAGATGCACACTAGACTTGCATGTGTATGTTGTAATTTTTAAAAACGATTTTTGATTCCTCACACTGCAGTCAGTGGGGTTTGCAGTGCATTTTGCAATCTGTGAGGAAGTGTGTGAGGGCTGTGAGTGCAGAGGTGGCCAGACTTTGGTTTCAACATAGCATTTCAGCTCACAATATTATGTAAAGACCCTCTATATCTCATCCAACCCCCACACAACTCACATGCCAACTCATAATCTCTCTCATTCCTCAATATCCCACGATTTCACCCCATTGCCACCTCCATGCACCCCACGTATTTTGTATAACCACTCACCCAATATACTCTAAGTGCAATTCTCAAGAGCTAACACAATAACAATGTAAATTATTTCAAAATCTTTGGAAAAACAATTAAACCTCTAACAATCTAAGTAAGCCCTGAATTCAAACACACTGACATTGAACCTTGATGAAAAGCCCAAGGAAGAAGCAATTATAATTCTTTAAATGCCAATCAATGTGTAAATAGTTTGTAAATCTATGTTGTTATGGACTTCTAAAATTGTTAATTGCTTTTTGAATCAAAAAGGTTACTTTCTGAACTAAAATTTTTGAAACCCAGCCAAACATTCTACTGTCACAAATATTTCCAGCTCCACTGACAGAACAGGCAACAAATTCCATTTCAAGGACAAGGTGCCTGTCATTCAATGGATAGGGATCAAATTCTAACCTATTTTCCTACCTTAAGGAGCATGGCTCCTTTTAAACAGCCAGATCTGCAAGTCCAATTGAATCTGAGCAAAAGAACATGACAGCTGTGGGAATTTTTATCTTTTTAAATGGATTATGGTACTTTCTCCTTCAAGTGCTTCAAAGATTTTTTTTTAGAAGTGTGAAAGCGAATGTTTGTGTTTCCTGTCATCCCATGAATGTGCAGCTGCTGCAAAACACCTGTAAAAGCTGCTTCCTGCAGATTGCAGAAATTCCAGAGCTAATCTCGCTCAGCTTTCTTCATTGGCCCATCTGGTGCACTATGTTATCAAATGGAGCAGCCATTTACATTGCTGTTTTAATGAGGCAACAGGAGTATAATATGTGTCAGTCCAAAACAGAGATTCTAATTTCCAACATGTTGCTCAAGGCTGCTGTAACTCCACATTACTGTACCCAGTTTTCTGTACTGACGGATTTATTATGATTTGTGTTTATATATTTACAATCCCAACATCACCATTCCTTCACTGTCACTGAGTCAAAATCCTGGAACTGCCGCCTTAAGGGTGCTGTTGTTCTACCTACCAGCACATGGACTGCAGCGGTTCAAGAAGGCAGCTCACCACCACTTTCTCAAGGGCAACTAGGGACAGGCAATAAATGTTGACCCAGCCAGCAAATACCAAGTCCCATAAGTGAATGATAAAAACAAGGAGGGTGTGTGGTACCCAATTCCATCGTCTTCCTGCCTCCACTGGAAGTAGGTTCAGGCAGAGGTTAATGTCAATCAATTAGAGAGCGCTTGGGTGCCACATCCTGCTGCCATTGAGATGAAAGCAGAACCGTGTGGAGCTATGTGTTGTGGTTTGTCAGCAGTTTGGGAGTGGGCTCCATCAATTAAAGACTCTAAGTTCCAGATTGAGGGACTGGACATGGACATGAGTATGTCTGCTGAGAACCACGAACCCTACATCCTAGCCTCACTTCCAGCCCCCTTACACACCCCTCCACCTGCCCCCAGGGAACGTACCTCACCAATTACTTAGCTACCTCCTCTAGGTACCTCCTGTGTTCGACTGCCTCTGATTGGCCAGCAGCTGTTGCTGGGCGGATCTTAATTCCAGGATGAGGTTTGTCAGCAGCCTGGCCAATGTCTGATTGGTAAGAGATTCAGTGGGCTTTCCCTGGAAGAGGCAGTATGGGGTCTCATGCTAACTGGCTGACGAGACCCTCCCGACACTTCAACAAGGTATCACCTAGAGAGAAAACATTTCCACTTGTGGAGAAGTTGAAAACTAGGGATCATCAATACAAGACCATTACGACTAAATCCAACTGGGAGAAGCCTCTTTGTGTAGAGAGTGGAGAACTCACTACCACAGGGAGTATCAGAGGAGAAAAGAACAAATGATTTTAGAGGGAACTTAGCGAAATGTGTGAGGAGAAAGGAGTGGAAGATTATTCTCGTAGTCAGAGGAGACCAGTGCAGATCACAAACACCAGCATGGTCCATTTGGGCTGAATGGCTTGTTTCTGTGCTGTGAGTTTTAGGTAATCCGTAGAACTGTTAAGATCTGGAGTAAGGACAATCACTTTAAAAAGATGGCTTTTTAACAAATAAAAAAGCAAGTGTAAACAATTACAATTACTTGATGATGGCCCACTATATACAAATCTACCTCCTCACACTGACTCTTGTCCAAGATTATATTTAATGGAAGATTGTAACCCGGGAGTGCAAAAGAACATCTGCATTAATTTTGAAAATAATTTCTGTGGGATTTTCAAACTGTAAAACCTAAGAAAGACGGTAGACAACAACTGCCAAAAATTGTCTGATTAATGTGCCCCGTTTAATTAATGCCCTAAAATGAAAGCAAAAGTAAGAATGAACAGAACTCTCAGAAGTTTAGAGTCAAACAGGATTGTTTCTGTCTGTATGTCCATTGTGGTTTAAATATTGCTGAGGGACCTTTTGTAGTGCTAATAACCGTCTGCTCATGTTTGACTTTATTTATAGCTTGTGTAACCTGCTCACAACAAGAGCCTCTCTTGAGTTTGGCATTCAAGGCAGTACCATGTGAAATCTCGGTGACAGTGATTGATTCACACTGATCCCTGCAACCTGATGCTTCTCTTAGAAGCTACATCTTAAATCTGTTCCTTGCCAGAAGGAATAGTAAGTCAATCTCAGAAGTCAGATCATAAAAATAGGACTGTTTGCCCACAAAGCTCACCTCCCCCAAAGCTCATAGGCACATTTTACCCAATCGGACTCTCCATTTGCTGACCTGAAGATTTCAAGCTATTCATAAAAAGCTTTCTTCTTCCCTCCACTTTAACATCTTTTCTACCTTCAGTGGAGATTTGGATCAGTCAGGAGGGTGTTTGTGACTGCATTGGCCTTTAAAAGGGCTATCCAAGTAGGCCACTCCTCCATACAGTCCTGTGACTTGTCTGCTTAAAAGTGCAAACTCAGAATTTAACTCTTTATAGCCCAACGAACCTCAATCTTCTTTTGGATAATGGGCAATGATGTTCATTTAATAAGCTGATGCAGACATGATGGGATGAATGGCCTCTTCTGAACTGTCAGGCTTACGTGCTTCTGTGAAGGACTCCTTTCTGTCAGGGTTAATTATCGCAGAGCTCCTCTCATGTAAAAGATAATATTGTATTACTCTCATAATCTGGAAGTGATGCGTGTGTCAATAATATGGATTTTATAAATTTTACTCACTGATAGATGAGTGAGATGGATGTGACTGCGTCTGACTGCAGAGTCTACCTATCCTTGATGGGATGCTTCACAATGGCACTCATAAATTACATCATACAACAGCCGATGCTTCATGCTTTCTTTGAGGAAAATTGGTTGGAATTGCTGAATGTGGTCCCCAGGACACACATTGGATATCCCACGTATTTATAAAAAGAATTTGATTTACTTAGCCTGGTAAAGCAGTGACATTGCTGAGCCTTGGGGTGCTTACCGAAAGATGATCTTCGACAGCTTGTGTATCTCCTTGAGAGACAGCGCAGTGATGGAAGAGCTCACAGACCCCGTTAACGTTTACAATTATTACTCTTCATCAGTCGTTTAACCAGAAAGAACAGCAGCCAATTTGAATTGACCGTGTGATGAGGATACCTTCACTAGAGTCTGTTTGAGAACCTCTGCTTTATTCCAAATAACATTTTCTTTAAAAAGAAATCATGAGCAGGATGTGGACGACTCTGGCAGGGCAAGTATTCGTTTCTCATCCTCACGTGCCTTCAAGGATATTTCAGAAGAATCTACTATTGTGGTCCTGTATTCCCATATAGGCCTGCAGATTGCCCGCTCTGAGGAACATTAATGAAACAGGTTTAGCAACTTAGTATCATAACAGGCAGCAACTTTTTATTTTAACAACTGATCTCCCAAACTGCTCTGGGTGGATTTGAACTCTCACTTTCGTGGATTACTACTGCAGTGACACAACTACGGTGCACATTTGCTGAATCTTTGTGTACGAGTGCAGGCAGAGTATTGGCGGTTCGTTTGTTTTTGAGTGTTGGGTTGGAATGACCAAATGATTCACTCGACACCTGGGCGTTCACTCCCAACATCAAAGTATTTATCAAAATTACACTGGTGGAAAGAAACCCTCTGTAAATGCGCAGAACTCTTCACCAAACAAAGGAAAGACACACATGTTTGCACATTCATTTCAGCCCCCCTTTAGCAATTATAGACCAGTCTTATTGTTAATTAATTACATATACTTCCAATGAAGCTAATTGTATGGCTGCATGGCCAGATATGGACAGGCTTGTGGTCAACCCTTCCCCCACCTCCCGGCCTTCCATGGTCTCATGATATTTCCCCGACCCTCTTATCTCCCTTTCTGGGGTCTTTCACAATGGACACTGTATTCAACTACATTCTTTCCCAGATATTTTCTAGCTACACCATATTAATTGCCAATAAATTAGATATTTGCCTATTGCTTAAATACTTTTTAAATTCTGTTATGCAGCTTATATTCCTTATTAACCTCATTACAGGAAATACAAAAAGATATGAATTTTTACTAAATGTTGTAAGATCAATTCCAAAGTTATACAGTTCTACCTAATGTTAGAATTCTTTAGCTAACAAGTTGTGAGCAGTTTCTTTCACAGCTGACCTTGGAATGTCAAACAGATGCAGCCCCTCTATCTAATTATCACTCCTCTTCACGTGCTGTAGGTGGGACTTATAGATGTATATGTGTGTAAATCCATAACTAATTCAGAATCTATACCTATGATAATTTGAAGAATCTAAAATCTACTATTGTAACAGTTTAATTAATTTAAATACAAAAACAAAACTTGCTGGACATCAGGGTGATTTCTCTCTGCAGATGCTGGCAGACCTGCTGAGCTTTTTCAGCAATTTTTATTTTTTGCCTCTGACTTACAGCATCCACAGTTCTTTTGGTTTTTATTAACTAATTTACCAATTCACGAATTAAATGTAGTGTGAAATGTTCTTATTTATGTCTCCTGCGCAGCTGCATGTTCTGTTTCCATTCTGTTATCCTGGTTCTGCGGAGCTAATATTGTTCTAACTTGTGCAAGATACATTAAGCAAATATTTTCCCAAGCTCTTTAACCCTAATTAATGTCAGCCACATTCTGCTGCTTTTGCCATGGGCAGCTGTCAGCCATTTTGTGCTGCTCAGTCATGGGCTGCTATAACATAATCATTCAATTTCTGTTCCTGTTCATTTCACATGAGTCATGAGTGGTAACCAAGGACACTGGGCCAATTGTAGAACCATTGATACCTTACAGTCTTTACCTTTTTCCTCCCCCACCCATTGTAGCAGCTGACAGCTGCAAATTCAGCTCAGAGCAGAAACCAACCTGGAGTCAACAATCCCAACAACTTGCATTTAAATAGTGCAGATCATGAGAGTGGTGTCAGATACAGTTGTGACACACAGTTAAGCCACATGCAAGACAGGCATTCAATAAAAGTGATCAGTTCAAAGGACGAACGTGCACGAGCAAGAGATAGGGGTTTTTTGGGGGGTAGGGGGGCAGCAGGAGGGCGGGGAAGGGTTTTCAGAGCTTCCTGAATTGCTCCCCTGCAACAGCCCTGTAGCTGATTAGACCAAATACAGACTGGCGCACATTCTTCAACAGTTGAAGATACACTAACAATTTTTATGTACCTTCAAAACACGGTGTAAATTCAACACTATTACAATTACATAGCTCTTCCTTTTCCCACCAGTTTGATGTCCATAAATACAAAGCTGAAAAATGATCTTTTTATATGTGTTTCCAACTCATCGAGGAGTCTTCCAGCTAACCCCCAATTAACAGCCTGCTCCTAAAGCTCTGCTCACGCTTTCACAACTTTCACAAATTCTACCACTAGTCGGACAATCTAAAATAATCAACAGTCTTGAAAAAATGTGAATTCGCCCTATTTTCCAATATTAATAGATCCTTTTAAAAATTCCAGAATCCAGTTCCACATCTTCCCCCGAAAACAAATCGATTCTTCTTTGGGCCACATCCCATTGGTGTACCAGATTTTGTTGGAATCTGGCAATTAGCCTTTGTCAAAAACATAACCTCCGCTCATCTTCAGTGGCCAAGGTAAAAATCAAGATTTCCCCAGAGCTTGTGAGATTGTTGAGGAAATTCATGAAACTGAGTTGATGTTTCTAACTGTAAGGAGCAACAATCCCTCAGATTGATCAGTGACTGAATCTTTGCACCTGAAGTTTACTGGGCCTTAAATCTAAATTAGTTACGCACATTATCCGTGTGTTATTCAGTCCTAATATGAAAAGCACACCAGCTCAATTGATTTCAGTGCATTGTTCAAATTGGCCTCTGTTTGGAGGGTGAATGTGGTATATTTCCTGTCCCCCTTTTCCTGATTCAGTGAGCAGTAAACTAGGAAATAAAATGCCCAAGTGCTCCATCGGAGCTGAATTCACTAACCCAGGCCCTAACTAATTCTCAGGAAAATCCTGCTATTGTCATTCTTTAAACGAGGAGGTAGGAAATCACATTTAAACATGAGACTATAAGATGTAGGAGCAGTAGTAGGCCATTCAGCCCATTAAGACTAATCTGCCGTTCAATGAGATCATGGTTGATCTGATAATCCTCAACTCCACTTTCCTGCCTTTCCCTTTCACTCTTGCTGCTGTCACTGAATAAAAATTTGTCTATCTCAGCCTTGAATATACTTAATAACCCAGCCTTGACATGCCTCTGCAGTAAAGAGATTCTCTACTCACTCAGAACAAATTATTCCCCATCTCTGAGTTAAATGGGCAATGCCTTATTTTGAGATTGTGCCCTCTGACCTTTGGTTCTGCAGTTGCTGGCAACCCTCTGAGTGCCAGTTGCCTTGCCCATTTATTCCTCAGCCAGCTGCAGAGCTATCTCTGTGAACTGCTCACTAGAATGTGTACCTTCACTCTCTATGTCTACAGTTCCCATTGAGGTACCAGGAGCTGGGCTGTCAAGGATGGTCCAGGAGACAGCCTTGCTGGTTCTTCCTCTGAGGCCTCTGTACTCTCATCCTCAGAATTCGAGGGTGGGGCATGGGGTGTGGTGCGGGGGAGCCAATTGTTTCTCCTCAGAAGTTGTGGGGAGGCCAGTTGAAGAGAGAGAAGGCTTTGCAGCCAGTGGTTAGAAGTGGTGAGCAATAGCTAAGAGTGACAGTGGAGTTAATGCGAAACAACAAGAATGGTATTTACTGGTTTGATGGGATGTGGATATTCCTGCATCCCCATAGGAACAGTCCTGGTCTTCTCCAGCAAGGGCCAGGATTCTATCCTCATTGAGGGTGAGGGAAGTGGTGTCAGCCACCCCTCCCCCCCATATGGGCTGGCTTCACCAGTAATGGGCCATTGAGTGAGATGATTGCGCGTGACATGGCAGTTAATGCTGGTGCACGTGGGGAAAAGATGGTGAGGTGTACTGGAGGACAAAGGAGGAGGCACCAAGGGTACTGCAGGGTTAGTGTGTGAGGGCTGTGGGGTAGGGGGGAGAATGAAATCAAGTGACGGACGGTATTGCATGCAAAAGTGAGAGTGTTAGAATGAGCCGTGGCATAGGTGGGTGTGGTAACAGATTTGGGGTGAGTGTGAGGCAGCAGAGAGCACAGTGTTGCAGAGAGGAGAAGGCTCTTGGTCTTCTTTCTGTATTGTCGGCTCTTCCTCCGCCCCCTGGAGACAGCAGTGATCCTGATCAGACCAGGCGAGAACAGTCTGGTGGAGCGACCTTCTCTCCCTCTGTTCTCCTCTGGACCACTGAGACCTGCAGGTCCCTGTTGGGGAATCGCAGTGCTATCTTCCCTTTCTCTGATATATTCCCACATCATGCTGGATGGAGCAGGACAGATTTGGAATGTTAGTGCTCATCCAGATACACAATGGGGTTTTTAGAGACGGCATGGGCGCAAGAGGGGATGCCAATGTTTTAACTGATATCTGGTGAGTGGCAAGTCATTCTGGGAATGATGCATGATAAGATGGAGTGGATGTGAGAGCTTCACAGGAGAGTGGATGGTAATTAACAAGGCATGTTTTGTGAAATAAGAAGCATCTAAAAAAATGTAAGATTTAGCCCGCAGTGAGTTGGTGCAAGATACTTGGCTAGCAGAATCATCCAACAAGATTAGAAACCGTGACACAAAAGGAAGTTTGAGGAGACAGCAAACACATGGTCAAACAGGTAGGTTTTAAGGAGTGTCAGATAGGAGGTGAGAAAGATAATGAGGGCAGAGACAGGTGATGTTACAAGTTGGAAATAGATGGCCTTGGTAGTGAGTGAGGATGTGTCCAGTTGCCAATCTTATATGCCAATCAAATAGAATGGCAAGGTTGCAAATGGTCTGATTCAGCCACAGATAGCGGCCAGAAAAGAAATGGAGTCAGTGGCTATGGGTTTGATTTTCCCAAAAGAAGATTTGGGAGTTGGCAGTCATCTCTCCTGATGGTGTGGGATCAGGAAGAGAAGCTGTTACAGGAAATGCTGTGTTCTCTTGTTTTGCCTCTGTTGCACCACTGATAGTGTCATGTACATGATGAGCAACTGGATTGAACAGTGAAGATTTTAATGTTAGAGTTATCACGTAGTCAGTACTACTTAGGGCTAAAGGGATCAGACGGTATGGGGAGAAAGTGGGAACAGGGTTCTGAGTTGGATAAAAAACCATAATCATATTGAATGGCACAGCAGGTTCAAAGGGCCAAATGGCCTATTCCTGCTCCTATTTTCTGATCAATTATTAACAAGACATCTCTGTCACAGTTTCATTTTTTCTTTTAAACTGAGTAGGACATGTACCAAAATGTACATATTTTCATTCTGTCACTTTCCTTTGTTACAGTTTCACAGATTGTCTGCTTTATTTATACAGGACAACAGTGAATTTGAGGTTAAAATCTCCAAGTCTGTAATCTGGTAAACAAAATCATCATTGTATTGATGTTTCAGGGGAAGTGATGAGTTGACACATGGCAGAGCAAAGAGAGACTCCATCATCAAGGATTTTGTAGTGGAACATTTAGAAAGCAGTGGCAGGATCAGGTTTATGAAGGCGAAATCATGCTGGGGAAATCTGTTGGAATTCTATGAAGACGTAACTAGTAGTGGTATATTTGGACTTTGAGAAAGTGTTTGACATAGTCCTGCAGAAGAGATCATTGCACAAGATTAAAGCTCATGGGATTGGGGGAAGTGTATTGAGATGGATAGAACACTGGTTGTTGCCCTGTATAAATAAAGTACACAATCTGTGAAAACGAGAATAATGCGAAAGTGATAGAATGAAAATATCTACATTTCGATACGTGTCCTAATCAGTTTAAAAGAATAAATGAAATTGTAACAGAGAGATCTTATTAATAAGAAGGAAATAAAGAGCAGGAATTAATGTGTCCTTTAAAAATTGGCAGGCGGTAAGTAATGGAGTGCCACAGGGATTGGTGCCGGGACCCCAGCTATTCACAATATGTATTAATGATTTGGATGAGGGAACAAAATGTAACATCTTCAAGTTTGCAGAATGTACCAAGTTGGGTGGGAGGGTGAACTGTGACGAGGATGCAGAGATCCTTCAGCATGATCTGGACAGAGTGGGTGAGTGGGCAAATCAATGGTAGATACAGTATAATTTGGATAAATGTGAGGTTATTCACTTTAGAAGCAAAAACCAGAAGGCAGATTACTGCCTGAATGGCTGTAAATTGGGAGAGGGGAGTGTGCAGTGGGACCTGGGTGTCCTTGTGCACCAGTTGCTGAAAGTGAGCATGCAGGGATAGCAGGCAGTAAAGAAGGCAAATGGTATCTTGGGATAACAAAGCGTAGAGCTGGATGAACACAGCAGGCTAAGCAGCATTAAAGGAGCAGGAAAGCTGACATTCTGGGTCTAGACCCTTCTTCAGAAATGGGGGAGAGGAAGGGGATGCTGAAATAAATAAGGAGAAAGGGGGAGGCGGATAGAAGATGGATAAAGGAGAAGATAGGTTGAGAGGAGACAGACAGGTCAAAGAGGTGGGGATGGAGCCAGTAAAGGTGAGTGTAGGTGGGGAGTTAGGCCAAATGGTATGTTGGCCTTCATTGCAAGAGGTTTCGAGTACAGGAGCAGGAATGTGTTGTTGCAGTTCTACAGGGCCTTGGTGAATATTGTGTGCAGTTTTAGTCTCCTTTTCTGAGGAAGGATGCTCTTGGTCTTGAGGGAGTGCAGCAAAGGTTTACCAGGCTAATTCTGGGGATGGTGGGACTGATGTTTGAGGAGACATTGACCAGGTTGGGATTGTTTTTGCTGAAGTTCAGACAAATGACGGGGGAATCTCATCGAAACTTATAAAATTCTACAAGGACTGGACAGGGTAAAGGCAGGGGGCTGTTACAAATGGTGAGTGTGTCCAAAACCAGGGGTCACAGTATGAGGATTTGGGGTGGACCATTTAGGATGGAGATGAGGAGATATTTCTTCACCCAGAGAGTGGTGAGCCTGTGGAATTCATTACCACAGGAAGTAGTTGATGCCTAAACATTGAATGTATTCAAGAGGCGGCTAGATATAGCTCTTGGGCTGAATGGGATCAAAAGTTATGGACAAAAAGAAGGATTAAACTATTGAGTTGGACGATCAGCCATGATCGTGAAGAATGGCAGAGCGGGCTCGAAGGGCCGAATGGCCTCCTCCTGCTCCTATCTTCTATGTTTCTATGAATATGAGGAGGCCGTTCAGCCCCTCAATCCTGTTCAGAAGAACAGTTGGCTCACGTGCAATCTGAACCTCAGCTCCATTCGGCCTATTGTGGGCCTATAATCGTTGACACCCTTGCCTAACAAATATGCAGCAATCCCAGTTCAGTTACCCTCCTCTACCCCACAACATCAACAACAGTATGGGGTGGGAATTGAGGTGAATTGCAGAAGTGATCCCTGACTTCTGAATGGCCTTTCTCAATTTTAAGGCTGGGTCCTTTTGTTTGGAACTGCCATTGAACAGGAGGTAATTTTTTTCCATTAACTCTGTCAATCAGCTTAAACATTTCAATTCAATCATCATCAATTGTCTGTGCTCCAGGGAACTCTTGCTGTGCAACCTATCCTCATAACAAGATGTTAAAGTATAAAGAGTATGGGGACATAGTGGAGAAATGGTGTTGAGGCAGAAGCACAGCCATGTTACAGCTGAATGGTAGATAGAATGTGGAGGTGCCGGTGTTGGACTGGGGTGGACAAGGTCAAAAATCATACGACACCAGATTATAGTCTAATAGGTTTATTTGAAGAACACAAGCTTTTGGAGCCTTACTCCTCCTCCATGTGTCAGTCTGAAGAACGAGTGATATTCTAAAAGCTTGTGTCTTCACATAAACCTGTTGGACTATAACCTGGTGTTATGTGATTTTTGACCTGAATGTTGGAACTACACAAAAGGGAAATGGTGTACTGTTGCTCCTAATTCCGATGTTAACCCATTCAGTGTTGGTAATTTTTAAGTGAACATAAGGCATCAGATCAGTTATAGATCATCATAGAATCCCTGCAGTGTGGAAACAGGCCCTTCAGCCCAACAAGTCCACACCAACCCTCAGAACATCCCACCCAGACCCATCCCCTTAATCTACACATCCCTGAACACTATGGGTTAGCATGGCTAATCCACCTAACTCGCTCATCTATGGACGGTGGGAGGAACCTGGAGGAAACTCATGCAGACATGGAAAAAATGTGCAAACTCCACACAGACAGTCACCCAAGGGTGGAATCGAACCCGGTTCCCTGGCACTGTGTGGCAGCAGTGCTCACCACTGAGCAACCGTGCTGCCCTATGTCATATTTTCCTAAGAAACCGCTTCAGAATTATTTTCTCATTAAATTATGACATTTGGGTTGCAAAAGAAGCTACATTCAGAGTTGTCAGGTTTCTCACAGGATGTTGCCCCTTGACAGATGGTTCTCACTGATTACCAAGTATCACTTCAGAGGGCTACACAGTAAACCAGTTAATTTTCCTTCCATATTTAACCTGCTACTAGAAAGACCAGTTGAGACAAATTGCATAGACAATAGGAAGCTGGATAAACTTAGTGGGGGAAGACCGAAATAAAAGGATATGTTGGTGGGCAGGGATGCGCTACGCTGGGGTGAGGTTTAGTACGAAGCAGAAAGCAATAGGACCAAATGCTCTGTTACTATGCTGTAAATCCTATGTAGCCCCAGACAAAACTCATGGTTGTAAATTTTCTGTAACACAGGTCTGTTAACTAGCATTTTTAACAATATGCATGCTTTTTAAGCATCTTGACTTTATATCAACCATCTCCTTTTCAGGTAGACAGCCAGTGTTTTCAGGCCAATACAAAAATCATTTCATACAGCCAAGCCATGCCACTCCTACTGTGCCTCCTCATAGCCACCCCCTGCTGCCCTTATCTCCAGGGGATTGAGGACAGCTGTATCTCACAAATGCCACCTCATGTACCACGATAGCAGTCTGTTTACTCCCTACAGGTGATGTGCACACACATTCTGTCTTCCCAGTTGGTGCTTGGTTGATCATTTTAGTGCCTGCAAAATTTGTTGGACATGTTCTTTAAACCTTAAAAGCCGATATTCAGAAATCAAGGTGGTAATCAGTATTCAGAAGGCAATATCAAAACCCTCGCCTGTAGTGTAGGACTGCAGGAAAGATTCAAAGGAATTGAGACAATGACATAACAAATAAAGAAGTCGTCTCTGGATGCATACCAGATAGTCATTGCTTTGTTGCACTTCATCAATTTGTTAAGTGGCAATTACAGGTTTTCCAACTTATTCTCTTTTAGCTTTTAAAGGCACTCCTGTGCTTTCATGGATCTCTTTGATGTAATTTAGCAATGATCTGATGTTAATGGTTCTCCGTCACCCTATCCATCATTCTGGATAGGTAATTTTAGTCACAAAGATTAGCCATCCAGCCATCTGAATATTAACACATGTGCCTTTAGCAAACTGGGGATTGAGGAAGATTCAGGAATATTGATAAGATATTGTTACCAAACAGTCATTAGCTCACCATTTTGTAATGTTAACTTATTTGCTTGTTACTTATTTTCATACAGGTGTCCCAAAATTTGATGATTTAGGCAGTAAAGGGGAAAGAGATTCCAATTTTTAATTAAACATTAGTGCAGAAATTTTTATTAGATAGCACAAGTGCTATTTATTGCCCACACTTGGATTATTAAATTATTTATATGATTTCACAGTGTTCACATAATACTTAACATAACCTGTGGTGTATAGAACTAAAATCACTAGCACTAATCTCACAAAAATCTTTGAAAATATGTCACACATAATGTACTAATGATAGGAAAGAACGGGTATAAAACATCTAAACTGCTACGTATTCTTCCAAGTTGCTATTCCAACTCTCAATGTGAACTTGTATTGATATAGTGTCTTTAATGTAAAGGTGGATTCCAAAGGGCTTTGTGTGCATATAGCAGCTTAAGTGCAAAAGTGGATCCCAAGAAGCTTCTGAAGGCTTGAGGGAAAATGACCACTGTGTCAAAGTAGGAGCCATAAGGTGTGTTGATCAACAGCTTCGTCCAGAAGTTAACAAGAGGGATTTAGAGGAGACCAAAGAGGTGAAGTAGCAGGATGATTTAGGGAAGGATTTCCTGAGTATGGGGATTTGGTACCATAAAGTGAGGTGGTGGGGAGGGGTTGGAGGATTGGAACAGTGGGAAGCCTGCGGCTGGATGGTGAGGATACATTCTACTCCGATACACGAGCTGGTTATACAAATAAGATGGGATGAAATTAAACACAAGGGTGGAAGTTCCTATACCACAGTATCCTGACAATTTAAAGTACTGCATCTACTATCATGAAGCAACCAACTTCACTGAAACAGTTTGCATAATGAAAAAAAAGTCACGTTGCTGTTTGTGGGATCTGTCATTGGTAAAATGGGTTGACTATTGGTTGTGCATTGCAGCAATGACTACATTACAGAATTTTTTAGTTAGCTTTGAAGCTGTTTGTGACATCCTGAGGTTGTAAAAGGTGCTATATAAATGCAAGTCTTTCTTCCTTTATCACAATCACCTCCATATCCTTTTCAAGGCACCTCTTTAAACAGCTCTATTCCCTTTATTGCCTTCTGACGTCTGCAGTGTATTGCTTCTGCCAGTATTAAAATGCACTTGAGTGAGCTCTTCTGCAAAACTATAAATGTTTTTCTTGTCATTATAAGAAGCCTTCTTTCATCTAGCTTGCTGGGTTTGGTTTCTGTATGAAGATCATCTTGCCTTTGCTCTGACTAAGGAGCCTTTGGTCATGTACTTGCTCATTCAAGATACATTATGGCTTGTATTGTTGTGTCTGATGTCTTGCCTGTGACTCCAGAAGGTCGTACACTCCAGTCTTACTCCAGAGACATTAGCACAAAAGTCGAGACCTGCATTCTACTGCAGTATTAAATCAGCGTAGCGCTGGAAGAGGTGCAGTCTTTTTGAATCAGATTTTAAATTAAGGTCCTAGCTGCCTTCTCAGGTGGATGTAAGGGACCTATGGTACTATTTTAAGAAGAGCAATCCTTGCCCGCCCAGGCTAATATTTATCATTCAAGCAACATGGCTAAAACCAACAGGCCATTTAGTCATGATTGGATTTTTTAAAAAAATTCATTTGTGGGAGGTGGATGCCACAGGCTGGCCAGCATTTCTTGTCCATCCCTAGTTGCCCTTAAGAAGGTGGTGATGAGCTGCAGTCTGCAGTCCACCTATTGTGGGATGACCCACAATGCCATTAGAGAGGGAATTCCAGCATTTTCATCCAGTGACAATGAAGGAACGGCGATATATTTCCAAGTCAGGATGGTGAGTGGCTTGGAGGGGAACTTGAAGCTGGTGGTGTTCCCATGTATCTGCTACTCTTGTCCTTCTAGATGGGAGTGGTTGTGGGTTTGAAAGGTGCTGTCTGAGGATCTTTGGTGAATTTCTGTTTGTGGGATCTTGCTGTGTGAAAATTGTGGTTAACAGCAGTAACAACATTTCAAATTTAAACCACTTCAGAATGATGTGGAGAATGCCACATTGATGCTGGGTTTTTCTTGTTTCACTCCACTGCAGCTACACAATTCATTGGAAGCACATTGCTAATATGCAAAGTTGCTGATGCGGATTGTAAAATCAATAACACTTTTAACTGGATTTATTTACATGATTTTTTTCAATTTTTTTCTAAATTTTGCTTTGCAATTTATTTGTAATGGTGCAGGAATCAAATCATCATGAATTCTGAGGACAGTTAAAATGAAGGCCGGTTCCCAAGTTAAACATTGATTGAACAATTAAAAGGCAGACAGAATACTGTTGATGCTGTAATCTGAAATGGAGGCAGGAAAGATTGGAAAAGCTCAGCAGGTTTGCCAGCATTTATGAAGAGAGAAACAGCTAACATTTTGAGTCAATGACCTTTCCTCAAAACAAGGCAAAGTAATTGGTTTAGAGCAAAGGATGGTGAGACAAGATAACAAAGTAAGTCGAGGATTAAGTGGAAGACAGGAGAGATTGGATGACATAGAGTTATTGAGTCATACAGCATGGAAGTAGACCCTTTCATCCAACCAGTCCATGCCAAACATAATCCCAAACTAAACTAGTCCCACCACCGGCTCCTGGTCCATATCCCTCAAAACCTTTCTTATTCACGTACCTATCCAAATGTCTTTTAAACATTGTAATTGTACACATATCCACCACTTTCTCAGGAAGTTCATTCCATTTGTGAACCACCCTCTGTAAAAAATTTGCCTTCATGCCTTTTTAAATCTCCCTCCTCGCACATTAAAAATGTGCCCCCTAGTCTTGAAATTCCCCATCCTAGGGAAAAGACAACTACCATTAACTCTACCTATATCTGTCATTATTCTATAAACTTCTTTCAGATCACCTCTCAACATCCTACACTATAGTAAAATAGTCCTAGCCTATCCAGCCTTTCTTTGTAACTCAAACCTTCCATACCTGGCAACATCCTGGTAAATGTCTTCTGAACCCACTGCAGCTTAATATTATCCTTCCTATAACTGGGCGACCAGAACTGGACACAGTATTCCAGAAGAGGCCTCACCAATGACCTGTACACCCTCAAAATGACTCCCCAACTCCCATATTTAAAGGACTGCGCAATGAAGGAAAGTGTGCCATGTTTATTGGAGATAGTCATACAGATCTTAGTTTGATTGTACATTAAGTGCAGTTATGAGACCACCACAGAGATCATGTAGAGGATATTGAATCAGTGAAATACAAAGTCCTAGTTAAATTGGGATGCCATGAGCTGCAGAAGCTAGTCGCAAACAATATCATAATTACGATGAAATTAAACCACAGTCTTCCCCATGTATCCTTACTTTGGGGTGACACTGGTCAAAAGAGATTGTTTCCAGTTGTGGGAAAGTTAGATCTAGGGGTCCTATGTATAAGATGACTATGAATAAATCCAATAAACATTTCAGAAGAAACATTCTGATAAACATTTAAAATGCCATTGCATATAAGTACTGGAAGATTGGATTCGAATAAACAAAGGTTTGATGACCAACGCAGACATGATGGGCTGAAGGGCCTCTTTCTGTATTGTAAAGTCTCTGTGATTTCCTTACTCAGGGAACGGGTAGAATATGGAACTCACCACCCCAAGGATTTTATTTATTATTGTCACATGTAGCGAGACACGGTGAAAAGTATTGTTTTGCGTGCTAACCAAACAAATCGTACCTTACATAATTACAGCAGGGTAACAGAGCAAATGCAGAATATGATGTTACAGCTACAGAGAAGGTGCATAGAAAGATCAACTCTAATAAATGAGAAGTCTGTTGATAAACCTGATAACAATGGTGAAGAAGCTGTTCTTAAATCTGTTAGAACATGTTTTCAAACTTTTGCATCTTCTGCCCGATGGAAGAGGGTGGAAAAGAGCATAACTGAGTTGGGAGGGGTCTTTGATTATGTTGGCTGTGTTCCCAAGGCAACGTGAGGAAGTGTAGATGGAATCAATGGAAAGAAGGCTAGTTTGAGTGATGGACTGGCCAGCTCCCAGAGTGAGTGGGATGTCTGATACTCCAGTTCTTATCTGTCAGCCATGCCTCCCTGACTGGACCAAGTTAACGGCCCCCATCAGGGAAGTCATATTCTATGAGGTCCACCTGGCTGACATCGTTACAATCACTATCCTGACATGGACCAAGTGGATCAACTGGCCTTCTTCTGTAAACACGAATAATAAAGTTTGATATTGATGTCTTTGTAATTGTCAATATTGTTCTTACTTTAGCTACTACTTAAGTATAGTTTTGCCGTGGAACTTAAGCAAGCAACTATAAATTCATCCTAAGTTGTTATCAGCAGTAATACAATTATAGATCAAATTTCTGGCATGTAGTTGGCAAAGGAATGTATACTTTATAGTTTTTTTTTTGACATTGCTCAATTGTCCATACACTGTTGTTGACATACAGATAATAAACCTAGCTTCTGGCCATTGTTCAGCTTCCCATTTTGAGTAGAGTGTTTCAATAGTGATGCCAACCAACATTCAGAAAATTGTTTCTGAGAAGTATTGAAAGCATTAAAACATTGTATCATTGTGACATTGGCGAGGAAAGCTTTTCAGAAAAGATGTTTCTTTAGAGCATGTGATTGTAGATGACTGTGTTCCGATATAACAGGACTGTGTTCTCTAATGTGGAAATCAACAACGATTAATGCTCATGGTCTTTGAAATGCAACAAATGAAACTTGTGGACTGCCCAGTCAGTGAATTGCCCCAAGAAATCATTGACAAAATGACCATGAAAAGTAATTTGTATTTTTATAACTCCTCATGCAATTTGGGGCCATCCCAAAGAGCTTTACCGTCAATGAAGTAATTTTGGAGTGCCCTAACTTTGTATATATGGGATATTCAGGATCCAATTTACCCACAGCAAGGTCCCCCAAGCAGCAACATGACAATGACCAGATAATCATTTGCAGTAAGGGTGGTTGCAGGAAAGATATTAACCAGAACTCCTAGGCCATTCTTTGAAATGGGATTGGGGGATCTTTTGAATCGAACACGAGAAGGCAGAAGGAACCTTGATTTTATTGTCCCTTCTGAGAGTTGTTAGCTTTAATAGTCCAGGTCACCCTGATTACTGCCAGCAATACACCTTCTGTGCCAGCCACTGAGATTGTAGGTGTTGGGGAAAACCAAGGAAAGTGACCATACCCAGAATTCCAGAAAAGAAATGAGTTAGAGTCATAGACTTAATGCTGAGTATTACACTGGGAATTCCCTCAGTTTTTCATCTGGGTCACTGCAATAGCCTCCAGCTACCAAGCTCCCAGTGTGATGATAACCACTTTAAAAGGTTATTTTGTCCTGCGGTTTTTTTGAAGAGACATTGTAAAGGCAGAGGTCCAAAACTGGCTACTGAAGACAGCTTAGGTAAACAGTTTAGGAGGCCTTGGGTTTTGTTTTAACAGCCTGAATGGGTGTGGGCAGCTTTCACAGATCAGGATTTCTGGGTTTTGTTTTTTTCAGCTGTCAGAAGCTGTTTGGGGTCTCAGAAAAGTTGGAAGCTTCAGTGGATGACTCCTAGCTGCTGTTTTCTCTGAAATTTCTCGATTTTTTTTTCCTCCTGAATTGGAGAACTGCATGTAAGAATTTGTGTCTGCATTTGCCATTTTGCCAAGGGGTTTATGGGATGCTACTATATTAGAACAGTTAATTAGTAACAGGTGTTGTAAATAATATTTGGTTACATTTTCTAATTGTTAACTTATTCTAAATTCCTCTTTCTTTTGCTTTAGTTTAATTAGAGTGTTTAAATAAATTGTGTTTTGCTTAACATCAAGTAGTTTGACCAGTCACAACACATCTGAAACACATACTTCACATCTACATTTAAAATAAGAAAAAGTTAGGGCCTGGGCTACCTACTTAAAATATTTTGGGGGGAGTGGGGTCTGGTCTGGACCATAACACCATTAAAGTTACTGCTGTGGAACAAGACGAAGCCCCTGAGGAAATTTTTAGTATTGATGTCGAGGCTAGGGGAAGATTGTGAATGTAGGAAAATTGAAAATGCAACAGGAACAACAGGGGAAAAAAGAACTGATCAAAGCATTTTTTTTGAAGAAAGAAGGAGAAAGATCAGAGAAGAAAATTAGTCGATGTAATACATACTGTAATTTAAATTTTTAGTGTTAGAGTTGCTGTAGTAATGTTGTCAGTGTTTAAATTTGAGCCAAAATGAACCTTATTATTTGCCAATTAGCTCTTGACTGTACGTCTTCCAAGAAATGTTATAGCCTGTATGGCATGTTCAAAGTACATCAAAGAAGAGATTTTTAAAAATAATGTATTCCTGTAATAAATTGCTTGGCAAAAGACTAATTACCTGAGCTAGCTAGGAACGAGAAAACTATTTGTCTTTTCTCATGTGTAATTATGACTTTAATTAAAACACATTTATTTTATCCCCCCTCCCTGTGCCTGAATCCTCAAATTATGATGTCCAAAGGGATGAAGCCGAATGTTTTTAACAGAAGATTAACATTAGAATCCAGCAAAGTGCGCCAATCCATTCAAACATTGCATGTTGAATTAGAAAGGACAGTGTCAAATTATGTTGTACTAGGCCTGTGAGGAATCTCTCCAGCAGTGCCCATCTCCTTTGCCTTCAGTCATGGACTTGTTCCTGAATAAGAGAAAGGAAAGTAGCTAACCCCAGCAGCCAATTTGTACACAATAAAACCACCCGTTCAGCAATGTCCCAGTTAATCTGTTTTAGCTGGTATTAGTTGGAAGGTTTCAAAGGCTATGGGTATGGAGAAAATTAGAGTTTTCATGACAGAAAGCGATATATTTTTGATTACCATGGAGAATGGAACAATGACAGGTAAATGGTGTCCAATTTGTCACACACCAACCAACATCATCAAAACAGATTTTCAGGTCATTTATCCCAAAGTTGTTTGTGGGACATTATGGTTTCCCATGTTTCACCTGTGACTTCCCTTGTATTAATTGACTGTAAACTGCTTGGAGGTATCTCGGGGTTATGACATGTGCTATAGAAGTGTATGTCTTCTGTCTTTCTATTAAGGGATATGGACTCTCACAAGGAGAAGATATAAGAAATGAAGCTTCATAAATAGAGATATTGATTAGAAAAGCAAAGAAGTTGTGCTGGATCTTTATTACCTGTTTAAGCTACAGATTGATAATTGCATCCAGTTCTGATCACTGCACTTAAGCAAGGATGTAAAAGTTTTTGAGAGGAGAGTTACCAAAATGATTCCAAAAAATGAGGGATTTTATCTACATTATTAGGTTGGAGCAAAGGACATTGAGTGGAAGTTTGATACAGGGAACAAGATTATGACTGGGTTAGATAAGGAAGACAAAAACAGAGCTGCTCCCATTAGTTGATTGCATAATGAATGGGGCAGTAATTTAAGGTTTTGGGCAAGAGATGAGGGGGTGGGGCGTTGTGAAGAAGACCATTTTTTACACAGTGAATGATAATGATCTGAAACTCATTGACTAAGAGGCTAATGGAAGCAGAGACATTTCACAATGAAGTTGAAAGGGCAGTTGAAGGAGGTAAACATGTAAGGCTGCGGGGCTTTTGGGCTGGCCAGGTTGCCGTTCAGAAAGCCGACATGAACTCACTTAGCCGATAGTGTTCAGTGGCGTGATGATAGTTTGTTTTTAGTTGTGCAGCTGGTGGGAGTCCTGTTTGGGTGGCTTTCAAAGCCTCCCTTGTCCTGTCTGTCATTACTCCCTGATCCCACAATGGAATATGGCAACGGTACATCTCATCCGTTCATCTCCATTTGTCACAGATTCTATATCAGTTGAAATTGCCACATTACTATGCCCTCAACCAGTTCTTTCGGCATGTTGCATTCTAACTGTAGCAATATCCCTTGCCTTATCAGCAACCGTTCAGTCACTTGATAGCTCATCCCCACACGCTTAGCTTTGACCCTTATACATCAGTCTTGGTTTGAGTAGAAAGCAGAGGAAGTTGTCCAAGGGTTATGTATGTAATGTGATGTGATTAGAATTAAAGTTGGATTCATGAGTCTCAGGTGTCACTTTAGAGTGAAAGTTTTTCTAATGCTATCTTTATTGTTTATGTGAAACAGATGGAAACACGTGCAGTTTTGCTCGATGCTAAAATGTTCCAATATGCATATGTATCATCAGGAGCTGTGGGTGTGATGAGGTGTGAGACAGGTATATTGATTCAATTTCCACGCGGCTGCATTTACAGACAGAATCTGAAATGAAATCAAAGTGCTAGCTTCTTCCCATTTGTAAAAGTTCCACAGCTCAGCGAAGATATATATTTCTAACACTCTGGCAACAGCAGCATAGCACAGGCAGAATTTTGAACATTCATTCTTGGAAATTTTCTTCTTGTTTAGACTTCAGTGGTGTATGGATGTCACTGGCAAGGTCAGCATTTGTTGCCCATCTCCATTTGCTATTGAACTAATTGGCCATTTCAGAGTCAACCACATCACTACAGATCTGAGGCCCCAGACCAGGTTAGGACAGCTGATTTCCTTCCCTGAAGGACATTAATGAACCAGATGGGTTTTTACAACAATTGTCATGGTCACTATTACTGAGACTAGCATTATATTCCAATTTACCAAATTGAGTTCTTGTTGCGCCAGTTTTCATGGTGGGATTTGAAAACAAGTATGCAGAACATGTGCCTAGGCCTCTGGGTCATTAGTCCACTGCCATTATCATAATGTCACCATCTACCCCTTCAGGCTACATGCGCCCCTGTTATCCTTGAGAAGACAGAGCAAATCAATTTCTTCAATCACCTCAGAAGGAGTTCCCAAAATGAACAAAAGAAAGACGTGTTCAAATGTAACACCTTGGATGATTGGCCAGACCTCATAAAACATATCAAAGCTGATGAAGTACTTTTGAGAAGTGGTCACTGTCGCAATGCAGTGACCAAGCTGCATGCAGTAAGATTCCACACACAGCAATGAGATAATTATCTGTGTTGGGAATATTTGTTGAGGAGCAAATAGATAAGCAGAGAAAATGCCCATTTCATAGTTTCACAGGATCTTTTATGTCCAGCTGTCAGGCCAGATGGAGCCTTGGGCCCTATTCAAAAGGCAGCAACAACTCATACTTGTAGAACTCCTCTAACACAATAAAAAGACTCGAGGCACTTTACGTGTAAAACCAACTAAAAACCTGAGTCACATGGGGACATATTGGGTCAGATGACAACAAGCTTGCTCAAAGAACTAGATGTTAAGGAGTGTCAGAAAGGAGGAAAGCATGGTAGGGAGGTTGAGGGAGAAATCTCAAGAACTTGAGTCCTGGATAACTGAAGGCTCAATCATCAATGGTGGACTAATTAAAATCAGGGATGCGCAAAAGATTGGAAATAGAGGAGCACAGATATCTCGGAGGGTTGCAGGTCTGGAGACAGGAAGAAATAAGTGCATGGTAAGGTTTGAAAAGAAGAATGAAGGTTTTGAAATCAAGGCATGAACTGGGAGCCAGTGAAATTTAGCATGCCACAGAGGTGATAGGTGAATGGAACTTGATGGAAATGTAGATAGGAAGCAAAGCTTCAGGTGGCCTTAGTTTACAGATGGCAGATTTTGGGGTATAAACCAGAGGTGCAGCAGAATAATCAAGTCTATTGGTAACAAAAGCATGAATAAGGGTTTTAGGAGCTGATGAGCTGAGGCAGGAGTGAATTCAGGTAGTATTACAGTTGGAAAGGAGTGGCCTTAAATGATGGGGAAAGATAGCACCTCTAGCCATCCAGTATTTAGCTTTGACGTTTTTTTCTGAGGTGTGGATCAAGACCTGGAATAGGATTTGAACCTATAACTTTCAACAAGATTGTTACCCAGTGAGCCATGGCCGAAGATTTTCATGGTCTCACTGTAATCCCCACTTTCATTTTTTTTCTCATTGCTTTTGGTGAAATTATGTAATTACTTCACTTTAGGTTATCACCTGGATGATAATGATGTTAAGAATATTGTTTAGAACTTGAGGGCACAAAGGACCCTTTTCTGAAGAAGTGTAAAGACCAGGGTTGGTCAATACGCTGCCTTAGCAAAGTGAAAGAAAATGAACCCTTAAACTCAGCCTTTTAAAGCAAAGTCTTGTAAATATTCTTGGCGAGTTAACAGATTTGCAAAATGTTCTACAAATCTACAATTTCTGCTACCACCCAAAATGTACAAATCCGTCTCCTCAGTCAATTCTGTCAAGGTAACTTTCTGTTCAAGCTTCTATTTTTGTACCAGGTGACCAGACAATTCAGCAGTGACCTGTCAGGGTCATTCTGTTTTTTACAAAGAGTAGATTCATCTAAGGCAGCATGGAATCTTCACCAATCTCCTCAGACATTTACGAAAACAAGGGGTAAGGTGGTTCGTAATAAATTGTAATTTTGATTATAATTGCAATCTACTGTAGTAGATTGACTGACTGCTTTCAGCTCCATTAGTTATACAGATTAGCTTGACCTTGGGCGTTTTGTATACTTTAAACCAATCTGTTCACGAATGAATGGCAGGTGGGACCTGAAATTGGGCTTTCTGACCTAAGATCAGGAAGGATGAGAAGCATAGTTGATAGGATCTCAAACTACATAAGAAGCTTCCGATACATTTTGTGTACATCACCTCTACACTAAGAGTACAGGCTGTAGATATTTTCTAATCAACCTGTTCAGAGGTGTAATCACACATCTCTGATTCAGGTGGGAACCCATGCCTCCCAGTCTGGAGTTATTTAGAGTAGACATTACCACAGCATCATAAGAGCCCAATATTTTTACCCAACCAATTCAGCCACATTGTGGCAGCAGTTGGGGATTGAACCTGGAATCTTCTGGGTTAGAGGTAAGGACACTACCATTGCACTATAAGAGCCCAAGAATACAAGGCTGCATTCACATCAAACACACGCCTTCAATTGGGTCTATCGACTTCAATGAGAAATTCATCTTCTATTCACTAATCAATCAGGTGTGTCAGTGTGTCAGTGTGCAGATGAGCGTACAATTATTACAAGGCTCTTATTGCACAGTGGTAGTGTCCCTATCTCTGATTCAGAAGATATGGGTTCATATCGCATCTGCTCCAGAGGTGGATAACAGCATCTTTGAACTGATGAATGAGGAAATATCTACACAATTATTACACTAAAGTCTCTATTTCCTGCCATGGTTCTATCATCTTCCTGCACCAGTACTGCAGAAAGCTGCAGAAAGAGTTTCAAAGAATGCTAAAGCTATCGAGTGGGATTTACTGGGCACGACAGCAACATTTGTTGTAAATTCAACTATTATTGCAAAACTTTGTAGTCAAATTTAATGTAAATACAAAGATTTTTTTAATACATTTTTGGATCAGTGCAAGATCTACTTGTTTCTTCAGTGTTTGATGTTCTGTTCAAAGATTCCAAGAGTATCAAATGCTGATCTCTGAAACTACAGTAAAAGAAAGATTTGCAGTTGTATACCTTACCCTGTAGCCTCGAGATATCCCAAGTTTTTTACAGCCAGTGAAAATGTTTTTGAAGTTTGTCATTGCTATGATATGGAAACACAGCAGTCAGTTTGCAGACAGGAAGCTCCCAAAACAGCAATGTGACAATAACCTTGTTTTGGATGTTGACTTGAGGATGAATCATCCTCATCGTTGGCAGCCCCTTGCAGACAAGGATGACTCTCTTCCACTCTCAGGGTGAGTTTGTAGGTGGCTGTACAGACTGATGCAGCTACTTGCAGTCTCTATTACACCTGGGGCGGAAGGGGTGGATAGGGTGTCGGTGTGGCAATGTGCTCCTTTCACTGTTTCCAACTGGCTTTCGCTTTTTCTCGACGACAAGTCTCAAGGTGCTCAATGCCTTGCAGATGCTCCTCCTCCACTTTGGATGGTTTTGGGCCAGTGATTCTCAGGTATCTGTGGGAATGCCGCACTTCACCAGTGAGGCCTTGAGGATATCCCTGAGCTCTTCCTCTGCCCACCCAGGGCTCGCCTGCCATTTTGAAGCAGCGAGTAGAGCATCTGCTTGGGAGCCTTGTGTCAGTTATGTAGATTCAGTGCCCAGCCTGTCGTAGCCAATCGAGGGTCATTAGTGCCTCAATGTTGGGGATGTTAGCCTGCTCAAGGACGCTGGTTTTGTTGTGTCTTTCTTCACAGCGGATTCACAGGGTCTTGCGCAGGCAGCATCGGTGGTACTGCTCCAGTGCCTTGAGGTGTGTGCTATAGGTGCCTTTTGACTGAAGGATAAAAATTGACCAGTTCAATGGCAAAGCTCCCTTGAGCTGCTTTGAAATAATGCCACTGAAGCTTACCTGAGCACCTGAGAGGGCAAACACAGCTTTACTTTAATGCCTCACCTGAAAGGCAGCTCTCCCATAGTAATGCATTGGATTATATGCTCACATTACAGGAATAGAACTTGTATCCACAGCCTTCTCTTGCTTAACTATTGCCCTGAGAGGTCTGAGAGGTCTGTGAACTATAGCTGTAGAACTGGTCATGAATATGTTCCATTTTGTCTTCATTCAAGTTCCATTTTTCTCCTTGACTGATAGGCAAATGTTTTCTAAAACATTTTCCTTGTATTTTCGATATTTGAGCTGTGAGCAATGACAATAGATGTTACTACATGAATTTGTCACTGGTCAAGTGTAATGGAGTTGAACAAATGACAAGGATTTAAGGTAGCTGCAATAGATTAACTTTCATTACCAGAGAGTGGCACTGTCAGATATAACTCAGTAGACTGTGAGTTGGAATCCCATTCCAGAAAGTAGACTACATTATTTAGCCTGTCCTTAGTGTGGTGCTGAGGGAGTGGGGCTCTAATGGACAATCAGATGTCTTAATGAGGTACTTCCTTCACTCTCAGGACATCACAGATCCCATAGCAGTACTTCAAAGAAGAGTTCATATCATTGACCAATTTATATCCCTCAATTTACATCACTGCAGTAGGTTATCTAGTCATTTCTCCCGACGCTGTTGTTTTGAAGCTCGCTGTGCGCAGATTGGCTAGAAATGTTTCTTACACTACCAGGAGAAGTACACATCATTACTAATTCAATAGCTGCAAAGTATTGTGAGATATCCTGAGGCCATGAAAAGCAATGCAAATCTTTATTTTCCAGTTTTTTAAGAGCTCATCAACTGATAGGTATATCATTAAAGCATGGGGCTGTAGCAATGGTGGTCAAGTGGTATCTCACGGGGCTGGTTATTTGGAGAACCATGGTGGCTCAGTGGTTAGCACTGCTGCCTCACAGTGCTAGGGACCCGGGTTTGATTCCACCCTCGGGCGATTGTCTGTGTGGAGTTTGCATGTTCTTCCTGTGTCTGTGTGCGTTTCCTCCGGGTGGTCTGGTTTCCTCCCACAGTCCAAAGATGTGCAGGCCAGGTGTTTTGGCGATGCTAAATTGCCTGCAGTGTCCAGGGGTGTGTGGGTTACAGGGGGATAGGTCTGGGTGGGATGCTGTGAGGGTTGGTGTGGACTCATGGGACTGAAGGGCCTGTTTCCACACTGTAGGGATTCTATGATAATGTTCTGGAGGCATAGGTTCAAATCTGCATAAGTGGAGTTTAGATTTAATTACTAGGTCTAGATGTTAAAAAAAGCCAACAATGGGAGCCACCATGACAAAATTCAATGCTAGCTGTCACAAAAAGCCAAATTGCTTAACTAATGCCCTTTAGGGACGAAATCTGCCATCCTTTTCTTGTCTGGCCTATGTGTGACTCCAGACCCACAGCAATGTGTTTGACTGCTTAGTGGCCTAGCAAGCCATTCAGTTCAAAGGGCGGTTAGAAGTGGGTAACAAATGCTGGCATTGCCAGTGAAGCTCACATTCCATGAACAAACAAAGCAAAAAATGGGGAGGCAGTTGTCTAGTGGTATTTTCAGTAGATTATCAATCCAGAGACCCAGGTAATGTCCTGGTTTCAAATCCTGCCACGGCAGATGGTGGATTTTGAATTCAGTAAAAATCTGAAATCAAGAGTCTAATGATGAACATGAAACCTTTGTTATTTGTTGGAAAAACCCATCTGGTTCACTAATGTCTCTTAGGAAAGGAATCTGTTGTCCTTACCTGTTCTAGTCTAAATTCTAGACCCATAGCAATGTGGTTGACTCTTAACTTGCCCTCTGGGCAATAAATGCTAGCCTAGCCAGTGATGCCCTCATTCTGTGAATGAATAAAAAAAAACAAACACCGTTGTATCATTGCTTTGGGAAATGCTGGTCTGGTTCGGTTACAATACAATTTACCACTAAAATTTGTTGACATAATCACAATCAGGCCAATCTGCTAGAAGTTTTACTAAAATGAAAAGAACTGCAGGTGCTGGATATCGGAAACAAATGAAAGCAAAAATTGCTGGTGAAACTCAGCTGGTTTGGCAGCCTCTGTGAAGAGAAAACAATGTTAATGTTTCAAGTCCAGTGACCCTTTTCCAGTTCTGAAGAAGAGTCACTGGACTTGAAACGTTAACCCTGTTTTCTCTTCACAGATGCTGCCAGACCCGCTGAGTTTCACCAGCAATTTCTGTTCTTTGTAAAATTTTATTGATGCTGCTCAGAGCGGATTTATCCTGCATGTTTTGAATATATTGTCCTGTCTTCCAATTGCGAAAAATCAGATTTAAAATAGCAAGAGGAGAGCTCCACTTCCAGCCTGTATATGTCAGAAGGGCAAGTTAAACTATTTTCCTAATCAACCTGTTCAGAGATGTTATTACACACCTCTGGAGCAAGTGGGACTTGAACCCAGGTCTCTTGGGTCCAGGGGTAGGGACATTGGCACTGTGCGACGACAGGAAAGCAGCCAGGTTTGTGGAGAGTATGTGTGCTACTCTTTGTTTTAAATGTCCCGGCTTTCCCTCCCTTCTCCCTTCCTGCCAGGTTGGATAGGTGAAATCAGGGCTGTGGTATTAGCAGTTTTACAAGTTATTTAGTGAACACATTTCTCTGATATTTTTATGTTATTGCATTCACTCCAGAACTTTGCATTTCTCTACCTGAGAGAGCTCTGACTGTTCAGTTGTTGCGAACCCGGATGTTAGATGTTTGGATACTAGTGGACTAAAGTGACATAGTGACATAGGCACAGCACAGGAAGTTGGAGTTAATCTAGCAGATCAGCTGTAATCTTATTGAATGCCAAAGCAGGCTTGAGGACAAAATGGCCTAGTCCAGCCCTTATTTCTTAGGTTCTTATGTAAAGTGCTGCTACAGGATCATGGAATGCCAGTTAATCCCTTAAGAACTCTTCCCAATGATCAGCTATCCTGTACAGATAGGCAGAAATTTGAATCAAACTCAGACAAGTGGCAGCAGGAAGATGTGGCCATTCACAGAATCGTAGAGCTGTACAGCATAGAAATAGGCCATTCGGTCCATCTTGTCCACGCCAACCAGATTTCCTAAATTAATCTAGTCGCATCTGCCAGCATTGGCCCATATCCCTCTAAACCCTGCCTATCCAGATGCCTTTTAAATGTTGTGATTGTACCAGCCTCCACCACTTCCTTTGGCAGTTCATTCCATACATGTGAGAAATTTGCTCCTTAGATCCCTTTCGAATTTTTTGTGTCTCGCCTTAAAGCTATACCCTCTGGGTTGGGACTCCCCTACCCCAAGGGAAAAGATCTCAGCTATTCACCCTATCCATGCCCTTCAGTGATAAAGAATGAGGAAATGGAAAAGATTTTTGATGTAATTACTGGTTATTCATCAGCAGTAGTCAGTCGAAATGAGGCCATTCACAAAGCAAATCAATTCTTGGAGCGAATCTCAAGGGCGTTTATTACAAGTTGAACAAGTTATTAATTGCATTGCATAGCATTACTGAGAACGCATTCAGCTACTGCCCGCAGATCTGGGCACTTTATCTTCTAAAAGGGGACATTGATTTATTTGAGAAACTTTTGAAAAGAGAAGCAAGGCTTATTCAAGCAGCCAGCCTGATTCAGAAACATCAAAAAGCAGGGAAGACTTGCATGCATATGGTGACCCACAGGACATCCTCAAACACTCTTCAGTCCTTGAAGCATATTTTGCAGTCACTGCCGTGATGTAACGAGAAGTTATTCTGACAAATGACATGTTTTTATGAGCAAGGAGAAGATCGAGAGGGAAGATTGTCCAGGATCTGTAAAAAGGTAAAAGGCATTGATGACATAAATGATACATTTTTAGGAATAGGTTTACACCACTGAATAATAGAGCCTTGAAGAATGATGCCTAGTAGAGTGAACTAATGGTTGATGACTTAGTGCAAGGAAAAAGATTGAGGAAGTAAAGAAAAGAATAAATGAACACATATTTCACACAAGATGATACAGCATGTCATTGGACAAGTGTAAAGAGTGGTAAGCAGTTGTGTTGTAAAGATTAGATAGACCCCATTACTTGTTCCTCAGCCCCTGCTGGCTTGAATGATTGTGAAGCTGCTACAGTTAGTTTCAGGGTTTTTGGGAATTGCGAGGAGCATGCAATCATAGATCCCTCCTTCTGATTGCAACTGAGGGACTCTTAGTCAATAGTGCACTTGATACTAGATAATAGATTGGGTGAAGATAATAGATTGCCAGGATTTGCTGAACAACTGCACAAATGAGAGCATGTGTTATTTCAAAGATTAAGACAAAAAAGAGGAATCATTAAATCATGTACCAGCAGCATGTGTTCATTCTTCAAATTATCAGGCAACAAAACAGACTCCTTTTTCTGAAAATGTCTTGAGAGAGAGGCATTGCAGGCAAGGCCAATTTTTCTTACCGATCCCTAGTTCCCTTTGAGAAGGTGGTGACCAGCTGCCTTCTTGAGCTGCTGCAGTCCATCTGGTCATCTGATAATGCTGTTAGGAAGGGTGGTTCAGGATTTAAACCCAGTCACAATTAAGGAATAAGGGAAAGATACCCAAATCAGGTTGTGTGTGAGCTGAAATGATTGTGTTCTCATGCACATGCTGCTGTTGTCCCTGTAAGTGGTGGAGATCAGAGGTCTGGGAATCTGTTTCTCTCTCCACAGAAGCTGCTAGAGCTGCTGAGTTTCTCCATTGCTTTTTGTTTTTATTTCAGTTCTCCAGCAGTTTGATTTTCTTCTTGTAAATGGTATTGGGTTTCCGAAGAGTGGTTGGAGCTGCATTCATCCAGGAAAACAATAAATATTCCATCACATTCCTGAACCTTACCCCATGTTGTATAGCGTGCAGAAAAGCTTCATAAAAATGTGAAGTGCTAAATTTATAACAATTACAAAGGTGTCCTTGTGATTGAAACTTACTTTGCTTGGCACCTGTTAGAATAACAATACAACCCAAATTATGAAATTACAATCTCCGTTTTTTAAAACATTATATGATTCATCGAGTGCTTCACATCAAAATTTTACATTAACACGTGTAGAACCTTAAATTGCATATTTCAATTCATTAATGTTGTCAGGCAGCTGCCAGGGATGCCTAAAAGCAGCCAGAAATTAGTGCCAATTGGTCACACAAAACAAAGTTTGAAATGTATGTCAAATTCCAACCCTAAGATGTTTCAACTCAGGGTTCTGGCAGGGGCAGACCTGAATGAGACATAAAAGGAAAGATTTGCATTTATAAAGTGCTTTACCTGAACATTGAACATCTCAAAATGCTTTACAACAATGAAGAAGTACTTTGTGACATAGACACCACAATAGCCAATTTGCATTCCACAAACTCCCAAGGATGTTGTGAAACTTAAAAGGTTCAGAAAAGATTTATAAGGATGTTGCCAGGGCTGGAGAGTTTGAGCTGTAGGGAGAGGCTGAATAGACTCGGGCTATTTTCCCTCGAGCATCAGAGGCTGAGGGGTGACCTCATAAAGGTTTATAAAAGCATGAGGGACATGGATGGGGTAAATAGACAGGTCTTTTCCCTGAGGTAGGGGAGTCCAAATCTAGAGGGCATAGGTTTAAGCTGAGAGGGGAAAGATTTAAAAGGCGCCAAAAGGGGCAACTGTTTCACGCAACAGGTGATGCATGAATGGAATGAGCTGTCAGAGGAAGTGGTGGAGGCTGGTACAATTACAACATTTAAAAGGCATCTGGATGGGTACATGAATAGGAAGGGTTTAGAGGGATATGGACTAAATGCTAGCAAATGGGACTAGATTTATTTAGGATATCTGGTTGGTATGGACGAGCTGGACCAAAGGGTGTGTTTCCGTGATGCATGTCTCAATGCCTCTATGACAAACAACATCATGATAATGACCTATATATATCATTTCTTTGGAGTTTGGATTTTAAACTCATGGTCTGTTTATATGATGGGGTTTAATAATTAATTAGGTCAATCTTTCCAGAACCATGGTTTTAAACAAGTAGGCATCAGAGAGCAGATGACTGAAGGCTTATGGGAGTGTTAATGGCAGCTTGTTTCTGTTGGAGGTTTACCACAGGAAAAACATTTTTAAAAAGCCATTTGCATAGCAGAAGCTAGATTAAACAAGTTTTTCTTTTAACTTTAGTGAAAAGTTTCTAAATTCAGTTTGTAGGAGACCTGACTGAAGTCAGACGAAAGAATAGCTTGTCCTAGAAAAGGAAGTTTGTTCAAACCCGTTAAGGAAATAACTTATGTCAGTGTAAGCATTTTAATTTGTGAAAACTTCCAGACCTGGAGTATTTCTTTAGAAATCTGCATTGCTTGATCAAACCTGAGAAATTTCAAGATTGCAGTTGTGTAATTTAAAGAAAAAAAAGGTTTGCAGCTCACAGAACCGAGAAGAACTTGTAGATTAACCTAGAAATTTGATAGAGAAGAAAAATTGTCTATATTTTGATTGACTGTAAACTTTTGGGAGTAGGGAGTAGATAGGATTTTGTTTGAAATCTGTTAAATGTATTTTATCCAGACAACTTGCATTGTTACATTTTATTTTCCTTTCTTTTATGTGCCATTTTATGTGACAAACCTTTGCTTTATTGTTTAAACCAAGTCTGCAGCATTGTGTACTTACCTTTCCATGAAAGGCCACTGTGTTAAGTTAAATTGAAAGTCAAAAATGGATCCATCAAGCCAGATTTCATTTTGCAACCTGACTTGTCCTGTAGTATCAACAGCTAGGATCAGAACATCTGATAATCTGCTCTTTCTGACATTGATAAATGAACAAATATTGGCCAAGTACTATGGAGAATTCCCTTGCTTTTCTTTGAAATACTTCGTGATCTCTTTTTTTCCACCCAGCCAGGCAAGCAATTCCTTGTTTTAAATATCTCATTTGAAAAACAATAATTTCAACAGTGCAGCATTTCCTCAGAATTTCACTGCCGCATCAGATTTGACTTAGTGCTCAAGGGCATGAAGTGGGACCTAGTGATCAGACATAAGCATGATACCAGCTGAGCCAGAGCTGACAAACATCACAGACACCAGTCTTCAGTCAATTCAATTCTCTCCATGTTATATCAAGAAATGGTTAGACGCATTGGATAGTGCAAAGGCTACGGGCCCTGGCAACATTCTGTCAACAATACTAAAGACTTGTGCTCCAGAACTTGCTGCTCCCCTAACCAAGCTGTTTCAGTACGGTTAGAACACTGGCATTTACTGAACAATGTAGAAAATCAGCGAGTATGTGCTGTACATAAAAAGCAGGACAAATGCAACCTGTCTAATTACCGACCCAGCAGTTTATGATCGATCATCAGTAAAGTGACGGAGGGTGTCATCATCAGTGCTATCAAACAGTACTTGCTCAGCAATGACTGCTCAGCGATGCCCAGTTTGGTTTCTGCCAGGGATACTCAGCTCCTGACCTCACTACAGCCTTGGTTCAAGCAAAGAGAAAGAGCTGAATTCCAGAGGTGAGGTGAGAATGACAGCCCTCGACATCAAGACTACATTTGACAAGTGTTGCTTCAAGGAGCCCTAGCGAAACTGGAATCAATGAGTATCGAGGAAAAACTCTCTGCTGGTTGAAGTCATACCTGGCATATCGGAAGATGGTTGTGGTTGTTGGGGGTCAACCATTTCAGCTCCAGGTCATCTCTGCAGGTGTTTCTCAGGGTAGTGTCCTAGGCCCAACCATCTTCAGCTGCTTCATCAATGACCTTCCCTCCATCATAAGGTCAGAAATGGTGATGTTCACTGATGATTGCACAATGTTTGCACTATTTGTGACTCCTCAGATATTGAATCAGTCCATGTTCAAATGCAACAAGATCCGGACAATATCCAGGCTTGGGCTGACAAATGGCAAACAACATTGGTGCCACACAAATGCCAGTCAATGACCATAAGAGATAATCTAACCCATGCCCCATGACATTCAATAACATTACCATCACTGCATCCCCAATTATCCTTGGGGTTACCATTGGCCAAAAACTCAACTGAACTCATCATACAAACACAGTGGCTATAACAGCATGCCAGAGGCTAGAAATATTGTGGTGATTCGCTTACCTCCTGACCTCCTCAAAACCTGTCCATCATCTACAACGCTCAAGTAAGGAGTGTGACAGAATGCTCTCCACTTGCCTGGTTGGGTGCAGCTCCATCAACACTCAAGAAGCTTGACACCATCCAGGGATGTGATTGGCATCACGTCCACAAACATCCATTTAGTCCATCACCGATACTCAGTTTGTACGATTTACAAGATGCGCTGCAGAAATTTACCAAAGATCCTTTGACAGCACCTTGCAAGCCCGTGACCAATTCCAACTAGAAAGACAAGGGCAGCAGATACTTGGAACACTATCACCTGCAAGTTTCACTACAAGCCACTCACCACCCTGACTTGGAAATATATCGCCGCTTTTTTCACTGTCACTGGGTCGACATATGGAATTCCCTGCTTAAGGGCATTATGGATCAACCTACAGCATGTGGACTGCAGCGGTTCAAAAAGGCAGCTCACCACCATCTTCTCAAGGGCAACTAGGGACGGGCAATAAATGCTGGCCCAGCCAGCGACGTCTATGTCCCATAAGTGAATTTAAAAAATGGTGAATTTTGAGAAAGGTATGTAAGCTGCTGTACTCCTGCTAGAGATACACCTTTTGAATCAAATAAGAGAGAGTTAATGAACAGAATTTGACCTGAGTGATCTTTCTCAGTACTTTGCATTCACTTGAAACCAAAGTTAACTTTGGAGATTGTTCAGTAGAAATTTAGCTCTCCACGAACACACTCATGCATAAAAATTATGACTGAAGACAATGAAGAACTTGTGGGCTCCCTACCTCACCATTCTCAGAAATAATTGATTACATTCCTGTTGTAATAATTGCTTAATATGTGTCTAATTGCTTCATTATGAATGTTTGTAATGTGCTCATTTGAAGGCTCATCATTTATAATCAATCTTCTGTGGGTGACTGATCATCTTATAGTCTATGGAAATCATTCTGTTAATTTAACTTGTAATTTATTTTCATGCAACTCATGACAAACATGCCTAGAACAACCCACAGCTCAATTGACCTCATTGAGTCTCCTCACGTGGATTATATTTGAAGGATTGTTTGGAGGGGGAGTGTAAGTACTGGAAGTGGATCATCACCACTGGATCCTATTGAAAATTCAATCCAGACAGATGGAAGAAATATAAACCCATGTAAATTATGTAAAAAATTATGATGGACATTGAAAGGGTGGACAGGAAGAAACTTCTCCCTTTGGTAGAGGGATCAGTGACTGGGGGCAGATTTAAGATAAGGGGCAGGAGGGGATGTGATCAAAAAAATGTTTTAACCAGAGGCTGATCAGAATCTGGAACTCACAGCCTGTCAGAATGGTAGTGGCAGAAACCATCATAATATTTAAGAAGTATTTAGATGTACACTTGTGATGCCAAGCGCTAGAAAATGGGATTAAAGTAGCTGGATGTCTCATTTTCCTGGGGCAGATTCAATGGGCTGAAGGATTATTTTCTGTGCTGTAGCCCTCTCTGACTCTAGTGGACCCACTGTGTCATCTAAATGCAGCAATCAACTTTTCTGAATTTTATTGTTGACCGCAAGCAAGAATGTATTGAGTACTGCATATTTAATAAGAGATTCACGGTAATGTTTTATTCCACTATTTGCCTGCTACAATTTAACTAGTGGGACAGTGAAAATAAGTGATGAATGTCATTCTATATCAGCCATGAGTTCCATATTTTGTCAAAGTGAGATGATTTTTCAATCTAATTATTTTTGCTTCCATATAAAAACTTCTACAAAAGCTTATTCATAACAACCCAACAGGATATGAGTCAAAGAAATATTTAAAAACGCTTAAACAGAGTTACTTGTTTAAGAGATTAAAGCTGATCCAAAGTACCTGTCACAGGAGCGAGGCTGGGAATTAGTTACATTTGGGTAGCACTGCCCATTGACATAACCAGGCTATGGACTCAATCCGGTGTCCGAGTGATTTTGTGTTCCCTCAATCTTTCACATTTCACTGGCCACTAATTCAGAAGGCAGCTTTCCTTGTTACCATTCCTTTGTACAATTTTTATCCAATGTAACTACAGAATCATTTCCTTCATAGTTTGGCTTTTAGATCTTGACCATTGTCAGTTGAGAATTAATAGAAGAGTTGGGATAAGGAAGGGGGGGTGCATTTTCAGGATGGTAACCTGTAACTGGTGGTGTCCCACAGGGATCAGTACCTACGTCACAATTATTTACAATATTAGTGACTTGGACGTGAGAAGTTAATATACTTTAGCCAATTTGCAGATGACTCAAAAATAGATGGGAAAGCGAGTGATGAAGGTGACACAAAGAGTCTGCTGAGAGATGTAGACAGATTAAACAAGTGGGCACAAATTTCACAGATGGAATATAATGTGGAAAAATACTAGATTGTGCACTTTGGTGAAAAGAGAAGAGAAGTTGAATACTATTTAAATGAAGAAAGACTGCAGAAAGCTACAGCACAGGGGATTTGGAAGTCCTCATCAAAGAATCACAACAAGTTGGCATCCAAGTCCAGCAGGTAACAGGGAAGGCATATGGAATCTTTATTTCAAAGGGGATGGAATATAAAAGTAGGGAACTATTGCTAAAACTCTGCAAGTCAGTAAGTCATGGCGCAGCTGGAATTCTGTCCACAGTTTTTATTCCTTATCTAAGGAAAGATACTTTGGCCATTGGAAACAGTCCAGAGGAAGTTCACTAGGCTGTTGCTGGTTTTGGATGGACTGTCTTGTGTGGTTGTGTAGGTTGGATCTGTACTCACTGAAATTTAGAAGAATGAAAGGTGACTTTATTTAAACATGCAGGGTTCTTAGGCACCTGACAGGGTACGTCCAGAAAATTTGCTTCCCCTTGGAGAGTCTAGGACCAGCAGGCAAAATTTCAGTATAAGGGGTTGCCAATTTAAGACAGAGATGAGGTGGAATTTCTTCTTTCAGAAGGTAGTGAATCTGTAGAAGACTTTATTCCAGAGGGCTGTTGAAGCTGGGTCATTGATCTTAGCTGCTATAGACAGATTTTTAATCAGTAAGGGAATCAAGAGTGATAGGGAAAAGGCAAGAAATTGGTGTTGTGGATTATCAGGGCAGCCATGCAGCCATCAGCTCTGAGGAAGGGTAACTGGACCTGAAATGTTAACTCTGTATCAGAGATAAAAGGTACAGCAGATGCTGGAGAATCCGAGATAACAAGCATGGGGCTGGATGAACACAGCAGGTCAAGCAGCATCATAGGAGCAGGCGCTCAGTTCGCAACAAACAACTGCACCTCCCAGTCGCGAACCATTTCAACTCCCCCTCCCATTCCTCAGATGACATGTCCATCCTTGGCCTCCTACAATGCCACAGTGATGCCACCCGAAGGCTGCAGGAACAGCAAATCATATTCAGCCTGGGAACCCTGCAGCCCAATGGCATCAATGTGGATTTCACAAGCTTCAAAATCTCCCCTCCCCCAACTGCATCCCAAAACCAGCCCAGCTCATCTCCACCTCCCTAACCTGTTTTTCCTCTCACCTCAAGCCACACCCCCATCTCCTATCTACTAACATCATCCCGCCCCCTTGACCTGTCTGTCCTCCCTGGACTGACCTATCTCCTCCCTACCCTCCTACCTACACTCACCTTTACTGGTTCCATCCCCGCCTCTTCGACTTGTCTGCCTCCTCTCCACCTATCCTGTCCTCTATCCATCTTCTATCCGCCTCCCCCTCTCTCCCTATTTATTTCAGAACCCTCTTCCCCTCCCCCATTTCTGATGAAGGGTTTAGGCCCGAAACGTCAAGTTTTCCTGCTCCTATGATGCTGCTTGACCTGCTGTGTTCATCCAGCCCCATGCTTGTTATCTGAAATGTTAACTCTGTTTTTTCCTTCACAGATGCTGCCAGACCTGCTGAGCTTTTCTAACAACTTTGTTTTTGAACATATAACTCCATATGCTCCAGCATTATCATGCAGGAGATATGGGTTAATTGACAAACTGTGGTCAAAGACCATATGGAGCATATCAAATAGCAAATCCAGTCCAGACAGATCTCATGGATTTCTCAGCAGCCCTCCCAAAGTTCAGTGTCACTGTGGGTCACCAAATCTCATGAAAACTTTTTCCCCTTTATTATTAGTGCCTCACTTTTTAGGGCCTTGCTTCTGAATGTCTTCCCCTTTCTACACTTTAGACAGCTTTGTTGACTGTTCATGTGCAGGGTGGCTCAGTCTCTTCTCCTAAGACTGTGTTACATTGGACTCATGAACCTGTCCTGCTGCCTCTCAGTATCAGTACGATTCTGGCACTTTCACGCACAATCAATTTCACAAAACTGATGTTGCATCTCTGAACGCCAGTCTCCTGAGCAGGTACACCAAGCAAAAACTGCGCATGGGCTTATTTAAGCCCCAGTGTTTAGCAGCACAAACAGCTCCTGAGGCTAAACTGAGCCCCTAGATTGTCAGTTGCAGGGAGTATTTTCTGCTCCATGCTTGCTCCCTGACTGGAACTGACCTTTGTACTGCTGTTCAGTGATGCTGAAGCTGCTTGGAGTTAGCTGTTGAACCACTCTTAGAGTGGGGCACTCTTTACTGAGGAGAATCAAATCTAACTGGCAGTAGAACATCCTGTGTCTGAATGTTACCTTATTCAGCTCTCTCTGTCTACAGCTGCCATCCTGAGAATGAAAGATTTACCATTCAGCTACTTTTTATTCCTTGGTTTCTGTGGTTTATATCTTCTAATTATTGTAACATCACTTTCCTTGTTCTTTGTAGGCCTGGCTGACAGAGATTCATGAATATGCAACACAAGACGTGGTAATCATGTTGTTGGGTAACAAGGTAAGTGCTAGCACTGCTCTTGTTATATCAGGTGCCAGCATTTTTTTGTGCTCTCTAAAAACACTCCTTGTATCAGAATATCAATCCCAGGGTTTGGTTTGTGCACGACCCAGGGGCAATTGAGGGAACCATCGGGAGGAATAAGGTGAGTGGGAGGAGCGTGTGAAATTGGTGCTCTGTGCCATCAAGCTGTAACCAGTGAATCGGAGATGTCAACAGAGTGTGTCCAACATGAAGAGGATGAAAATCCACCTTCGGGTATCTGACATGACCTTGCGAGCATTGCGAGTATGGGGGAGAGGCAAGAAATAGCCATTTGGCTTCACTTTGCAAGGGGTCCTTCGCTTGTTCCGGTCAGACATACTGGTCAATTGGGAGTGGGGCACAGACCTGGTGCAGAATGAGCAAATCCATTGATCCTCTTCAGAGTCATTTCGCCCCTTAAGAATGAAATGCGGGTGCTGCGCACTGTCATTTTTCGGCTTAACGTTATTAAAGAAGCGCTTTTGCAAGGTACAGTAGATAGCTACCGACATCTATTGATATCATGGTGAATTGCAGCAAAATTCAAAACGCCACTGTGATTATTAGAAAACCTCACTCTATCAAGTAAGTGAAACTTAGAATATAGATGAGCCCCACTGCGCCGGAAAAATCCAGATTCACACGTGAAGCTGTGACTTTGGAACTTATTGCATTTTCTATATTTCAAAGGCTGATGCAACTCAAGAGAGGGCCGTTAAGAAAGAGGCAGGAGAAAAATTAGCAAAGGTATGTTGCTTTTTAAGCCACTATTAACGCTGATATTAAATTGTGCGATTTATTTAAGATTCTGTGAAGGAATTTTGTCTAGCAAGAGTTTTGCCAGTTATAAGAGAAGAGGGAGTGAGACAGTTAACCTCACTCGCATCAATTGAGCCTGGTTTGAACGCAAGATTCAGGTGAAAGGTAGGGGTGCTAAAGCTTCCTTTGCCCGCTTTTGCTGGCATTCTTTTGCATTTGCCTGTTTGAGATTTTTAACTTAATTCCTTGACTCCAGGTTAAGATGAGAGATTCAGTATGTAGTATGTCTGAGGTAGAAACTTGGAGCTACCATCTTGCAACACGAGTTGGGAACCTAAATCAGCAGTCCCTGTTATTGCACAGTAAAATACTGATCTGCTCTTCCCGGAATTTTTCCTTTAATTATTTCACCTGGTTTGTGGTACAAGTCATTGCGGTAAAAGAAAAGTTCTGGTGCGTTGCTAAAACATTAATGAAAGATGTAAAAAATCCAGATGATTTAATGGCATATTTTGTGTTTCCTTATTTTATTACAGCATCAGTTCTTTTTTGAATTTGGATGTGACTGAAAGTATAACATATTATAAGACTATATAATGGCTCTTGTGGTACACTGGTTGTGTCCCTACTTTTGAGCTAGGGTTCAAACCCCACTTGCTTCATAGGGTGGGAGATAACATGTCTAACATATCTATTAAAATTTAATGGATTTAATCATTCAGTACTACTTTACAATCGTGAGAAAGATATTTCTAAGTGAAAATGGGGTGATCCTAACTTCATGACTAGGTGGTGATTGCGCAGAGTGAAGCAATTGGTACCAAAACGATGAAATTTGGTGGGTTCAAAAATTGGAAGTGTGATCCAGTGGGCCAAATGTCTGCCCTGGCAGTGAGGATGAAAATCCTGCGCAGTGTGTTTTAGATGGATGTACCTACACTATTTAGAATCATGGAATCCCTACAGTGCAGAAACAGGGCCTTTGGCCCAACAGGTCCACACCGAACCTTGGAGCATCCCACCCAGACCCATCCCCCTATAACCCACCTAATCTACACACCCCTGAACACTACGGGCAATTTAGCATGGCCAATCCACCCTAGCCTGCACATCTTTGGACTGTGGGAGGAAACCGGAGCACCTGGAGGAAACTCATGCAGACACGGGGAGAATGTGCAAACTCCACACAGACAGTCGCCCGAGGGTGGAATTGGACCCGGGTCCCTGGCGCTGTGAGGCAGCATTGCTAACCACTGAGCCACCATGCTGCCCTACACTGCTGATCAACTTTTATCTTCTTCTAGGAATATGGAGTGCCCTTTATGGAAACAAGTGCCAAAACAGGCCTAAATGTTGAGCTGGCATTTATGGCTATTGCAAAGTAAGTTATGCAAAATCAATCTTTAAATTCCAACTGCGTTGACAAACTTCAGCCAGGGTTGTTGTGACAAACAATATTTATCAAAAATATCACCCAATCTGTGACAAAATTAATAATTGATGGAAATTATCCCGTGTTTTAAAAAGGCAACTAAGTCCCAGAAAATGAGTCTAACGACCCCGAGAACAGAATGATATATTAGAAATCACAGGAATCAAATCACAGCAAAAAATTCACAGACGGTAGAAATCTGAAACAAAAATAGAAATTGCTGGAGAAACACAGCAATTCTGGCAGCATCTATGGAGAGAGGAAAAACAGAATTAACGTTTCAAGTCCAGTATGACTCCTCTTCAGACCAGGAAGAGTGCTTTTATCACAGCAGTCAAGTTTGACTTATAACTAAAAGTGAGAATTACTTTGTAGGTGTTATCTGTATTGGTCGTTACAGTAAGCATTAGATAGAGGTAATATACGATTGATGTGGTTAATTTTACTGCGATAGGATAAACAGTATATCTCTAGAATTTGTTATGAAAATTTGCAAGAAATCACTAGATTGCATCTATAATGGATACGTGAAAGAAAGACATAAAATGCTTGAAATACTTAGCAGATCAGCCAGCGTATCTGGAGAGAGAAACAGAGTTAATGTTTCAGGCTGATGACCTTTCTTCAGAGCAGGAGAATGTCAGCGATGTAGCTTCAACATTGGTAATTCTTTCCAGTTCTGATGAAAGGTCTTGATCTGAAATATTACCTCTGTTTTACTCTCCACAGATGTGTTCTATCCTGTTAAATATTACTGTATAGGATTTGAATCTCGGTTATCATGTCATAAGGTCAGTGTGAGCTCACTTAATTGTGTTGCTCCAATCCTTGACACAGGACTAGTATAAACTAACACAGCTCCACATTTTAGGATAGGTATGACTGTGACTGCACTGTTCATTACAGAGAACTGAAACACAGGTCAATGAAATCACCAAATGATGCCAAGTTCAAGCTCCATGATTATGTGAACTCGGAAATGAAAGGTACGGGTTGCTGCAGATCGTAACTGCTACGTTCTAACTGCCGATACATTTGTACAAGACCGATTGTCTCATGGTTCTGCCATTTTTTTTGTGAAGTTCTTGCATGTCTGTACATTGACAAGTGTTTATCAGCCAAGAACACCTTGAATTCATTTGGGGAGATGAGCGGGATATAAATGGTGTTAAATTAGGATCGAAAGAACTATACTTGATTGTTTACATAATCTAAATCTGCTTTTGCTGACTAACAGTTTGTATCAATAGAAAAACACACCTGTTTTGTTCTGTAGGACATTAAATGAATGTACATTGATGTCCGTGATTGTACTGAATGTATGCTGTGTATATTTTTTAATCCTTTACAAAGCCAACTTTAATTTCACTTGGGGGACTGCAGAGAATCCATACGTGTGAAAATAAATCAGGATGCCAGTCGCAAGGAAATGCCATTCGACCCCTTTTATGCATCTTGCTGAAATAATGTAAACTATTTTTTAAACTAATGCATAATTGTCAGACTTATTAGAATTTTTAAATAGTTGCAACAGCTGTAAAATAAAATGTTTTCCAAGAAACCACATTCCAAGAGGTGAATGAAAAGAGCCATGGTAAAATAGATTGATGGGCCTGTTGTTAATTATTGTGCAGCATATGCTTTTGCAGAAAGTAAAAACTTGAAACCTACTCTCATTCCAGTCTCTTTTATTCTCAGCATCTAATGGTTGACTTTATTTAAATATTTTTCTTCATTCACAAGCAGGACTGCAACATTAGTCAAAAGATTATAATGTTTTCATTTTGAAGCTACAAAATCCAGAACACTGTTTTCTGAACACCACAGAAGACTACCATTGAGCATTTTAACAACATAGCAAGTAGGAGGTGGCAATTTGGCCCTCTGTTCTGCCATTTGAAAGATCATTCCTGATGTTTCACTTCAACTCGACTTTCCTGCTATACGTGTCCTTGTTTCCTTCATTTTCCAAAGATCTATTAATCTCAGTGTTGAATATACTCAATGCTTCTGTAGCATTGCCCCCTGCCCCCCAACCTTGCCCCCTGAAATCCTATTTGGAGGATTGAAAGCTGTTGGGATGGAGCTGTGGGGTCTGAAGACAGCAATGTGTGAGGTGTTGGAGTAATATAATGTGCCCTCAATCACTTGTTCTGTCTCACACACACAGTTACTATCTGTCCAAACAGTCACTTCCTCACATTCTCTGGTGCTTTAGTCTCGATCAGTTTTCAGCAATTCCTGACTATATGCTCGGACACCAAGAGCGCGCAAAGTTGGCTATGCTGTGATGCTTCAGTGGTTAAGTAGCCTGCCAACATTGACTTTCCATACTGAGGACCAACAGCTACTTCAAGGACTTGTTGGCCATGTGGTCATGTTCATATTCAATATCACCCCAGCATTATATGCCAATTTATCTACTCCCTTAGACAACTGAAAGACCTTAATGAACCATCTTTTCTCTACTGGAAATATCCCTATTATTCTTTGTTCTTCTACATAGTTTCAGTGTGCAATCACATATCAAACCAAATTGTTCTTTGTTGTATCAGGTCAGGATACCTCCAAATTGTCTGTAATACTCAATGCAACATGCAAGCCACCTATCACATTGTGGGGCTCATGGCTGTGGCTGCTGAGTTGGATCCTGATTTGCTTTGTAAATTCACAGTTGCACATTGCTGAAAATTATTTACATTTTGTGTACAAAAACAAAGTTGCTGGAAAAACTCAGCAGGTCTGGCAGCATCTTTGAAGGAGAAGTCAGAGTTAACATTTTGGGTCTGGTGACCCTTCCTCAGAACTTTTGTGTAACCAGTTCACCTTCTTACTTACATGACAACCCATCTGAGCCAGTCAAATAGGCATTTTAAATGTAAAGTTCTTAAGGATCTGAATGAAAATGCAGTAGCTGATGTTCCAAGTGCATTTCAATTATCTAAGCACAAATCAATTGTCCTTTGAATGCTCAACCCTGTCACAATATGTAATCGATGTGGAGTTGGATGATCAATGTGGAGTTGGAGTGCCCTCTGCTGTAGATTTTATTTTAAAATGTCAGGAATCATTAAGCACTTTTAGATTTTGTCTCCTCGGATAAAGTAGTTATTATTACCTTGATTTCCTTGCATAGCGAGCTATCAAACCAGGAGTAAGGGATGGCTACAGCACTATACCTTAATGCCTCAGAGGTCATTCATCTCATTTGGTCCATGCCAGTGACTAAGTTCCACACAAACCTCATTTCACCTTAGTGTATCCCTCTAGCTTTAATTTTCATGTTTCTCCACATGTTTAACACTATTATTCAATGTATTGGCAAGCTCTAGACTCCACTTCCAGTCTTTTCAGTAAAGATGGACTGGATACTACTTGACAATGCGACCTCAAGTTACAGGGCTGCGGATTGAAGTGAGCAGGGACATAATTGACTGGTGAGGTTTAGTGCTAACTGCTGACTGAAATTTTCCCAGCTGTCATTTTCTGGGAATGCCACGAGCTGACCCTTTCCTGATGTTGATTGTCATAAAAACCCCATCTGGTTCATTAAGCTCTTTGAGGGAAGGAAACCATATCCTTATCTGGTCTGCCCTACGTGTGACTCCAGACCTCCAGCAATGTGGTTGACTCTTAACTGTCTTGTAGGCAATGAGGAATGGGCAATAAATACTGGCCTAGCCAGCAATGCCCACATTTCATGAATGAATAGACGATGTTGTATTTTTCAGATTTTAATTAGAATCACCCACCCTATGTTATTGTCAGCTCCCACCTTGTGTGATAACCCTTCATGTGGGAAACTGAATGCCTTCTGAATTCCGGATCTACTGTATACACAGTCCCCTTTTATCAACCCTACTTATTAACAACACTAGAAAATTTGTCAAACATGTTTTCTCTTTCACAAAACCGCCTCCCCCTCTTTCCCTATTTATTTCAGAACCCTCTTCCCCCCTCCATTTCTGATGAAGGGTCTAGGCCCGAAACGTCAAGCTTTCCTGCTCCTATGATGCTGCTTGGCCTGCTGTGTTCATCCAGCTCCACACCTCGTTATCTCGGATTCTCCAGCATCTGCAGTACCTATCATCTCTGACTGATTGTATTAAGCTTTTCTGAATGTCCTATTGTTTCCTTAATAGGAAACTGCATTTTCCCCAATGGCAGATATCAGCCAACTGGCCTATAATTTCCAGCCTTTTGTACACCTCAGTTCTTGAAAAGGGGTGTCACTTTGGCAGTTTTCCAATCTGCTGGAACCCTCCCAGAATCCAGTGAGTTTTGGAACATTTCAACCACTGCCCTCTACTTCTGTAGCCATTTCCTTAAACCCTTGGATATAGGCCATCAAGTCCTAGTGACCTGTCTTCCTTCAGTACATCAAGTAGGTTAAACTGTTACAATACGTTTGCTTATCTAACATTTTTGAGAAATATAAGAAATGGGAACAGGAGTAGACTGTTTGGCACCTCCACTATGCAATAGAATCTTGGCTGATCCTCTATTTCTCTCATTCATTTTCTTGCCCTTTCCCTGTAACCCTTGATTCCCACACTGATTGAGAATCAATTTCAGCCTTAGGCAGGACTGTCCTCACAACTCTAGCAATGATTTACAAAGACTCATAAGCCTATGAGAAGAAATTTCTCACGAGTCTTAAATTGGCACCTCTTTAGTGTCCTCCACCCTGAGGACTTATGTCAATATGGTTTAAATGATCTATTTCCCTGAGTTGATAGCTAGTCCCCAGTCACATCCTTCAAGGGACTCGAACACGTTAGCTATTTTCTTAATATGCTAGAAATTCTAGCTTTAAATATCTGTTGCCGTTTTAGTTTCATTATCAATTTTGTCCCTTTTTATTAGCTTAAGTCAAATGCTGCTGCAATTCCAAAAACAAATTGCAGTCCTGACCACTAGTTTTCACCACTTTGTCTTCAGTCTTAACTGCATACTGTCCTGGACCACCTTTTCAGCCACAGTGGTTCATCTTCCTACAGAGTCCTTGACTGGAATTTTTTTTTTGGCTTGAGTGCTATAAACATTTGTTTAAATGTCTGCCACGGCTCATCTACTGACCTCCTTAGTCCATTTTCCCAATCTGCTTTAGATAACATGTTTTGCCCTCATTTAATTGGAGGACACTGGTTTGAGAATAAGTTACACTCCCTTAAGCTGAATTTGAAATTCTACCATATTGTGATCAGATTTGAACTATGAAATCTCTTGATTAATGCTACACAATTACATATTACTCAAAGTAAGACAACCTGTTGCCAGACAGAATGTACAACATACTGTTCTAAGAAGTAACCTATGACGCACTCAAGCTTTGTGTCTTGCATGTCATACTTGCCCTTCTGCTCTGTCCAATCAATATGCAGTTAAGACAAACAATGAAATTTGGAGTATCCTTACACACCACTATTTATCAATTTAGACTTTGTTGTACAGAGGTAATCTTCAGGGGGCCTATAGATGACTCCCAACTGTGACTTCCTTCCCTTGCTATTCCTTATTTCCACTCAAACTGATTCCACATTTCACAATCAATTGCATCTATATCATTAATTATCTGTGGACTGATACTTTCCTTTAAGAATGCTACCCCAGTCATTTTCCTTCCTATTCCTTTAGGATGTCAGATACCTTTTAAGAGTTCCCAGTCCTGATCATCATGCACCTACATTCCTGTAGTTATCAAAAGCATATTCATTTATTTCTGTTTGTGCCATCAACTATAGAGTTAGAAATAGTATGTGTTCAGATAAAACAGGAAGGGCAGAAAACAGAAGAGTGCAGCATAAATTACCATCGCCACTTATTCTGGCTCAAATTTCTGCTGCACTATTTTCTTCCTCTTTCTGTCACACTTTATTCACCTCTTCAGTATCCTGTACCTGATTTCTGGTTTTTTGATTTTACTTAAAATCAAACTAACCTTCGAACTCTCTAACCAATTGTTTTAAAGTCTTATATACAGCCTGTTGAGTCACCAGGACATTTGATCAATGTGAGGACCAACGAAAAACAAAATTTTTATCTCCAGCATCAAAAATGCTGGAGAAATTCCACAGGACTGGTAATATCTTCAAAGATGATAGGTCCAGTTTGAGTTGAGAACTACATTTCTCCTCATTGAGTTTATAGTCATAGCATGGAAACAGGCCCTTTGACCCAACCTATCCATGCTGACCAGCTTTCCTAAATTCAACTAGTTCCATCTGCCTGTATTTGGTCCATATCCCTCCATGCCTTTCCTATCTGGGTACCTGCCAGAGCGTCTTTTAAATGTTGTTGTACCCACTTCTATCACTTCCTCTGACAGCTTGTTACATACATAAACCCTCGGAAGATGTTGCCCCTGTAATCCCTTTTAAATCTTTCCCTCTCACCTTAAACCCATTCCCTCTAGTTTGACTCTCCTCCTCTGGAGAAAGCAACCTCGGCTATTCACCTTGTCAATGCCCCTCAACTTTATATACTTTTACAAAGTCACCCCTCAGCCTCCTAAACTCCAGGAGGAAGTCCCAGCATATCCTTTAACTCAAACCTTAATCTCCAATAGCCTTGTAATTGTTGCACGCTTTTTAAGGACATCCTTCCTATGGCAGGGTAGCCAGAATTGAACAATTCTCCAAATATGGCCCACCAGTTTCTTGTAAGACGACATCCCAACTCCTTAATTTCATCAGTCAGCATTGAGTAAAGTATGCCAAACTCTTGCCTCCACCACCCTGACTACCTGTGACACCACTTAACTATGGATCTGCAGACCAGGTCTCTTGACAACACTCCACAGGGCCACATTGTGCAAATCCTGCCTTGGTTAACTTACCAAAAACACAACACCTCATTTATCTGCAGTAAACTGCATTTACCATTCCTTGATCGACTGGATCAAAATCTGCTATACTCAAGTCACTGGCAACTAGACCATCAATTTTGGTGTCATGCAGACTTACTAATCATGCCTCCTATATTGTCATCCAAATTGTTTTCACAAATGAGCAGGGCTGGGTCACTTTCTTGCAGCACAACATTCGTCACAGGCCTCCAGTCTGAACAACCCTCTACCAAACAATCAAGCCAATTTGCCAGCTCTCCCCAGATCTCATGTCAGATTAGATCATTAGTCTACCACAGAACATTGTCAAAGGCCTTGCTAAAGTCCCTTAGACAAGGTCTACCACTGCCTTCATCGATCTTGAAGGCAGAAAACAAACTGGTTAGACCCAACTCCACCAATGCATGTAGATCCTGTCTAATGTCTTCCAACTTACCCAACACAATCTCAGTTTCAAGATAACACAGTGTAGAGCTGGAGGAGCACAGCATGCCAGGCAACATCAGAGGAGCAGCAGAGTTGGTGTTTTGGGTTGGGACCCTTGTTCAAAAATGGGGGGAAGGTAGAAGGGAGCTCCAAAATAAAGAGAGAGGAGGGTGGGGCCAGGGAAGGTAGATGGGATGGTGATAGGTGAGTACAGGTCGGTAATGGTGGGGATTGGTCAATGAGGTGGGAGGAGCAGATAGGTGGGAGAGAAAATGGACAGGTTGTGTCAGGTCAAGGAGGCAGGGATGAGAGGGAGGTTATGAGATGCAGCTGGGGGTGAGGAGATTTTGAAGCTGGTAAAATCCACATTGAGACCATTGGGTTGTAGGCTCCCAAGGCAGAATGAGGTGCTGCTCCTCCAGTTTCCAGGTCACGTCATTGTGACACTGGAGGCAGCCCATGACGGGCAGGTCACCCAGGAAATGGGAGGGGACTTGAAACTGTTTGCAACTGGAAGGTGTTGTCATTTGTCACAGAGCACATATGCTCTACAAAGCAGACTCCAAGCCTCCACTTCACCAACACCTTCCACCCCAAACTGAAGTTCACCTGGACCATCTTCAACACTTCTCTCTCCTTCCTGGACCTCTCTGTCTCCATCTCGGGTAACCACCTAGAAACCGATGTCCATTTCAAGCCCACTGACTCCCACAGCTACCTGGAATACACCTCCTCCCACCCACCTTCCTGCAAAAATGCCATCCCCTATTCCCAATTCCTTTGCCTCCGCCGCATCTGCTCCCAGGATGAGACATTCCACTCCCGTACATCTCAGATGTCCTCATTCTTCAAGGACCGCAACTTCCCCCCCAAAGTGGTCGAGAACGCCCTCGACCGTGTCTCCCGCATTTCCCTTAACACATCCCTCACGCCCCGTCCCCGCGATAATAACCAAAAAAGAATCCCCCTTGTCCTCACATACCACCCCACCAACCTCCGGATCCAACGCATCATCCTCCGACACTTCCACCATCTGCAATCAGACCCCACCACCAAAGACATTTTTCCCTCCCCACCCTTATCTGCCTTCCGGAGGGACCACTCCCTCCGCGACTCCCTTGTCCGCTCCACACTCCCCTCCAGCCCCACCACACCCAGCACTTTTCCCTGCAACCGCAGGAAGTGCTACACTTGCCCCCACACCTCCTCCCTCACCCCAATCCCAGGCCCCAAGAAGACTTTCCACATCAGGCAGATGTTCACCCGCACATCTGCCAATGTGGTATACTGTACCCGTTGTGGCTTCCTCTACATCGGGGAAACCAAGCGGAGTCTTGGGGACCGCTTTGCAGAACACCTGCGCTCAGTTTGCAACAAACAACTGCACCTCCCAGTCGCGAACCATTTCAACTCCCCCTCCCATTCCTCAGACGACATGTCCATCCTGGGCCTCCTGCAATGCCATCCAAAGGCTGCAGGAACTGCAAATCATATTCAGCCTGGGAACCCTGCAGCCCAAAGGTATCAATGTGGATTTCACAAGCTTCAAAATCTCCCCTCCCCCAACCGCATCCCAAAACCAGCCCAGCTCATCTCCACCTCCCTAACCTGTTTTTCCTCTCACCTATCCCCTCCTCCCACCTCAATCCCCACCCCTATCTCCTAACATCATCCCACCCCCTTGACCTGTCTGTCCTCCCTGGACTGACTTATCTCCTCCCTACCCCCCCAACCTTTACTGGCTCCATCCCTGCCTCTTCGACTTGTCTGCCTCCTCTCCACCTATCCTCTCCTCTATCCGCCTCCCCCGTTTCTGAAGAAGGGTCTAGGCCCGAAACATCAAGTTTTCCTGCTCCTATGATGCTGCGCTCATTCAGCCCCACGTTTGTTATCTCCACTTGGTCTCACTGATGTAGAGGAGGCTACATCAGGAGCAGCAGATACAATAAACCACATTGACAGATGGGTAGGTGACCTCTGATTTGAAAGGTTTGTTTGGCTCCTTGGATGGAGGTGAGGGGGAAGGAAGAAGGTGTAGCGTTTCCTGTGATTGTAGGGAAAAATGCCAGGGATTGGGGGGGCTAGTTGGGAGTCATGAGGAATGGTCCCTATGGAAGGCAAATAGGGGTGGGGAGGGAAATATATCTTTTGGGGGGGGGGGGGGCGCTGCTGGTGGTGGTGCACTGGTAGGAAGAGGTGCCAGAGTTGATGCCAGGCCCTGGCTATGTAAAAAGTCAGTGTGCCATACCTCAACTGCACCTCCCTTAACTGCAAGTTTGGTGAATTTAGGGCTGGAGTGGCAGGCTCCTCAACCTGTTTGGTTCCCTAGTTCTCTTAGCCTTTAACGGGCACCCTCTAGTGTTTTGCACCCTACCCATGGTTGATACAAATCTCCATTGTAATCCTACAATTTCCCTAGCTTCCCACAATATCCTGGATATTTACCTCTAATAACCCTGTAGTAAAACCAAAATTAAGCAGGACAAGTGTTGTAAAATTTATGCTACTCAAAGCTTCAGAACCTCTTCCCTAATCCTAGGATTGGTACCTAATGAACCACCACCAGATCCTTCTCCCAAGTTCCCCTACAACCAGGGTGCTAACCTTAGCATAGAACAGCATTTAAGGATATCCAGAGAACTTTATCCCACATCCATTATGAATCTCTCTACCTCCCCATTCCACTGGGTTGGAGTTTGCTTAGTCTCTACTACAGTGGAAGACTAGATGCAGTGGCAAGCAGGAAAGGAAAAAAGGGAGACAGGAAAGTACACATGCCATTCTAATGCTTCGCTTCAGATGATTAGGTTGCTCACCTCCAGGAAAGTGAGCTGCTCAGTAAAATGTGCTACTGTTATAAACTATTCTTGCACCATACCAAACTGTGCAGTATTTTTAAGCCATTTAGTTCCTAGCACCTGTTCATTTTGCATTAAGGTGATGCTCAACAGCCTATCCTCATTAACCACTATACTACTCAGCAATTCCTACATTTGAGAGATTGGGCACAAGTTCAATACCATAGCTTACTCAATGAAGATTCACCTACTTGAAAGAGATGTTGCCATAGAATATTTTTGTATGATGCAAAGATGCTAATCTTGTTTGAGCATTAATTATTGCTTGCAAAACCACAAGTTGTAACTCATCATCATTAGGATAAGTTGTTTTGACAAGTTTAGACCTTACAAGAAAGTTGGGTTTTGGACATTCAGAATTAATAAAATCTAGACTGAAGTTCAATCTAGTAATTTAACTGAAATTCTGAACATAACCAGACCAAAAAAATCATGAAGGCACAATGAAAAGTCAGTCACATTTAAAGAATTTCTTTATTCAAAGAAACAAGGCAAGGGTGAGCATCCTGAATGTTTCACAACTTTGTTGCAATTATGGATCAGGTCAATTAACCATTCTATGCCAGCTTCAGAATGAAGTCAAATCCATAACCTGCAACAATTAAAAAATTAGTTAATAACACAATTTTGATGATACAAAGCAGTGCAAGTGAGCCTCAGCCACAAAACACTAATCAAGTATTGCTCATGCAACACTTTCATTGGAGATGTCAGAAATAAAGAAAGGCTCATCACAGGCTCAGCACTTGCAAACTTCCAAGAGTCTAAGAACTTAAACTAAACTGCAATTTAGTGTAGGCTTGTGTCACGATGACTGGCCATTACACACCAGGTTACACTGATTAAACCTCAAGGCATTAAAATATAACCAGGAACTGTTAAAATACTTAAATGATAGCAGATAAACATTTAATACAGGACAGTGTCCACACCAAGAGCTTGCCTGATAGCAAATTCTGCTACATTTGTATCATAACATGGCAGAACTTAGTTTGAACTAGATTTCCCTTGACAATTTGAGTGACCAAGTGTTCCATGTTGGATAGCTGTTCTGAAACCTAACCTTCCATTTAAGGATTTTATTTCTGCTTCCCAAGAGTGAAACAACTGGACCTTTTCTAATTGTGCACAAATGTAGTGTTTAAGACAATTATGCAGTCACTATCAGCCATAGCCCATCTTTTAAGGAAATTTAAACATTCTCACCATTAGCCTGCTGGAAGTTAATGCTGAAATGTAATCTGGTTGCTGTACCTAGTGTTCCATCAGTAGTTACCACTGCACCTGAAACAGGCAGTTTAATTTTAAATTGTATTTCTGATTAAGCCTCAGACTCCACAATGATCAATCATTTTAATGCATCACTTTCATTAAAAGTAGTCAGGAAACAGTTCACCACAAGTTCAACATTTGTTAAGGTTAATACAATAAATTACTTCTACAAAAAAATGCATTCTTGTAACTGTGCTTAAGACATCTACTAACACTTTATACACAGGCTACTTCACCTGTGAGCTGTACAAGATAGCAAGACCCATTAGTGATCTGGATCCTGAAATTGCCTCAAGTTCAATACTACCTGTCTGCCTTTTCAAAGTGTGGCGAAGGTGGTGTTGCACCAGGGTGGGCAGAGTCCAAGGTTACAGTCCAACCATAGCTGGTGTTGTGTGACTTCTGGCTTTTCAAAAGCCCATCCAATTTGCTGCTGGAAATGTCCCCTTTGTATTTTCATGCATTTTGAAGACCAGTGAGCTGAGTATAAAAACCATGGTATAAACAAAAAGTTAAATTAATCTCAAATAATCAAGCATTAAATAATATAACACCCAGATGTCAAAGATGCATTTCAGACTGAGCATTTGCAAAGTTCTTAAAATGCACTATTTTAAAACTTGCTTAATACCTCACACTGGTACTCCACTGCCTAACAAAGATAGCAAGGCACTAAGTGAGCAATGTATTAAGCCATATTAGATTAACTAGAACAAGGCTGCAGTTATCCCATTAACTAATTTTTACCTGTTTACTCACTGTTCTAAGTTTCATGAGACACTGCCAGAGATCCATTGGGATCTTAGCATTTTTAGTCTGAAATTACACAAAACTAATCTGATGTTAAACTATTCATTTAAATTGTCTTTATAATTAAGCCTCAGCCACAAAAATAATAATCAAGCATTGCTTTGATGCAACACTTTCATTGGAGATGTCAGAAATAAAGAAAGGCTCATCACAGGCTTAGTGGTCATATTTAAACAGCCACAGGCCAAATCTATCTTGGCCAATACTTCAACTTGTTTAATACAGGACAAAACATTGCCCACAAATAATATACAAAAAAGTTCTGTTTTAACAAAGCTATTTTATTGGAAACAGCAGCTTCCTTGACAAAAGTGCAATCCACTAAAATCAATTCATACAGCAAGGCAATGCCTTCTGCCCCACAAGAGGTGTTTTAAGTTAGGCATTTTCTCCAGCTGAACTTACCAGTGCCAGTTTACAGTGTGCTTCCAATCCATATCTACAAGATAGAAGAGAGTTAGGTCAATTTTCAGACTCCAGGAAACCGCTAAACTGGTGAATAGTATAGTGTCTTGCAACAGCTTTTGACTTTTCCTGGGACAGAAATACCTACATTTCAGATCCCTCTGCTCAACCTGCTACACCAACAGGATTACATCCAGCAAGACAGCTCACCACCAGCATTACATCAATTTTAACAGAAATGCTGCATGCATATCAATTCAGTTGACACATTTCCCACCCCCCAACCACCAGTCAGAAAACTGCTTACCTAGTGATCATGTAAGATATAAAAGTTACATTGCAGTAATGTTGGACAGTCATGCACAATTATTTTTCAAACTATGCTCAATCACAGCACAGTAATAGGCAATGCAGCCCACCAGCTGTTACTCAGCCCTCCTGTAGCACTCAATCCACAACTCAAAGTGGGAGAATCAAAAGAACTGCAGATATACACCTGCCAGCCTTTGTAAATATTGAGCCTTAAAATGAAGGCTCAAATCCAACAGTAATCAAGCATATATTAAATAAGAATGGTGCATTTAAGTAGGGTTGACAGATTCAACTGTCTTTAAGTGCTGCCAGATATGCTGAGCTCATCCTGTACTCTGCTTCAAATAGCCAACATATGTAGTTCTTTGATAGCAAAACAATCTATCCTTGCTCATACACTTAAGGAATGGATCTGATAACCACCTCGACCAGTGACTGCCATACACTCAGCCTCATGCACCTGAATTTACAAGCTACTTAATTGCTGCTGATTTTATTCTGAGCGTGAGCTCCCTGCACTTGCAGGGTTAACTTTTTAAACATTTTTCCTGAACAATACAATGTACAGTCACTTGCCAAATTGATTACAGCATTCCCAATGGGAGACCACGTTGGTAATTTATTTACTGAAAATACAATGCAAAGTGAAGCACAAACCAAATTTACATTGAATTAGAAACCTGCACCAGATACATGCATGCAGAGGGGAATTGTTAACATACAAGGCAAGTTCTACAAGGAACCTGTAGACCATCTAGCATTGTGCTAGAAAATACTGCACCATACAGTCCCTAGTGAACTCTGACAAGGTGACTAAGCACACAACCTGATCTCAGCCAAGCTGAGACAACAGAACAAAAAGGGAGACACAATAGAGAATTGCCAATGCCAACTTGACTGATCGCAGCATTTAGACAGCAGCAGGCAGAAAATGGAGGGATACAAACTAGCTTCAGGGAGATGGGATTAATTTAGAACAGCACCAGGGTTGGGTGAAGAGCCGGATCTTGTGCTTTTCTATGTAGAAAATTCAAAATCAGGAGCAGGCCAAATAGAGCCTGTAGGGTTAAATGTTCTCGATTGTAAACACGGACAATAAAGTGATAGCAGAGATAAAAGGTACTGCAGACACTGGAGAATCCGAGATAACAAGCATGGGGCTGGATGAACACAGCAGGTCAAGCAGCATCATAGGAGCAGGAAAACTTGACGTTTCGGGCCTAAACCCTTCATCAGAAATGGGGGCCCCTCCACTTCCTCCTTCTCCACTTTCAAGGAAGAAGCCACAAATCCCTCCAGGGAAAGTATCAGCAAGGCTGTTTCCTGTACCCATCACCATCCAGATACTGACACCTCCGTGGATACTGTAGCTGGAGTACAATTGGCAGCATATGTTGGTGAGCACACCATTGCCACATCTTCACAGCTGTCAAAAGAAGAAATGCTCCAGATCATTAGCTCTTGGCAGATTGCCAAAGCTAGGCACTTTCTCAGACCAGGCAAGAAAGGAACCCATTGTTGGCCCTTAATAATTTCACTGGAATTCAAAAAGACAGGAGCAGCAGGCAAGTTTATTGTCGCTGCACAGGAAAATGAATTGAAGGTTGGAGGTGGTCACCGACACCAGCTGAATCTCCTGCCTGTGTTGATTTAACCAATGCTGCTACGCTAGGATGCTGAGGTTGTCTTTCTCCCGACGAACGTCCTTGTGTTCTGAGGAACGGTCACCGGACCCGAAACATTAACTCTGTTTTTACCTTCACAGATGC
>JAHRHZ010000023.1:15746354-15767810 GCA_024137785.1 Ginglymostoma cirratum | reverse complement strand
GGGCCCATTTCTGATGAAGGGTTTAGGCCCGAAACGTCAAGTTTTCCTGCTCCTATGATGCTGCTTGACCTGCTGTGTTCATCCAGCCCCATGCTTGTTATTAAAGTGATAGCAGATTTGGAGTGACCTGAAAAAGCAGGAAGGAAGATACAAGTGAACGACCCCAGGTCCGACGTGAGAAAAAACGTGACTCAGGAAGTAGTTTCATCCAGCCCCATGCTTGTTATCTCAGGAAGTAGTTGATGTATGAAATGCACTGCCTGAAGTACGCTAAGGCGACGTTCAATTGAGACATTCGAAAGGGTGTGGGCGACTATTTAGATACAAGAGACAAGAGAGTCTGGGTTAAAATTAAGTGGGTTACAAGCACCGAGGCAAAAGCAGCTAGTTTGAAGAGCTTAACGGGCTCCTCTGAAGACTTCCGGAGTCAGCCCCTTGAAGGACCCCTACAAAAAAAAAAATCAACAAAAGCTGCTGGACAAACGATTACCCTTCACGATAATAGGGCCTAGCACCCTCTAGCCATCACTCACTGCGAGAGCGCTGAATAAAATGAAGTTTAAGATGGAAAGGTTACAAGTGGACGGCGGGTTGAGAGAAACATTATGGAAGGCCTAATGGGAGATACCTGACACTAACACGTGCTCCCTACCTCATTTAAAGCACTGCTTTTAGAAACGGAATTGGTCAAATTCGTGTTGGCTCATTCCCCCGCGAATAATCGACGCTACTGATTTGTCTCCACAGATTATAAACGCCAGTAATTTAGCGACCATTAACTTTTTAAAAAAACCAACCTCCACTAAGACTGTCGCCCGCTGAAAGAGGACGCGCCCGCCGCGCGCTCGATAATATAGAGCGCCCAACTGTCAATCACCTGCACACCCTTCCCTCTATTGGTCCTCCCTTTTAATTGGCGTCTGGGCTAACAAATACTATCCAGGCTTTCGGAATAGTCTGACGGCATGCTACCCAATCCTCCTAGCGGAGGCGGAGCCCGGTCTCGTGGGACGGCATTCATCGTCTCGCCGCACTGCCTGCAGGGTAATGTAGTCCGGGCGTTCGCCCATCCCCGTAAGGTGCTGTCCCTGGAAACTACAACACCCGGCGTGCTCCGCCGATGCCGCGCATGCGCGAGCCCGGGGTCGTCGGTTAGTTCCTTGAAATTTCGGGCAGTTGTTAGACGATGGTGTTTGAACATGTCAATCGAAACGGGTTGCGGGTAAGGACATAAGTTTGGCGAAGGGAGTTTCTTTCTCCTTTTTTGTTCTGCGTGTGCGGGAGTACTTTTCACACTGTTTATGCAAGTAATTGGAGTTACATGTCTGGAAAATGGACCCAGATCTTGGGGGAGGATCTGTCAACACAATCCTCCCGACGAGTAATTTGTAGAGGAGGGGGAAGACATGGTCTAGACTTTCTAAGGTCTCTTGATTGATGGCCTGGTCAGCCGCTGTCTGCTCCCCTCCCCTCTGACCTCGTCAGTCAATAGCAAAATTCTGGGCCGTCCACCACCACCATCACCACCCTGGGTCCTACCGCCCGCCTCAATACACTCTCCCTTCTTTCGTCAACCGTCGGGTGCTGTGCATTCCTGATAGAATGCCAGGCGCCTGTGTGCGTGCCTGAGACACAGAAAAACAGATACCTGTTTTTGCTTGCCGATCAAATATTTGTAATATAGCTGTATGGATTTCATCCTCCCTCACCGCTACAGACGCACACGCACTTTTGCAAGAGGCCTCTGTAACTGGCGGTGGCACCGTGGCTCAGTGGTTAGCACTGCTGTCTCACAGCTCCAGGGACCCGGGTTCGATTCCAGTCTCGGGTGACTGTCTGCGTGGACATTCTGCCCTGCATCTGCTGGGATTTCCTCTGGGTACTCCAGTTTCCTCCCACGGTCCAAAGATGTGCAAATTAGGTGGATTGGCCATGCTAAATTGTCCATAGTGCACAGGGATGTGTATGTTGGGTGGATTAGCAGTGGTTGTAGGATAGGGGTCTAGGTGGGATGCTGTTCAGTGTAGACTCGATGGACGAAAATGGTAGGGATTCTATGAACTGTTTCCTCTTCCCAATTGGAATTTATGCTCAGGTGTCCCCTTGTCCTAAATCATCTTGCATGTGCAGTACTTTGGGACTTTTTTCACATTATTAAAGATCATACAGATGATGCAATTTATGAGATCTACAATAAATAAACCTGCTTTTAGAGATGGTGCAATGTGTGTGTCTGATGTCCAAAGTGTGCATTATCTAGGGAGTTTTCAATTTATTGTATAAAACTTGCTTCTCTGGGTAAAAAAGTGATGATTTTATATCTTTTAAAATAGCCATATTTGCAAGTTGCCACAACAAATACTAACAAAGCCTAAGGCATTGCTATACTGAGTATACTTCAGAAGTACTTCGTTGGGTGTAAAGTGTTTTTGAACCTCCAGAGCTCATGAAAGGTGCTACATAATGTAAGTCTTTTCATAAAAGTTCTCCACCAGGGGAAGACACTGGTTAATTTTCAGGAGTTATCCTCTGGAAGGTACCTGATGAGGGCTTCAATAACTGAAGTGCTCAGTGGCAGTATTCTTAATCAGCTGCCTGATCCCCCAACCCCATTCAATGTGCTGCTTGGATTATACCCTCCACAAGTTACCCTGGGTATAGGAGTTGGGAGGTCATGTTGCAGCTTTACAGGACATTGGTTAGGCCACTTTCGGAATACTGCATTCAGTTCTGGCCTCCCTGCCATAGCAAAGATGCTGTGAAACCTGAAGGGGTTTATAAAAGATTTACAAGGATGTTGCCAGGTTTGCAGGTTTTGAGCTATAGGGAGAAGCTGAACAGGCTGGGGCTATTTTCCCTGGAGTGCTGGAGGCTGAGGGGTGACCTTATAGAGGCTTCCAAAATCATGGTGGGTATGGATAGGGTGAATAGCCAAGGTCTTTTCTTCCCAGGGTAGGGGAGTCCAAAACTAAAGGGCATAGGTTTAGGGTGAGAGGGGAATGATTTAAAAGGGACCTAAGGGGCAACTTTTTCACACAGAGGGTGGTGCATGTGTGGAATGAGCTACAAGAGGAAGTGGTGGAGGCTGGTACAATTAGAACATTTAAAAAAGGCATCTGGATGGGTATATGAATAAGATGGGTTTAGAGGGATATGGGCCAAATGCTGGTAAGTGGGACCAGATTACTTTAGGCTATGTGATTGGTGTGGACAAGTTGGACCAAAGGGTCTGTTTCCATGCTGTACATCTCAATGACTGTATGACAAGCTCTGCCTGACACTGGTTAGTTTGCCACTGTAAAGGAGAAATACTGAGATGAGTGCCAGTACTTGGACGGTAAATTTGTCCTTAAAATTACTACATACAGTGGTATAATTGATAATATTATCCAATTCCTTTACAAATAATTGAAAGTCAGTTAGTCTGCAAATACTGTATATGAATTTATAGGAAGAAATGTGCTTCTAAAATTTTTTTAAACTTTTTTAAGTGACTGCTCAATTATTGCAGTTTCTCTTAATAATAACAGAAAATGCTGGACAAACTCAGCAGGTCTGGCAACATATGCGGACAGAGAAATTGAGTTCAAGTTCTGGCAGCGTCTGTGAAGAAAAAAAAATCAGAGTTAATGTTTCGGGTCCAGTTCTGAGGAAAGGTCACTGGTGGAAAAAATCCAGAGTTAACATTTTGGGTCCGGTGACCCTTCCTCAGAACTGGACCGGAAACGTTAACTCTGACTTTTTCTTCACAGATGCTGCCGTTCCTGTTGAGCTTTTCCAGCAACTTCTGTTCTTGTTCCTGATTTACAGCATCTGTAGTCTTTTTTATAGAGAAATTGAGTTAATGGCTTGATTTAACTGTTTTTCTCTCCTCAGCTGCTGCTAGAACTGAGTTTCCCTAGCACTTTCTGTTATTTCAGATTGTCACCATGTTAAGTATTTTGCTTTTAGTTTGTCTTAATATCTGTATTACAGTGTTAAATCTTCATTGTGAAATGGTGGTAGTCTTTAGGACCTAATTTTTAGTGTGCCATTTATATGCAATTTTTTACCATAAGTGCTATTTGCTGAATTGCTAATTCAGTCAAACATTATACTATTATGTATTAGCCCTTGGTATATTTAGACTTTCTATCATTTCTTACTATCTCCCTGTCAAGAATGTTGATGAAATACGCAAGTAAGAGTGACCTCCTAGCTATTGCCATGGCATAATTAGTATATTTAATAGTCACAGCTGCCTGTCTTTTATCCATTTTACAGCTTATTCTTTCACTGTTTTACCTGTAATTCCTTCATAACTTCTTGGTCAAATGCTTTCCAAAAGTCTAGACCTGTAACTTGCTGTAAAATTTTTTGTCTACACATTCTGCTTTCACTTAAAATGTTTTTAAAATTTTTTTTCAGCACATTACAGGTGGTTTGGTGGCTTAGTGGCATCACAGCGCCTGGTACTTGGGTTCGATTCCAGTCTTGGGTGACTGTCTATGTGGAGTTTATACATTCTCCCTTTGTTTGCGTGGGTTTCCACTGGGTGCTCTGATTTCTTCCCAAAGTCCAAAGATGTACAGGTTAGGTGGGTTGGCCATGTGATATTGTCCATAGTGTCCAGGGATGTGCAGGCCAGGTGAATTAACCATGGGAATTGCAGGGTCAGGGTAGGGGGCTGGGATGCTCTTCAGAGGGTCAGTGTAGACTCAATGGGCCGAATGGCCTTTGGCCACACTTTCGGGATTCTATGATTCTGATTTCAGTGATTTTTAATTTTTCAAGCAGTGAGTTAAGATCATGAAATATTCTTCTCGTTCTGGTACCACATCATGTAGAAATTCACTGTTTTTAAAAATCCAGATGAAGCAGTAAGGTAGTAAATTACTTTTAGCAGACCACATTCTGCTGGCATGATTTCCAGATTGAACATTACAGCTTAAATAGTAAAACAGCCACCATCAAAATATCCATGTATGGCCATGATATACTGTCCCATCTGCTTTCAGCTGCAGCTTGAGTTGTTTTCTTCCTGACACTGCATCAATTTGTATTTCACAATTGTGCAACTGGTTCTGAAATGCATGTAATCTGTGGACTGTTACTTCAAAGATTTGTCACCTCTCAGCTAGTACTGGGTTTAAGGTGTTAATTATTTTTATTTACTTTTGGCAATCAAATATTGCTGCTGAAGCTACCATTTATTGCCAATCTCTAATAGCCTTTGCGAAGGTGGTGGTGAGCTGCCTTCCTGAACCATTGTGGCTGATGTAGTTCAGATCACCAAAGTGTTGTAAGGAGGGCAGTTTTGGGTTTTGACCTGGCGATAGTATAGGAATTGCCATATGTATCCAGTCAGGATCATGTGTCACTTGGAAGAAAACCTGCAGGTAGTGGTACTCCTGTGTTTTTATTTGGTCCTTGTCCTTCCATGTGGTAGTGATTGCCGGTTTCGAAGGTGCTGACTTTGCAAAAAGCTGCAATGCACCTTTTAGATGGCACACTGGTGGATATGATGATGAGTTGAGCTGCTTTTTCTTGGATAGTGTCAATGGCATTGTTGGAGGTGCATCCATCCAGGCAAGTAAAGAGCATTTCATTGTACTTCTGACCTGATCCTTGATGCCAGTAGGCAGTCATTAGGGAGGCAGGAAGTGTCACTCTCTGCCGAATTCCCAGCCTCTAACCTGCGCTTGTGGTCGCATATTCATATGCTCATTCAGTTCAGAATTTGATTATTGGTAGCCTCCAGGAAGTCGAAGTTAGGTATCCAGTGGTGATAATGCCGTTGAATGTCGAGAAGTGGTCGTAAGTGATCATTGTCTGCCACTTGTATGGTTTGAATGTTACTTGTCAATTATTAATCCTTCAAAACTGATATACAAACATGTTAACAAAGTTGCTGTTACCAGCATTATAATATTTATCACAACTGTAAGCACCATCAATGTTATTTAACCCTGTGAAGACTGAAACAAATTCAAAGCTCTAGAAAAATTATATTGTTTTCATTTGCTTTGCAATGACTTACTTTTAAAAGAATAACATTTATATTAAAGAAACTTTGATACATTATCCAACATTGTTTCCTGTTATTAAATATATTTTATTTTGCCTTTTATTGATCAACCAACTTGACCCCCTCTAGTCCATGACATTTATGCCTGCCTGAAGGTTGGAAGAATCTTTATCTTCGTTGCTTCCAAGTTAATCTAATTTCTAAAGCATTACATGAGATTCATATTCCTGCCAGAGGGCCCCTTGCATTTTCTGTTATTGTGTGTTGCATTTTACAGTGTTCTGTTGCTTTATTAAGTATGTGCTTTACAAAATACAGTAAATTTTCCCCATCTTTCCCAAGCCTACAATTCTAAATATGTCTTGACACTGGCAAAATTGCGTTTTAAAGATTTTAAGTTGCCAAAGGTGCCTGTACCATGCAGAAGTGTGGGTGACACCTTGAAAACGCACCTTCATTTTCCAGGATTTTTTTTTTTACATCTTTGTTTATTCTGTCTAGTTCAGGTACAAACTTGGGCTATAATGGCAAGAATACATTACAGCTATCAGTAAGATCATGTTAATCCTAACCTTCTGCTGTATCATCATATTAACACTTTGATTTTGAATTCAGGCACCAGTCTATTAAAATGCTATAAAGCCTTTGTCTTCTTGATAACTGAATTTTTGAGAAATTATTTCTTGTCTGTACATGTTTAGATTTTTGTTTATTTCTGTAACTTTGTGCTAACTTTGTTTATTTGCTGTTTAAAGTTCCTTTTCTTCACACAATATATTACTTTCTTCAGTGAACTTTTTATGAAATGTGTCCAGTAGTTGCCATTTCTTTTGTGCCACTGAGTGATACAGTATCAAAGTGTTACATTATTACAGTGACCAGTTCTACTTGCTTGTTGCAATATAGATTCTGGGCTCTTGTACACTGCAACTTCTCACTGAAATTGGTCATTAGATTTTTTTAAAAGGATTTTTGTACAGTGCTGAATCAGATATCGAGCAAATCTTGAATCAATGCAGATAGCCTCTTCTTGATTTTTCTGATGGAAACCAGAAAAAAATGGTTTTGGCATAGTTCCTATGATAACTGTATTCTGTGTACTAATGCCGCGATCTTAATCTCTACCCTTCTTGAAGATAAGTACAGTTTACCTCTGAATTTTCCTTGGGAACATTTTAACTCTTGCCTGCTTTTCTTAAAGAAACATTTATTGTTCTGTCCCATGCCCTTAGCATATAATCCAATCTAAAGATCATTGAAATCATAAATTACAGATCACCTGCTTCCTAAGAGAACACTTCTAAATAATAGGGGTACTGCTACAAAATACATAAGAACAGAAAATTATGTCTGCTGGGCTACACATGAAGCAACTCCTGCAATAAAGTAGTATCAGATTTATTTTATGATACAAAGTAATTACTTAACGTAAATTCCCAAGGGAACAATATAGTGATATGAATCATAACATTGGCATTTTCTGCCATAAAATGATGTTAGGCTTCACCAACATAAAAGGAAATGGTGAAAATCACCCTTGTTCATCTGCCTTTTGTGAGGTCGGAATTATACAGGTAACTGTTTGTGATTGAGCAGAATTTTAAGGCACAGTTGTATGTTTTAGATTTTAACTAATTAGATGCAATAATTGTATTTGTTCAATTTCATTGCCTTAGAATTGCTTCACTGTGACCGTACGGATTATTGTGTGACACTGACTGCAAATAGTGATTTTGATCCTTTGTTACTTTGGCCACTGACTGACTTTTCAACGTTTGATCTTGCTTATTGAAGGATAATATTTTATGGAGATTTGCTCCTTTTATGTTAGTCCACTTGGAGAATTATTGCTTGTAGGTGAAAATGTAAAAAATACAATTTGACAATCATTTTTGTGTAAAAATAATGAAAAATTAATAATCAGATCGAAATTAAAAGATGAGATTTATTTAAAATTAGTATGTTTCCTGTTCCATATCATGATAATGTCATGTTTCTCAAGCTGAAGTATACCACTGTTTTTCTAATTTGAGTATCAGCCCTGTAGCTCTTGAGCTCAGATGTAGCAAAATAATACTCAAAAAACGGAATACTTTTGAAATTTAGAAAGAATGCTGTAGTTTGATGTAAGATAGTCCTGTGGTCTGGATCTGATTATAGGTGAAACAAACAAGAAACTTTGGTATCAGTAACCTTGAGGAGGAGGAAGAGGAGCAGCAGTAATGAGTTTAAGCACTTTTTATCTTTGTGAATCACCCACTGCACAGATGATCAGTCTGTTATGGAAAATCATTTCCTGTTTCTAACCCTGCCTCAATATACTGTTTATTACATACTGATAAAGAATTTATCACCTGGTTAAATTATTTCTACAAGATTCACTTCACCAATATTTCAAGATTGAATTGATTGACTTTAAATTTATTTCTGCCATGCAGCTAACCTCATTGTTTGCTTATTGCCCTTGACAACACTTTTTTTTGATGGAGGAAATCTTCAGTGGGTCCGGAGGACCTATGAAGTGAGAAAAACAAAGTTAGCATTTTAAACCAGTGATCTTTCACTAGAACTAGGAAAGGTTAGTGTGCAATAGATATTAAGCAAATGAAGTGAAGCTGGGTGGTGCCACAAAAACCGAAGGATAGCTCAGAGACAGGATGGAAGATAGGAGAGATGAAGTAATGAGAAGTGACAGAGCTAGGTTAAGGGCATTGGTAAAGAGACTAGAAATAAAAGCAGCATCTAGTGGAGGTGTGAATGGCAGAATCATAGACATAACCACAAATGAAATGGGAATATAGCTGAAGTCCTACAATTGAAAAGAAAAAAAAGAATGGATGCCAAGATCTGAATTTGTTTAACTCCTCGTTGAGTCTGGAAGTCTGCAAAGTGCCTAACTGAAAGATGAGATGTTGTTGCTCAAGTGTTGGCCTTTGTGAGAACACTGTAGGAAGCAATAGTTGGAGAGGTCTGCATGTGACCTCGGTGGAGAATTAAAATGGCAGGATTCTGGAAGCTTGGCAAAGTTTGTGTTGAGTAGAGGTGTTTTGCAAAGTGGTCCTCTGTTTTCTATTTGACCTCCTCAGTGTAAACCAAATCTACAGCTGATTAGAAAACTGTAAAAGAAACATCTCTATTCCTGAAAGGAGGTAGACATAAAGTAGGAAACCAAAGGCTAGTTGGACTAACGTATGTCTTTGTGAAAATGTTGGAATCTGTTATTGAATGAGTAGAAATGAATTGTAGTAATGAGACATTTAGAACATAATGCAATCAGGTAGAGTAAAAATGGTTTTATGAAACAAATCCTGTTTGACATTTTTTTCATGTTTTATGGATATAACAAGCCAGCAGGATAAAAGGGAGCCAATACATGTTGTATATTTGGATTTCCTAAAGGTATATGATAAGAGTTGACTTAAAAGAATAATTAGGGGTGGCACGGTGGCTCACTGGTTAGCACTGCTGCCTCACAGCACCAGGAACTCGGGTTTGATTCCACCCTCAAATGGCTGTCTGTGTGGAGTTTGCACATTCTCCCTGTGTCTGCGTGGGTTTCCTCCGGGTGCACCGGTTTCCTCCCACAGTCCAAAGATGTGCAGGCTAGGTGGCTTGGCCATGCTAAATTTTCCTTAGTGTTCAGGAATGTGTAGATTAGGTGAGTCATAGGGGAGTGGGTCTGGGTGGGGTGCTTTGAGGGTCAGTGTGGACTTGTTGGGCCGAAGGGCCTGTTACCACACTGTAGGGTTTCTGTGATTCTGTGATCAGAGTTAATTGTGTTCTGGGTAAAATTAGTATAGACAGGACAATGGACTATCAGAGCAAATGGTCATTTTAAATTGGCAAACTATTACTAGAGGTACCACCGATTTGGGTGGGGCCTCAACTATTTGTAATCTATATTAAATGACATGTATAAAGGAAATGAGTATAATGTAGCCAAATTTCCGGAAAATGTAAAGGTAGACAGGGACGTATGTAGGAGCGTATGGAGACGGTTAGGCCATTGAACCCCTTGAGCCTGTTCCATCTATTCAATGAGATCGTGGCTGATTGGTGGCCTTACTCCTGCTTCTAGCCCATAGGTCTTAATTTTTTGTTAAGCAAAGGTATTATCTATCTTAGATTTAAAATTAACAACTGATTTGCATCCACTGTCTTTTGTGGAAGAGAGTTCCAAACATCTATCCTCTATGTGTAGAAGTGCATGCCAACATCTCTCCTGATCAGTTTGGTTAAAGTTCATAGCATTTTAAAGATCTATACACCTGAACCCCCATTGACTGCCTTTAATCTCACACCGTCTAGAAGGTATCCTGATCCATACTTTTTTGATCCAAAATGGATAACCTCACATTTGATTACATTGAACTCCATCTGCCACATTTCTGCTGCTTCACCTAGGCTATCAATATCCCTCTGTAATTTTATGTCATCTATACTGTCTACAATGCCATCCAACTTTCTGTCATCAGCAAATTTGGATATATGACTTTATATGCCTTTATTCAAGTCATTAATAAATAAAGTGTATAATTGAGGCCCTAACACCAATCCCTGTGTGCCACCACTTTCTAATTCTGCCAATTTGAGTACCTATCCATCATCCCTACTTTGTCACCTGCCACACATACAAATGCCCAGTAGTTTGCTTTCAGTTCCGTAGGCTTTTGCTTTAGTTTACAGTCTGTTATCTGGGACTTTATCAAATACCTTTTGGAAGTTCATGTAAACAACATCCACAGATATCCCCCTGTCCACTACCTTCATCACCTCTTAAAGTTTAATTAGGTTTGTAAGGCATGACTGACCTGTCATGAATCCATGTTGGCTGTTTCTGATTAAATAAAGTTTTTCAAAAATTACCCAATCCTTGATTATGGTCTCCAACAAGTTCGCTACTACAGATGTTAGGCTAGCTGTCTGTAATTCCCTGGTTTTTCTCTTTCACCCTTCTGAAAAAGTACAGTGACGTGCAGTTTTCCAATCCAGAGGGACGACTCCTGTATTGTGGCAACTCTGAAAAATTATAGCTAGCGCATAGTCAATGTGCTCCCCTACTTCCTTTAACACTCTGTGATGGAAATCGTCAGCTCCCGGGGACCTGTCACTCTTTAATCCTGTGTTTTACATGTATTAATTTTATTTAGCCCCTGTCCCTGATCCACCTTTAATTTCCTTATGACTTCCGGCAAGCGATCCTCCTTTTCTATTGTAAATACGAAGGAAAAGTAATTATTCAACATGGCTGCCATTTTCCCATAGTCACTGTCAACGTCCCCCACTTTCGGTCTCTAATCGGTCAACATTGCCTTTTTTTTTATTCATAAACAGGATAAGGCATTGCTGATTAGGCAGCATTTATTGCCTATCTTTAATTGCCTAGAGGGTAGTTCAGAATCAACCACATGATCTGTGCTGTTTTGTATTTTTGTAAGTCATTTCATTTTAGGCTGTCTGTTGGCTCTTTAGTTATCCAGGACAGTATTTTCTGTGAAATGGAGTCTTTCCTTCTTTGGTATAAGCTGGTGTTGTATCATGTTAAGCGTTCCTTTAAACATCCTTCACTGTTCTTCAGTTGTTTCACCCATTAGCAAATTTTCCCAGTTTACTGTGGTAAGTATGTTGTGAAGATGACACAAGGCCTACAGTTACGGTTTTTATATCGTTGATTGGCAGGGACCTACTTGCTCTCGAAGTAGTACACGGAATATTCACCATATTGATTCTTGGGGTGAAGAACTTGTCTAATGGGGAAGAACATAGCAGTTCAGGAGATTCAGACTGCAAGTTCTTGCACATACAAAAGTCTGAATGGTCTTGACATCCAGTGCTGAGGAGCTGTTTCCTCAAAAGGGAATCTAGAATTAGGGGGTGCAGTTTCCAAATAAGTCACCATAGACTTATCAGACTATAGGGCTGCTCTCTGATTACAGAGGCAACTGCTGGTAGTTTAACCTGAGGATCACCTAGCTTGAAGCAAGGGGGGAGGTAACCTCAAGCAGGTTCCAAATAAGAAACCTTCCATTTAATATTGTTCTGATTTTATATTTTTTTTTCTTTTGAGTTGTAGCTGTTCATCATTTTGTCATTCACGTCTCCTCTCAACGTCTTTTTTTCTTTACTTATCCCATTGCCAATCTTTTTGGCCTGGTACCATCAACTAACCTACTGTTTACTAATCATGTAACCTATCTTGTCTTCTATGCTATTGTGCCTCTTGTTCTTTTGCCAATCTTTCCCCTTTCACTTGCTTAAAACTTGATTGCATCTGTATCCCAGTTCTGATGAAGCGTTACTGATTAGTAACTTAACTAATTTTTCTCTTTTTACAGATGCTGTCTAACTGCTGAGTGTTTGCAGCATTTTATTTCTTATTTCCATTATCTGCAGTATTTTGCTTTTGTATGACTGTGTCTGGACAGGTTGGGCCACCTTAAATTAGTTGTTGGAAATATATGTTTTACCATCTGGAGTTTCTGTGATCCAGTGATGTCAAGCTTACAGTGGTGTAACCCTTTGTGTCTGCCAGACAACTCATTGGAGCAATTCTGGGTTTTTCCAGTTTATTTGCATATTATTCTGTCAGCCACATGCCTTTCTATGTACATCATTGGCAAACTGACTGCTTCCAAAAGCAGCTGAAGACCAGGGGAAGACGATTCTTTGCAATCAACACTTCCTTTTTTTTGTTGTTTTTGAGTTCTGTTTTAAAATCATACTGTTGCATTGTTTTTCCTTGTCATGTTAATCAGTATTTCTGTGCTTCAGGTAATGTAGTTTTGAACACTAGTTTGTATTTTGGAAGAGTGAGATGCGAGATTCTTAATATTGATACAAGAACTCTTGAACAAGCAAGAGAATCAGAGTCAAAACTTCCTTTTTTTTTAAAGTTCAACTTTTAAGAAACGTTGATTTCTGAACAGTTGATTAAGCTTTAATGTGTTTCAGTAAGTTGGCTTGTTCTTAAAGCCTTCCTCTTGCCTGCATTTCTTCCTCTATTTACAGTATTGCATCAGACGGCAGCACTCCAAGGAGAACAATCTGGCAAGCTCAGCCATATTGTTTCAGAAATGCAGCCTGATTAGCGCAACTTGTTTGAAGTTTTCTAGGCTAACTTTTTCAGAAATCTGATTTTCTAGTTTAGAATAGAGTGAAGTGTTATTGTTGGGTCTGAAATGTGTGCAGTTTATTTCAAATATGTTTGAATCTGGGTATTCTGTGTGCTCCATTAATGTGACCCTTACGCTTGCATTTCAAACTGAATGGTTAAAGTCAGAGGTTATGTTCCCACTCTGTAGGTGCGAGCATGGTTTATATCACATCATTTGGTTCCATTCAGTTTTGTGTTATTAGATTAGAGCAGATTTGATTCACTTCACCGCTGCAAAGTTTTATTTTGTTTCCAGGTTTGATTTTAACCATAATCTTGGAATTCTGAATATGAAATCAAGGGTTAGAATTTTCAAAAATTGATACAATCAAGCAAAAAAAGTTGTTCCACTAATGAAAGCAGGAAGATTTGAATATTGATTGAGCAGATTTGTACAATTGTAAATCAATGTGCCTGAGCTATAATGTCCTTCAGACACTGAGCTTCCGTTGCCTGTATCTGTCAACTTATTAGTTCATTATTTCATTTTCAGTATTGTATTCAGTGAAGTTTATGTAATGATAACACAATTTCCTTTGGGTTGCTGCCATTGCATTTCAGAAGTTGGGGCATTGAGGTCAGTTGATGTGTCAATACAGCAGAAAAGTGTGTAAAGTGTTTGCTTTGATAGCAAAGGAGAAACTTTTTTGCTGCTTCTGCAACAGAGATCAGTGAGGGACTGATGTTACTTTGTGGAAGGAAATGGCTAAACATTCCAGTTTTTCCCTCCTTATTAAATTGTTTTACGGTCTAAGGAGTTATTTATTTTTGCTCAAAGTACAAGACGAATAGTGTTTTCTATCATTGAAAGTGTTTGGTGTGTGCAGAAAGTAATCTGTAGTCATGATGTTCATTTTGATACTGCAAATCTGCTGCTTCTTTTCACTGTGTGTTCACTATATATATTCGAATATTTAAAAAAGATATTTGTGTCTATGTCTGGATATGTAATCTGTGAGCATCTGATTGATTTGTGAAGAGTATTTGAGTCAGCTACATTGCTAATAGGTGTAGGGTCACATGTAGTTTAGACTAAGTAAAGATGACAGATTTCATTTCCTGTTAATTGAAGTTAAATCCCACCAGCTGCCATGGTGGGATTGGAATCGGTGTCTGAGTTAGCCTAGGCCTCTTGTTTGCTAGTCCAGAACACTACAGCATCTCTGCTGGATTAATTTGTTAGTATTTGCAGATTCAAATAAAATGCTTTCACATTAGCTAGTCAGTTTTAGATTTCCCTTGTTTATCTTGATCTTATTCTGCATCTTGAGTTAGAAACCCTCTTAATATATTGGTCTAGACTTCCGCTGCTACAATAAGTGAGGTGATTTTAGCAATATAAACGGAGGGGGTGGACTTTATGCTCTTCCACTGGCCAGTTTGAAGGGGGAGGGGTTGCAAATTCCTGTATGTGGCTTTCCCACCTGTTTGAAATTTCCCAGTGGGAATGGAGACGGTGTCAGGCAGCCATCCTTGAGTCTGTTAGTATTCTTAAGTGGCTAATTTGTGGCCTTCTTTCACTCATGCCACTATTTTATGGCAGAGGAGGTAGGGAGAAGGCACATCCCATGCCAGGCAAGAATGCCAGCAACTTTAACTCTGTAGGTTGGTGTTGAGCAATATTAGTACGTGGAATCTCCCTCGTACACAAATCCTGCCTGCCAACGATTTTAAGTTAATAAGCACCCGCAGGGCAGAGGTAGGATTTTCAAAGTTCTGTGCTGTAGATTGCAACATGTAGTTGTTTCTCGTTACTTGTGCTAACTTGCTTTTGTTTATTTGAAAATCTTTTTAGCTTCACTGCATGGTGCAATGAGTTATTCACCTCTGGGCTTGAATTTAACTCCTCATAAGAATGAAACAATCTCCTCCGCAGCTGTTAGGCTTTGTAGTGAAGTAAGTTTGCATGATTCTTAATCTAGGATAAACTGGAATCCACACTTCTTTTTATTTCAAAAACATACTTAATTCATAAAGTTTTATACATAGTCACTTAAGAAGTTTGGTTCTGTACAGTAGCATATGAAGAAACAAACATTAGAGATTGACTATAACCAGTGAACAAACCAAAGGCATTTCTTACTTGTACAAAACTGTATTTAAATATATTTGAGGCACCAGAATGGTCTGATAGCCATGCAGATCCCCATTTAACTTCGGCAGAGAGACCTTAGACAGTGGTCTTTCCCCAGTGTTCCCTAGCAGCAGCAGCAGCCCCAAACTTTAATGTGTCTCTCAGCATTTAGTCCTAGACCTTGGAATGTACCAGTCTGCAACACTTTGTCAAGGTTAACTTCTTGCTCTGGAAGACCAGAGAGCATCTTTTTTTTCACTGAGTTGGTGGTCCTCCAGGCGTTGTCAATGTTTGCCTCAGTGTACATCCTGGGGGACAGTCCCTAGAGAACAGCATCCAGCATCACGGAGCCGCTCAGGGCAGACCTTGACAAAACCACTGCATCTTTCTCCAGACTTCCTCTGCAAAGGCACATTCCAATAGGAGGTGTACAACAGTTGCAACGCCCCCCGCAACTGCTTTGAGAGCGGCAGACTGACTGGGAGCATATGAAGGATCTCGCAGGATAGTGCCCTCCTCACCACCAGCTAAGCCATGTCTTGGGGCTTGTTGGAAAGTTCTGGTGATGAGGCATTCTGCCAAATGACTTTGACGGTCTGCTCAGAGAGCCACGTGACAGGATCCATCCTCTCCTTTTCCCACAGGGTCTCAAGAATGCTATATGCTCACCACTAAACTGATGGACTTGTGGTCAAAGATGTTTTTCCTTACAAATTTCTCCATGAAGAACAGGTGATATGAAACAGCCCAACTACTTGGAGCATTCCATGGCAATGGGGCCAGAACCATGCTTCGCAACACCAGGGACAGATAGAACTTCAATATGTCATGACATGTGGTGTTTGTGTACTGAGTCTATGCGCAGCTTGATGCATCTGCACACAAAGGTGGCCATCTGGATGAGGGCAGCCATGGGCACATTTTTCCCCACCCCATTCAGAGTTTTGTACATGGTGTACTTGTGGATGTGGTCCTTCTTGGCCTCCATGACCTCCAGATGAAGTGGAAATTTGCTCAGGTAACTGCAACAGTCAGGTTCTGGGAATGGCCCAGACCTGCACCACGCACAATAACAGAGAGTACCTCACACCTGATGACCAGGTTTTAAACCTGCAGTGGAGAGGGAGCAGTGCTCCCAAAAGCCCAGTTTCTGCCTCCCCTTAGCAATACGCTCCTCCCACGTTTTTGCACATGCCCCATCCTTTCCGAACCATATTCCTAGCACCTTCAGGTAATCTGTCCTGACAGTGAAGTGGACAATGGATCAGTTGGCCCAGTTCCCAAAAAAGTCTGGTCTCACTCTTACCATGATTTACTTTGACTCCAGAGGCCAGTTTGAACTGGTGGAATCCACACACAAAACTGCTAAGAATCCTCTTTGAGGCAGTCAATTCTGATTTTACTGAAAGATTGCTTAATTCAGAAACTGGGGGGGAGGGTGAGTCTTGTGATCTCTTCCAGCTATCAGTTCATGTTTTCAAATTATTGCTTAATAAACCAAATGCTACAAAAAGATATTTTAAACAGGATCTCTGCTTGCAAAAGCAAGATATTGGGGTGCATCCCATACTTTCCAGGTGTACCCTCTCTCCAGTTTGACCACGCACTTCATTAACAGAGTATCTGAATAGCCCAATTATCACATCTGAAGAGTGAATGGGGCTTTTATTCTTTATAAAGGCCTAAGGAGATGTATTTGGTTTTTGAAATGATACTCATGGCTGTCAATTTGATTGTATTACCTTGCATTACCTGCTTCATATCCAAGCTTTTGTTTTTTTCTGACTGTGTGCCATTTCTTAGCATTAAATAGTTAAACTATACTTAATCCACTTTTACCCATGTCTCAGAATGATGCACACTTGTTTACAGGGCACCATATCTTCAATCAGAAGTTCTGCATTTTGAAATTAAAAAAGTAGTCTTAGTTGATTGAGCGTGTTGTATACAACAGTTAAGATAAGATTGAACTAGGGATTTTCTTTGAAAATTGATTACTCATCTAGCATGTGTGTAAGAAACTGTCTACTTGAATGAAATTAATGCGATTTACACGTAGGGTATGTTCAGGGGCAACTGCTTCCCAAGAGACTAATAACAAGCTCAAACTGACAACTAGACAGCAAAACAAGTTGGAAAACAAATGGATTAAAGTGATTTCTTGTCCTTGATGAACATGAAACTATATATGGATTTTGTTTTTCTTTTTGTTGATCTTATTGTGCTGAGATGTTTTAAAATGGACTTTTCAATTATTTTTTTTTCTTTATTGGCCTTTAAAGAAGTTAACACTATCTGACTAAATTCATGGTCAGATGACCAGAACTTTGGATAAAGGAAAGTTTGAAGGAATGTCTTAAAGGAGGAACATGAGCTATAGGTATTAGGGAGAATTCTGGAGCTTAGTGCCTAGGCAACTGAAGGTACTGTCACCAATGGTGCAGCAATTAAAACTGAGGGTTTATAAGAGGCTATATTTCAAGAAGCATGATATTTGCAAGGGTATTGTAGCTGCTGGAGATTAGAGATAGGGTCAGGACATGGAGTGATTTGAAAGCAAGGATAAGATTTTGAAACTTAACAGTTGCTTGACTGGGAGCTAATGTGAGTTAGAAAGGGTGTGCACAATGGGGGAGCAGAGTTGCTGTGAGTTAAATGTGGGCACTGGACGTTTGGCTAACCTCAGGATTGCAGGAAATAAAACATGGGAGACCAGCTGAGGTGCATTGGCATAGTCAGGTCAAAGGTAACAGGATACCAATAAGGAACAGATAAAGTCGGGTGATGTTAAGGAGGGGGAAGTAGGTAATCTTAATGGCACGAATATGAATTTGGAGACTCCTCTCTGGATTAGTGAACACGAAAAGTTGCAAACAGACATTTTTACTCTGACTGCGAGAGAGAGGAATGGAGTCTGTAGCTAGGGAACAGAGTTTGGACCAGGGATGAAAAGCCGTGACTTCAGTCTTCAAAAATTGGAAGGCTTTTTTTGTTATTCCAGTACTGGATGTTGGGATAAATGCTGATAACTTAGCAACAGTGAATGAGTCAAAAGAAGTGGTGGCTTTGGTAGATTCGGTTGTCGTCATTGTACATGTGAAAACTAACACTACACTTCTGGGTGGTGGTAGCATGTCGATGGGAAGTAAGGAGCCAAAATATATCCTTGTGAGATACTAGAGGTAATAACAGTGTGTTTTTGAGGAAGAGAAGCACTTGAAAGCAATTCTTCAGCTACCATTCCATAGATAAGAATGGAACCTCATGTGATAAAATCTACCCAGCCAGAAGAGTTGGAAAGGGAAGGTATCATCCAAGGTATCAAATGTGCAAACAGGTCCCTCACTTAATCTGTCTTTAATTACTTTATGCATGTGATTTTTCATTGGATTAACTTTTCTAGTTTGTGCTTCGTGGATTATAATCCGAGTGTCAGAGTGGATTCTTAAATCTGGTAGGAGAGCCAGACTGTTGTTTGCTCTGAACACATGGGTCCCAGATTCCCTTCAGAGAGTGCTGTACTGATTCGGATGTCGAATGGTAGCAAGTTGCCACTCAATAACCCTCAAAGTCAATGATCAACTGTAAAGGAAAGAAAGGCTTGTATGCTTATAGCACATTCCATGACCAATAAATGTCTGAAAGTGCTTTATTAACATTCGTCATGCAATAATGTAGGAACCATATAATGAACATTTGTGCACCATTCCTTTCTCTATTGTCCATAACATTTGGACTAACAAGTTTAATGTTGGAAAAAGAGTTGGGCTAGCTGGTGTGGTTAAATAGCATTTGACAAAAGTTCTGGATGGTCCAAGTATTCAGTACTGGGATACTGCAGCGTTGAATAGTGAAACATCTATCGAAGGGTAAGTTAATCATTTTAACCATGCTGTCACAAATAGAAATCTATGCTGAAGGCAAACCCTAGACAAGATTCATTTATAAATTGAACTGTCTCTGGTGAAGGATTAATTTTTATATGATGCTTTAATGTGTCTTAGTTGTTACTGTCATGAATGACTTGTGCCTTCAAACAAAATTCTTTTCTGCAAGGACCTTTTATTAATCATTTTTATCACAAGATATTCCTATATATTTAATAGGTTTTGATCTTTCTTTTTTAGTAGTGTGCAATGCTAAAGGGCTGTATTACTGGTGCAGTAATCTCCTTTTTTGTTTGAGCTTTTGAAAAAAAAATGCTACGTCATGTGCTATTTATTCTTTTACTTGTTGCTTTTACAAATATTTTGGCGTTTTTCCTCAGCTTCAATACTTCCCTTGCTGTATGAAAGAAAGTCGAATATTTTGAGTATATGCATAATGAAGTCTTGCTTCAGTAGTATAGGAGCTTGGTTAGACCACACTTGGAGTGCTGTGTATAGTTTTGGTCTTCTATCTCAGGAAAGATATAATTGCCATAGAGGGAGTGCAACAAGCATTCACCAGACTTGTTCCCAGGATGGCGGAACTGTCCTATGAAAAGAGAGTCAGCAAACCCAGACTATATTCTCTAGGGTTTAGAAGAATGAGCTGTAACTTCATCAAAATTTACAAAAACTTAAAAGGGTAGACAAGGTTGATACAGGTAAGATATTTGCTCTGGTAGGGGAGTCTAGATCCAGTGGCGCAATTTAAAAATAAGAGAGATGCCACTTAGGTCCAAGATGAGGACAATTTCTTATACTCAGAGGATTGTGAATCTTTGGACTTCTCTACCACAGATAACTGTGGAAACTTGTTTCTTTTGTTGTTTAAGGTAGTGATTGATAGATTTCTGATCGCTGTTGGCATTAGGACTTATGGAGATGGGTGAATAAAAAGTCATTAAAGTGTTGGATTAGTCATGAACGTATCGAATGATGGGCAGACTCAACAGGCTGAATGGCCAGTACTGTTCCTATATTTCTACTCAAATACTGCCATTAAGTTGGTCTGTTTGTGGAATACTGCAGGTTCTGGAAATCTAACATAAAAGCAAAATGCTGGAAACACGCTGCATGTCAGACTGCATCTGCCTTGCCGTCACCTCCATTTAGCAACCCTTTTATCTTTGGCTGTGAGCATCCTTACAACCTGTTCCTTCTGTCTACAGCTTAAAAAACAGTTTTCCAACCCCTTTCAGTTCCGAAGAAGAGTCATATTGGATGTGAAATGTTAAATCTTTTCCAGTACTTTATTTTTAATTTGTGATTCCCGGCATCTGCAGTGTTTTGCTTTTATTGAGACATTACAGTAATCTCCATCCCCCCCATTTATTCTTTGTTATATTACTTGTATTTGAATGCTCCCACTTGAGTGAAGAGAAATGGCAGATAATGTTGCGTGAGGAAATTGAGTAATCTGTTCGCTTCTGTTACTTACTGCTCAAGAATAACGCTGACACAGCAGGAGGGCATTCGGCCCATCATGTCCACAATAATCCAGGCAATCTCAATCCCAGCTCTATCCCTGTAGCCATTCGGGATTATTTCTATCAAGTGCCTATCCAGTTTCCTATTGAAATCATTCATAGTCTCTGCTTCTACGTTCACATAAGCAGCAGTGAGTTCCACGTCATCCCCATTGCGTAAAACAGGAAGAGTTCTTCACCACAAAAGATGTCTTCCTGCATTTTGCTCTTTTCGCTCCACCCACTGCCTCAGGTATCTCTTTCCAAAACTTTCAATCTGTGCTCCCTAGTCCTTGTACTGTGAACTGATGGGGACAACTTTTCTTTGTCTGTCTTATCCAAGCCTTTCAATCCTGTGTGCCTCTAGCTAGTATAATTGGCTCTTTGGGGGCTGGGGGTTGGAAGTTACCCAGTTTATTCGCCTGCTTCCTGTTTACTTATCCCTCATGACGAGAAACAAAACCATTTTGATTTAATTAGTCACATTTAATCAATGGGCATTTGGTGAAATGAGTACTTATTATTAAATTAACAGTAATAAATGTATTTAATTTTAATGATATGATATCCTGATGTGTGGTGCCATAAAGACCGTTGTTGATTAGATACAGTTTTAAATTATAGGTGCTTTCCCTTGATTGCTAAGCCCACTTTAGTTGGAAACAGGATCAGAAGTGGGTCATTCATCTTTATGCAGAGATAAAAGGTACTGCAGATGCTGGAGAATCCGAGATAACAAGCATGGGGCTGGATGAACACAGCAGGTCAAGCAGCATCATAGAAGCAGGAAAACTTGACGTTTCGGGCCTCAACCCTTCATCAGAAATGGG
>JAHRHZ010000023.1:15697533-15745954 GCA_024137785.1 Ginglymostoma cirratum | reverse complement strand
CCCATTTCTGATGAAGGGTTGAGGCCCGAAACGTCAAGTTTTCCTGCTCCTATGATGCTGCTTGACCTGCTGTGTTCATCCAGCCCCATTCATCTTATGCAGCCTGCTCTGTCATTCTCTAGCATTAAACTCCATCAACTTTGTTACTTTCAATATCTAGAAATCCATTGAACTCTGTGATGAACATACTCAATGATTAAGCTCCACAGTCCTCTGGGTAAGAGGATTCTAAAGATTCACCACCATCCAGTTGAAGAAATTCCTCCTCATTTCAGTCCTATATGGCCTACCTTTTATCAGATGTTCCACCCCCTGGGTCTAGACAACAACAGTCTTCATCCATGGGAACGAATCTTCCTGCATCCACACTGTAAGAAGTTTCTATGTGTCAAAAAGATTGCTCTCTCTATTCAACCACGAAGAATACAGGCCAGTGTCCTCATTGCTTCCTTACAGGACAATGCTGCCATCCTAGGAATCTGTCTGGCAAATCTTCCTTGGGTAAAGAAATCCGTTTTACCAGGGCAGTCTCACCTAGCTTTTTAAAACAGAATTGCGTGTTTAAGAACATTAATATTACAACTTTGAATTTACTTATTTTATCTTGGCATAGAACTCCTGTTACCAGAGAGTTAACTTTTGTTTTGGTAAGTTAGGGACACCCAGTAGCACTATAAATAAACACATGCTATTTGTCAAGAACAAGTCATACCTGCCAATATTAAATTGTACAGATAGAGGTCAGCTTGATTTTCGTATCTACCTGCTGTTTCATTGAGTTAGGCTACAATTGTTAAGTGAAACCTCTCACATTTAATCCTAACTGCAGTTAAAACAATGCAAGCATAAGGAATTCTGAAGAAGGGTCAATGGACTTGAAGTGTTAATTCTATTTCCTCTCAACAGATGCTGCCAGACGTACTGAATTTCTCCCAATAATTTCTGTTTCAGATCTTTGGCATCGTAGTTCTTTACTGCATTCAGGAATAAGGTCATGATTGATTTGTCGTTCCCCAGTTCATTTATTTTTTATTCAGATAGCTGAGGACACTCCAGCTATTTGTGCCTGTATTCCATAGTGCTCCTCTCTCTTTCCCAACTCCGAGAAACAGAAACAAAACTCTGCAAAAAGCAGGAGGATGTTTGAAAGCATGTTAGTAAACATAAGTTGTTTGGACCACTAGCTAATGTTGTAACATTTGACTGCATTGCAGCCCTTTGTACAGAGGAATGGGGCTAGCTTTACATGTATTCAAATAGTAATTTGTAACCTTAAGAAGGAAGCTGAGTGTTCATTGATATTGTGAATTTTGCTGCAGGAGGATGGAAGGAAAGGCCTATATCTGGCATCCAGGTTCACTTTGCATATCAACCTATTTATTTTGTGGTTATGCAAATTGGTTTTGTGGTACATCTGCAAATATGAAAGCCTTAGCCAGATTTGAGAAAAATAACCATTTCACGGAATAAGCTGCCAGAGGTAGAGGTGGGTACAATTACAAGTATTAAAAGATAGTTGGACAAGTACATGAACAGGAAAGGTTTCGAGGGATATGGACCAAATGCAGGCAAATGGGACCAGTTTGGTTTGGGATACGTGCTTGGCATGGGCGAGTTGGTCCAAAGGGTCTGTTTTTGTGCTATGTGACTCTATTTCAAAGCTGGTGTCTTTTTCGCCAGCAACATAACCAGTAGTGGGAAGGGATAGAGGTAACTAAATTCCTTCGCCCTTGTCACAGCTGTGTTCTTTTGCTCTGATTGCTAGGACTGTATGAGTTTATACTGCATGGTGATGCTGCTGTTGGAAGCATTGCTGACGTCACCCACTTTCGTGAAGATCACTTACTGCAAATTCCAATCAAACCACGAGGTACAAATTTTTGGCAGGCCTCTTTTATTTTGACATTTCTATTGCAAACACAAAATGATTCCAGTTTGCACAGGAGACTTGACTAGTTGAATTTTTGTTGAATGTTCGTTAGGATAACCTGTATTTGGTTGCCGTCTCATGAGCCTCTACTGTCAAGTATCCATGTGTGGTGACATGTTGAGTTATGGCTCTGAATAAATCGACATCTTGGCAATTGTGGCCAGTGAGCCTCACTGCCTGAATTTTCAAATGAAGAGTGCTGAGCTTGCTAAGCTATGCCAAAGTTAAATGGCTTCTTTCCGTAATTTTAGTCTTGCAGATGGTGGAGATGTTTTAATGGCTCAGGAGCTGAACTGTTGTCATAGTGTACTCTGCCCTTATCCTTTTCTTTATAACTATGCTGTTAACGTGGGTGATCTGTGTGTTAGACTGACCAGGTAAAATTATTGGCACAGCCAGCACATGTTTCTTTCTGGATTTGTAGCACTCGGCCTCTTATCACTCAGCTAAATTATCAAGGGAATACGTTACATGTGTTTCTTGATAATAGTCCAGTGACATCCATAATTCTTTCCTGAACGTGGAATCTTTAAATCACAGAACGTGACTGGATGGAAATTTTGTTTTATTCTCTTCTCTGAAATTGATTGGGGTTTAGAAAATGTATTAAAAGTATTTTAGTTTTTGTTAGCTCTAAAGTTGGTGTTGATATGCAAATAGTCTTTGTCAAATTGGAGGCCAGAAAATGCCTTAAAAAAGATATCTCTTAAAACAGTGTGACATTTTTTGAATCATGTAAACAGTGGGCACGTTGAGGAAACTAATCTGGACTGCATTATTTTTTCTGCGGATTGCAGAGGTTAAGGAATTTTGGGAAATTTCTGGGAAATCCAGTGTTTGTTTTCTTTTCACTAGTTGAAATCATTATGTAGCAAATATGGCAAGAACAGATGTAACAAAATTTTGAAACTTGTATTTTTTTCCTAATAATTATGCACACTTGGGATTTTTATTTTCAAAAACACAAGGGCTCAGTGTTTAGCACTGCCGCCTCACAGCGCCAGGGATCGGAGTTTGCATGTTCTCTGTGTGTCTGCCTGCATTTCCTCTGAGTGATCTCGTTTCCTTCCACAGTACCAGGATATATCGGTTAGGTGGATTAGCCATGCTAAATTGTCCATAGTGTCCAGGGATGTGTAGGCTAGGTGAATTAGCCGTGGGAAATGCAGGGTTCAGGGATAAGGTAGGGGAGTGGGTCTTGGTGGGCTGCTCTTCAGAGGGCCGTTGTGGACTTGATGGGCCGATGGCCTGATTTCCCACTATATGGATTCTGTGATTCTATGATAAGTACTTATTACCTAACGAAATCTTTTGGCTTTTGTTGGTTGCTTCAATTCTGTTGCCTTCTCTATTACCTGCTGAACGTGTATACTAGCTTATTGTGATTTGTGCTCAAGGGCTCCCAAATCCCAGAGTTTTTATTACATAATTGTTGGAATGTATTTTTTCTGGGTGAATTTATATCAAATATGTTCTTAAACATGGTTTGAGTGGGGGTTGTGTGCATGGCAAATGCCAGTTTTTTCTTTTAATTTACCCAGATTTTGTTGGTATCTGAAACTTGCTGCCTGAAATTGGGGTGAGGCCGAAACCCTCAGCCCATTTAAGCAATACTTGGAGGTACCTTGAAGTGTTTTAAATTGTAAGGCCTCGGGTGAAGAACTGGAAAATGGAATTAGTTTGGATGTCTCCTTTTTCAACTGGCACAGATGAGGGGCTGAAACGCTGCCTGCTACATTGTACACTTTCTGTTTCTTTATTTCTACCAAACCTAACTTACGAATAACACCCTCCTTTGCATTCTATCTTCTTGATTAGTCCTTGGGGACTAATACTGGTTTATGACCTAGGAAAAGTGCCAGATTACAATACATCTAACATTTCACATAGTGACTGGAACCCGTAAGCTTCAGCATAAGCTTGAAGCCAATGGTTGCAGACTGACAATCTATTATACACCCTACTTGATTTTCCTTATACTGCTGAAAAATTTCATTTTAAATAAAGTTTGTTTTTTGGATTAACAATTCATCAGACCACGTTTATATGTAAAAGTTCTTTCACCTGATCTGCCGGGAAGCAACATAAATGAACTCTGCAGTACTCCCTCTATCAGAAGTCACACAACACCAGGTTATTGTCCAACAGGTTTGTTTGAAATCACAAGCTTTCATAGCACTGTCCCTTAGTCAGTGAACTTCATCTAACAAAGGGGCAGCACTACGAAAGATTGTGATTTCAAATAAACTTGTTGGACTGTATCCTGGTGTCATGTGACTTCTGACTTTGTCCACCCCAGTCTAACACCTTCACATCCATACTCCCTCTGATTTACATTGAGAGTTCTGTGTGTAATGTTGCTCCTTCTGCCTGTAGATCTATTGATGCGCTGCTGATACCACGTTACAATACAAGGCAACAAGCTTGGGATTAATACAAAACTAGCTCCTAAATATTTCGGAAAAGACGGGCAAGTTGATGAAGCATTTTATCTTACTCCTCAGGACAAAATTAAGAATGCCAAATTTCAAATGATCTCAGTTTATTGTTTGGGAGAATTAAGTGCTGATTGATTGGAAAGTCGACTCTGATGCATTAACAATCTGATTGAAGGGTTGTTGCTAAATCTTCAGATGATGCAAAGATAGGTTCATGGACAGGTAGTGTTGAGGAGGCAGGGAGGCTGAAGAAGGACTTGGACAGGCCAGGAGAGTGGACAAAGAGATGTTGGAATGTTGGAAAGTGTGAGGTTCTGCGCTTTGGTAGGAAGAACAGAGGTGTAGATTACTTTCTAAATGGAGAAACGCTTTGGAAATCCAAAGCACAAAGGGACTTAGGAATCCTAGTTCAGGTTTCACTTAATCTTAACATGCAGGTTTACTTGACAGTTAGAAAGGCAGTTACAATGTTAGCATTCATTTCGAGAGGACTAGAATGTAAGGGCAGGGATGTCCTGCTGAGGCTGAATGAGTCTCTGGTCAGACTGCATTTGAAATCTTGTGAGCACTTTTGGGCCTCGTATCGTAAGGATGGATATGCTGGCTTTGGAGGAAATAGAGAGGAAGTTCACAAGAATGATCCTGGGGATGAAGGGCTTGTCATATGAGGAGTGGTTGAGAACTCCTGGTCTATACTCAATGGCGTTTAGACGAATGTGGGGGTGATCTGACTGAAACTTACAGAATACTGAGAGGTCTGGATAGAGTGAGTGTGGAGATGTTTCCACTAGTAGGAGAGATGATGACCTGAGGGCATAGATTCAAAGTGAAGGGATGACTCTTTAGAACTGAGATGAGGACGAATTTCTTCAGCCAGAGAATGGTGATTCCGTGGACTTTGTTGCCACAGAAGGCTGTAGAGGCCAAGTCATCGAGTATATTTAAGACAGAGATAGATAGGTTATTGATTAGCAAGAGGATTAAAAGTTATGAGGAGAAGGCAGGAGATTGGGGCTGAGAAACATATCAGCCGTGATCGGATGGCAGAGCAGATTCAGTAGGCTGAATAACTAAATTCTGTTCCGATATCTCATGACTCTTTCTGTTGTTGAGGAAAAAACAACAGGGAACTGTAGGTTCTCTGCCTCCTGGGCAATTCAAAAAAGGTGCAAAGGTTAAACATTTTCTTTCGTGTGTAGGAAATGAATCCCTGTGAGTGGATCCCCACTTGCAGTCAAAAACAGAGATGAGGTGCAATTATGTCTCAGTTGAGTGTCTTTGGAACTCTCTTCCTTTTATAAGGTGGTGGAAGCAGAGTCTTAGAATATTTATAAGACAGGTAGATAACCTTTCACGCCTTTGCTTCACAAAAATTCATCAGATGTTGGCCCGAATGCAAATTTAAAGTTACAGTCACGCCAGCCATGTACTTATTGAGTGATGGAGCAGACTCAAGGGACTGAATGGCCTACTCCTGCTTCAAATTCATATTTTCACCTCTGGCAAGTGTAAGTGTTATATTATGAGCTTGACAATCTTAAATTTGTAAGTGTAGCTATTAATGCCATTGAAGATTGCTCAGCAATTGCTGCTCAATTGAAACATGTTTTCAGTTTTGAGTGATGACCTGGTTGAACCTGGTCTGCCTATTTTGAACAACAGAAGAAACGTGTTTGATTTGTCACTGATATTTATAGCATGCATACTTGGCACTGTACGGGCACTGAAATTCATACATGACACCGCACCATTATGTGGTGGGCAGAATGTATTTTCAGCCTCATAACAGCATTTTTTTCTTGTTTGGCATGATTACTGAAAGACAGAAAACTTTGCCAACGTGTAACTCCTTTCACCTATTCCATGATGGGGAGGACTGTTCAGAGTTTTGACTGTGGAAATCACAGTCAAAGTACAGAGTCCTTTCACTGTGCAATTTTCCATTTTCAAAAACCCATATATAATGTTCCAACATTGTTTTTTGTAATCTCTGGCTAACGTTTTGTTTTCTGAATATTCTACACAAACCAAAAATTTATGATTGCTACTGTATGTTTTGAAAGAATTTATCAGTCTAAATACAATATATAACATGCACATGCATGCACACTCACCACATGCAGTTCATAATTTTATTTTTTCTTCTCCAATATTAGGGAATGGACTTAAATTAGAAGACTGGCTGTTGTTCTAGATTATGACCTCAACCAAGAGCAATCGCTACAACCGTTTCTCTGGAGGTGCCACGAACATACCAGTGATAGACAATACCAGCATTGTAAGTGTCATCTATCATACCAGATCTGTTGTAGGTAAACCTAAGAATTTGTACATTAGGTTCCCTGGAACTGTAAATTTTTATGGCATTTTCTGAAATTGGAAACAGCAAATTAAATAGCAGAACATGCGCAGAAAGAATGGAGAACTGTAGGGCACGTCCTTTTTTAAGCAACGCCCCAGGCTTTTTCAGTTGCCAATTTGTGTGGCATTGTCGGAGAGAAGGGAACCAAGCAAATCCTACATGAGTGCATTGTGTGGGAGAGTGAAATTCAGTGGGAAAATGGAGGGACCATAACTTGGAAGAGAGTCGACAAAATTCACAGTAATCTAGTGTGAGTGTGTAATGGTTACTGCAGTTGCCATCAACATCTCTTGCTCTGATTCCTGCTCCCATTAAATACATGTGGACATTGGATGGTAATAGGATCAATGTTTTTGCCATTCCCCAAAGTAGGTAACCTGTTGACGCACACAGAATGGACCTTTGGAAATGATATATGTAGACTCATGGAGACTTTCTTCAGTGAAGAATCAATCCAGTCTGGAAAGTGGAGGTGGAAAATATTACCACAAAAAGCAGATTATTGATATCCACCTAGAAAGCCTCCATTTCTACAGCAACGTGCTTGAAGATTTACCTGATACAGATGCTACAGTGTAGGAGCACATTTACTATACAGCACTTTTAGTTTATTATACATATTGTTAATTACAGGAGTGATGAAAGAGATCATCAACCAGTCAGGAGCCATTAGTAAAATTAGTTTTGTTGGATTGTGCTACATCACAGGCACCAGTGCATCTGAATTTTGAGATTCCACTTTGCTGTTGAAGTCCAGTGGGGAGAGACCTCTGTCTCCTATTCTACTCTCCTGTTCTTATTACAAGCGCAAAATAATTCATGCACATAGTGAAAAATGGAGGTTGGGTTTTTGCGGCATTACTGAACTGTGCGTTGGTCAGCAAAAACATCAGAGCAGCACCTGCCACAACATTAAGGGATTCTGAAAATTTTTCATCTTATTAATTATCGATTACCATTGAGACACTTGGGACCACACTCCCACCACTCTGGTCTCATCTGCGGCATGGAAATTTATCCACAACATGCAAGTGTACTTATTTGCTGCAGCAGAATTCTAATGAGTACCATCATGCTGCCACTCTTGTCTTTTCTAGTATTGTTCACATAGGGAAGAGGGAGTTGCTCTCAATTGTGATGGAACTTGGCTGAGTACAAATCCACTCAACCCAAAATTTTACCTCAGGATCTAACGTGATTGTGTTACAACTGCGTCCCCTCCCCCAGACCAGGACTTTAATTTTTTTTATTTTCCTTCAAAAACAGACAAGAATGGAAACTACTTTTGGTCCAGCGTATTCTACCGTTACGACCATCACTAAAGGTAAGCATGATTTTTATTTGAACACCACGCAGGATTGTGTGACTGTAGTGAAACTTCAGCCATCTGATAACTTTGAAAGTCCCACCAATTCCTGGTAGTCCACCAATTTTAAAAAAAGGACTGAAAAGAAGGCACAGTGGTTAGCACTGCTGCCTCACAGTGCGAAGGACCCAGGTTTAATTCCACCCTTGGGCGACTGTGTGGAGTGCCCACATTTTCCCTGTGTCTGTGTGGGTTTCTATCAGTTTTCTCCCACAGGCCAGAGATGTGCAGTTAGGTGGATTGGCCATGTTAAGTTGCCCATAATGTCCAGTGACATGCAGGCTAGGTGGGTTAGCCATGGGAAGTGCAGATTTACAAGGATAGGATAAGGGGGTGGGTCTGGGTGAGGTGCTCTTCGGGGGGTCAGTGTGGACTCGATGGGCCGAATGGCCTGTTTCAACACTGTAGGAATTCTCTGATTCTATGATTTAAAATGTACCCATGGAGGATTTCCGTTCAATGTTGAATTAGCCTATGTTGAGTTAGCCAAATCTGCTCTACAATTTTTTTTAGTTCTTGAAGTTTTAAAGAGTGAAATATACAATTCCACAGCACTTTCTCAGTTCATTTACTACTGATTCTAAATGTTACCATATCAGTCGGGTTGGTCTATTGCAAGATGAAGTAATGTGCAGTCAGAGTGGTCTAAATAAATGCACAGTTGTCAACTTATTACTAATTCACTGCTTCCTACTTCAAGCTATAATGACAGGATTGCACTGTATGAATATATTAAAACCTACGGTTAGTCGTGATGCCAAAGTAAGCCACCATTAGTGTACACTTGAGTAAAAAATATTGCTGATGTCATGTATTGTTTGATTACAAGTAATGAAACATTTGTCTAGCAGTTAATTTTGTTGAAGTGCTGACAGGAAATGATTTTATCGTAATGATAATGACCCTCAGTGATAGATTTGAGGGAGAAGGAAAACTGAGGAGGCCCTGGTCTGGTGCACTCATGAGAGAAATGGAAATATTGTTGTGAATGACCCATTGTTAATTATAAAACCTTAGCACCCATTAATTTTCAGGTATATTAGGTCCATACATATGAAATGTGTTATGTTTATGCTAAGCCATAAACCGACAAAATGATAGTTACACTGTCGATTACCTAGTTCTAAGTGAAACTGTCTGGAATGTGCCTTTGCAAAGAAGGTCTGGAGAGACATGCAATGATTTTTATTGAGGTTTGTTCCTGGCATCTCTGTGGTGTGGGACTTGGTGCTGTACAGGCTGTTCATCAGGATCCACACAGAGACAAACGTTGACCACACCTGGAGGACCATCAATTTAGTGGAAGACCTTCTTTGGCCTGCCTGAAACTTGTTGCTCTTGCAGCGCAAAGAGTTGATCTTGACTGGAACATTCCAAGGTCCAGGGCTACTGTTGAGGGACACAGTAAAGTTTGGGGCAGCTGCCACCTAGGTACAGTCAGATAAGACCACAGTCTACGGTCTTTCTGCTGAAGTGTAATGAGGGTCTGTTAAGATCTGAGACCCCCTCATTTGCCTTAAGAAATGTAAATAGTTCCCTTTCAAGATAAAAAAATGTCCTTTTGTTGCAACTGGATTCAGGCTGTAATGAGGAATATGAAAATTCATCATATTTTCTGCAAAGTCTGTATGGACCTTGTTTTTTTTTTACTTATAATAATTTGTGAATAGAATATATTTTTGAAATAAAAATAATTATTGACGCTAAAGAGAGAGAAGAGAAGAGAATCTCTACATCTTTTTAGGCAAATAGAACATAAGAACTAGGAGCAGGGGTAGACCATCCGGCCCTTAGAGCCTGCTCCGCCATTCAATAAGATCATGGCTGATTTTTTTCCACTTCAGATCCACTTACCCGCACTCTCACCGTATCCCTTAATTCCTTTATTGTTCAAAAAAAAATCTACCTTAGCTTTAAAAACGTTTACTGAAGTAGCGTCAACTACTTCACTGGGCGAGGAATTCCACAGATAAACAACCTCTGGGTGAAGAAGTTCCTTCTCAATTCAGTCCTAAATCTGCTCCCTCTAATCTTGAGGCTATGCCCTCTTGTCCTAGCTTCACCTGCCAGTGGAAACATCCTCTCTACTTCTATCTTATATAAAATTATGAAGGGAATAGATGTTTCTATAAGATCCCCCCTCAATCTTCTGAATTCCAATGAATATAATCCCAATCTACTCAGTCTCTCCTCATAAGCCAACCCCCTCAACTCCGGAATCAACCTAGTTGAACCTCCTCTGCACCCCCTCCAGTGCCAGTATATCCTTTTTCAAGTAAGGAGACCAAAACTGCACACAGTACTCCAGGTGTGGCCTCACCAGCACCTTGTACAGCTGCAACATAACCTCTTTGCTTTTAAACTCAATCCCTTTAGCAATGAAGGACAAAATTCCATTTGCCTTCCTAATTACTTGTTGTACCTGGAGACCAACCTTCTGTGATTCATGCACAAGGACACTCAGGTCCCTCTGCATAGCAGCATGCTGCAACTTTTTACCATTCAAGTAATAATCCTTTTTACTATTACTCCTACCAAAATGTATGACTTCACATTTATTTACATTGTATTCCATCTGCCAGACCTTTGCCCACTCACTAATGTAATGGGGAATGCATGAAATGTTGTATAACTCCTCAATTCTGATTTATTTCTTATCCCTCCATTTATATTCATCTTTTTCTTAACCTGTTTCCTTTATCCTTTCCTTTTTACAACATTTTCCTCTGCCTTTCTTTCTCACCTCCATTTCTGCACGTCCACGTCTCTTTCTGTGTGTTTCTTTCTTGCCTTTCTTCCATTATTATTTCTCTTCCTTTTGACTCTCTATCTTCTTCTTTATTTGGGCTTCATGTCATGTTCCCTTGTTTGGCTTGCTTCTTGCGGTATTAGAAAATGATAGATTGTGTGTAACAGTGCAAAGATGCAAATTTTGAACAGGTCTGTTAATCTGGGCATGGCAGTTTTAAAGTAGCCCAGAGATAGGCTGCTGAAATAAATATTAGCAAGGTGGCTTGCACAGAGTTCTGGTCAGGACTCTCCAAACTGTGATGGGCACTGATTGCAACTGTAGTTGCTGTACCTAAGAATTATTTATCACCAATTCAGCAGCCAGCATTAGAAATGCTAGATTTTTCTGTGGTTGGCCATAACCAATAAATAACTTGATAAATCGTAAAATGCTTGGCCAAACACAACTCGATGCCCTAAAATTATTAAAATCTTCCACCATGAGAAAACACAATAAAATGACACTTGGTTTATGTAGAAAGTTGAAATTACAGCTTTAGACAATACTGAAATGAAGGAGGACTAATTTTATTCTGTTGATGTACAGCTGATGGGACAAATACCTTCAAGCAGCACCGGAGGACCCCTTCATCCTCCAGTACTCTGACCTATTCACCAAGGGATGAGGATGATGTAATGGTAGGTATTTTGAGGCTACAGTTTCTCTAAACATGTTTAGTGTTGAACTCTACCACCATGTCCTCAAACTCTGTACTCAATTGGAAAATCTCCAATGGGTCCAAGTTCTCTAGCCTCCTGAAAATGTTATAGACCTCCTCTAAAGCCACCCCTGTTCTCCAAATGATGATAATAACTCAAGGGCGCAGAAATATTCCTGATAACTTGGTTCTTTATGTTTAGGAATTGGTCTCATATCCCATGTATTGCTTCTGATATTTCTGTATCCTTCAAGTAATACAGGTAAACATGAAACAACATTTCAGCTGCCTCATTAGGACCAGGCGCAACTTCAACATCTCAAACTTCAAAGTCACAACCTTAGCTGTGCATGCCAATGTTTTATTTCCTGTCTTTGCTGTGTTTGTTTTTTCACTGTATATTTTGAACTGAGTTTTAATGATTTTCCACCAAACTCTCCCAAGGTGCTTTTCCTACTATGATCGCAAGTAGATCCCATTAAATGTATAACCTACAGTCTCACCTCCACTTAATCTCAGGACATTATGTTTGCTCCTTTTGAGTTGTATCAGCCATCTTTCTGTGTCTAGTGATAGTGCATGCCCTTTGGATGATCGCATTTACCTGGATGTGCTTGTGCTTTGTCAAGGTTAGAATCATCTAACTTGAACATCTTAAACAATTTTCCAGCTTCTAAATAGTTGATAAACATTTAAATCAATTACTACTCCAATGCTAATTCTGTGGGATTGTACTGCTTATAATTTGACACTTTTTTGACATCATCTCACCCACACATCAGTCCACTTCGCTATTTTACATGTCCTGTGGTCATTCACCAAGTAAAACATAGAAAATAAAAAATAGGAACAAGCTGTTTGACTTCCTGAGCCTGCTGTGCAACTCAATATGATTATGGCTTGTCATCCTATTCAGAGCTCTGTTCCCACTTTCTCCCTAAGAGCCATATCTATCTCCTCTTGAAAACATTCAATGTTTTGGCCTCAACTGTTTTCTGTGGCAGAGAATTCCATAAGCTTATTACTGTCTAGGTGAAGAATTTTCTCCTCATCTCAGTCCTAAATGGCCTGCCCTGCATCCTTTAGAGGGTGACCCCCACGTACTGGACTGCCTAGTCACCAGGAACATCTTTCCTGCATTTACCTTGTCTAGTACTGTTAGAATTTTAGAGGCTTCTTTGAGATTCCCCCTTCTTCTTCTGACCTCCAGTGAATATAATCCTAACAGATGCAGTTCTCTTAAGTCAGTCCTGCCATCCCAGCAGTCAGTCTGTCATGAAGACTAGCGTCTACTGCTTTTCCTCAAATGCAAGATGATAGTACCTGCTTTGTCACCCACATTATCCATAAGCTGCTCCAAGCATAACTAAAATTAGCCAGCAATCAACTGGCTTTTCAGGACCTGTATTGCCTTTCTCTCATCACTCTGTATCTTTTCATATGATTTTTTAATCTTTTCTTCTATTTTTCCAACATTGTCCTCCACAATTGAGAAACGTTCACAAGTCTCTAGTTTTTGAGAGTCTATTTTACCTTCTATTTTTGTTGAAACAGTTCCACATTGTTTGCTAACTCATTGTGAAAATAACTGCATTCTTGTGAACTTTGAACGATTGCTGTATTAAAAGAATCAAATATGGAATCCGTGTCCAGTCTTTTAAAACTGTTACAGATTTACAGACTTAACAGTTGTAAGTAAGTTGGAGTAGCTGCTGTGGGGCTAAGGAGGGAATTGCTGAAAGAAGTGGTCACTGGGAAAGTAGAATTTGGCAAATATCCATGTTTCTCACCTCAGGAAATGGTTGCTCCATATCTGAATGTTTCCAGAGAAATGGAACATTATATATAGGATTGAGCTATTACATTTTAATGGCTTAGTTTGGGTTATACTTTAAGGGTCCCTGAGGTTGTTGGAATGCTGTGTTCATTGTGCGACTCCTAATATAAGCAGCATGAGCATGAAAATAGGCGCTGCAACTCATCATCCTTTCAAATAAGTGAAGACCTGCTGAATTTTTCTGTTCGCCTACCATTCCATATTTAATTTTAGATTAAATCAGTGATACAGTTTAAATTTGAATGATAATAAGTTAACTTTTTTTTAATATGGAACTTGCCTTGCTTGTTCTAAGTACCTTCCTGAACAATTAACTGTTTCTGAAAACAAAAAGCAAACTTTTAAGTTGTCTGTGTAAAGTATGTCGATGGCATATTTTATTGCCCTTGGTTAGGCCCCCAGTGCAGGAAACAGCAAAGTGCGACTCATGTTAATTGAATAGCAGGAAATCGCCAGATTTGCTGGGATAGAAAACTTGGCAGAAAGGCTGCAGTGATTAGGACAAGTGCTGCTGCAGAGTACTAATGTTGCCGCAGTTAGCCCAGCAAATCCTTTTACTTGTTAGAATGTGGGGATAACAGCGGGTTTAACTAAAGTCCCAAGGTATTTTTTTCTGTATTTTCTACTTTGAAAAATAACATAAGATACCGGGTTCTATTTTGTTTTGTGTTTGAGTTACCATTATGCTGACCGCTTTCATGCCATTACGACAAGCTGGTCTTTGATGTGCTTTCCCCAGCACTTGAGTCCTGTGGTAGTCCTATGCATGGCTGCATTTTATAAATGGTTAGGTAAATGCAACAGCGAAATTATTTATAGTTTTCACTCTGTTTAGATCTGTGAAATATTGTATATTGTTACTGACTGAATGTTGAGTGGAAATAGAATTTTATGCTGAGTTTTTTGGAATAAATCAATGCATTCAGTATGTAAGTTGTGTTGTTAAATTGTTTATTAGTGAAATGTATAGAAAATGTTCAGTTTAGTATTGACCATTTCTATTTTGAACTTGTGCTTAAAATAAACAATGGTGTTAAAATGGTGTACATGATAATGATCAGAGTTATGCAAATAGAGAATAAATCCTGTTTGTGTATAGTATGTGAAATGCAAACAATAGTGATGACTTTTTGCAGCCTCCTATCAGTACTCCACGTCGGTCAGACTCAGCGATATCTGTTAGGTCACTGCATTCAGAATCAAGTATGTCCCTACGATCTACATTTTCTCTGCACGAAGAGGAAGATGAGCAGGTGTGTGAATTGTCAGTCTTGGGAGTTGTTTGCGGAAGGGAGGGGAGTTAAAATGACATTTAGTTTTACATAAAATGGGCAAGAGCCTAGATTTTATCATCCATAACATTTTCTTCTGTGCATTTTAACATAATGCTTTATGATTTAAATTAAATGTGCCCAAATCCAGCGAAGCAATACGAAAATCATCTACCACAAAAATAATTAAGACTTTTGTCTAGAACTAGAAACATAACAATTGGCTTACTGTGATGGTCAACTAACAAAATCACTAAAATGAAAGGAAAGTTTCCTTTTGACCCCTCCAAAACTGCCATTTATCTTGACATTTATTTGTAAGATTTTATTTAGAAATGTTTTCTTATAAAAGCTAAGAGAGGAAGATAGAGTCAAAATAAATTAGAGGCTTGTTAAATGCACTGAAACTTAAAAGCAAGCTATTTTGCAATCTTTGTAAAGTAAATCATTATTTTAAGAATTGTCAGTCTGTCACTCTGGTTTGGTTTTTGGTGTCCATACTATGAATAGTGATCTATTTTGTTTGTTCTAGGAACCATTGGTTTTTGCTGAACAGCCTTCGGTGAAGTTATGCTGCCAGCTTTGTTGCAGTGTGTTCAAGGATCCTGTCATCACAACATGTGGAGTAAGCATTATAATTCTGGATTTTATTACACACTCTTTGTTTTAAAGTTTTGGAGTACATTAATGATTTGCTGATGCAATCAACGCCATAGCAGTAACAATCCCATGCAAGATAGTAACAATTATGTGGTATGGTAAAATAGCAAGAAATTTTATGTAATATTCTTTTAATGAGAAAAGTGCACAGCTTTTGTAGCTCAGTTGAAGCATTGCAGTGTTTTAAGTGACTGTATTTTGCACTCCAAATGCTAAAGATGAGCAGGAGAAAGTGTGGCAGAAATAACTGTCCGACTTGAGTCTCTGGCATTTTCAAGAACCAAGAGTTGGTATAGAGTGATAGTCAGAATTTCTGTTATGTGCTTTTTGCCAGGGAGCTTTCTCACTGACAGTGGGCACTCATTAAATTGCCACAGTGTGAAAATAGTAGACTTAGAGGTCGTACTGCATTCATTTTGTTTTTTTAACAATGTGTACCATATTGATCCTTTTGATTCTTGACATATAAATTATATTCCTTGGGATTAATGCTCAGTGAGATTCAGATTGTATATCTTAGTTACATTTTGTGCAGAGTAAAGAAGCTATTCAGTATTTGGTTTTTGATTGGGTCTATGAACTTCAGCTAGCTTCAAACAAAAAGATAATTCCAATAAATAAAGATATTGATGTTTTTGGTGTGGCATTTAGCAATAATTATATTTGTGTTCAGCTTGAGTATGTAATATTGCTTTGTTACCAGTCTGCTAGGTTTCCTGGAGATATCATTTGCAAAATGGTCTCCTTGTTAGCTGTGTGCTGTTAAAGCTCTCACTCAGGAAACTGAATTTTGCTTGTTAGCACGGAAAATCCCTTCAGCAGGAAGTAGGCATGCTGGACATGATGTCCAAGTTTGACAAGTGTTTTCAACATTGCTGTGCAGCTGCAGGAATTAGGATGGGGAGGTGGTTAAATGTTATCAAAGCGAAGCTTCCAATCTCATGCCAATAGCTGGTACTGAGGAATAAGTTGCATAATTTGCACAACTTCATGAGTTATTCAAGCCTTTTACTGTAATATGAGAGAATCACAAATGTTTGGCTGGGGGGAGGGGGTTCACCCTGTTTACGCAGAGTTGGCACTTTCTTTGTTTCTTTTCAATCAGGACAGGAAGGAAACTCTTGTAATATATCAACTTTAGTGCATTAAACATGCTCAGGAATGAATCAGTTTGAAACACAACTTCCAATTCTTGTGAATCTTTCTTGCAGTGTTTAAAATGGCACTTGGTAACGCCAGTGTTTCTCTTTTTTTTAAAATAGCACACATTTTGTAGAAGGTGCGCCTTAACATCTGGTAAGTTTCTGCTTTTGTGTACCAAACTATGTATCTTATGAAAGCTTTGGCTGTAACCGCACACCTTTTACAGGGATTGTTCTGTAATCCATGCAACACTATGTATTCAAAAAAGTTCAGTGAGAAAATGTAATAAATGTTTCAACCCGTGTATGAACCTTTTTAAAAAGCATACACACATAAAGGCCTATCACAGCAAATTATAGTTTGGATGTCATAAGTTGAAAAATTTTATTTTGCAAAGTATAAATAAAATGTACTGCAGAGCACCACTGTCTTGAATATGTTTGCTTGGTTTTAATTGAATTCTTTTGTGCTTTCAGAAAAGTGCCCTGTTGACAATGCAAAGCTGACAGTTGTAGTTAACAACATAGCTGTAGCTGAGCAGATTGGAGAGCTGTTTGTCCACTGTAAATATGGCTGCCGGCCAGGATCAAATGGAAAACCAGGGGCCTTTGAGGTTGACCCACGTGGATGTCCATTCACTGTTAAATTGAGTGGTAGAAAGTAAGTTGAACTTGATCAAAAATAAATGTGTATGATCACTCAGCTGATTTGACAAAGTACTTTTCAACAAAGTTCTGTGATTCGCAGCTTAATGATTTATTTTTAAACTGGGCAAATGACCTTCCAGAACCAAAACACTTAATCTAAAGCATGTAGAAGATAGCAAGATGCAGATGCTGATGAAGGGTGTAAACCCAAACTGTTGACTTTCCTATTTCTCTGATGCTGCCTGACCGCCCTGCTGTGTTCTTCCAGCTCCACACTGTATTTAATATAAAGGATGTATTGTTTTTACTCATCTCATTTAACTTATGAGAAAATGTTTTCCAATATTTGAAATTATCCTTCTCGGGAGACAACATCTATGTGCATTGCAAGCAGCCTCATACTTTAGTTGAAAAGCTTGGCATGCACTGGCTTCCTGTTTCGCTGTCACTGACCCTAGATATTATTCACATCTCTTGAAGGCCTCTATCTGGTTCTTAAGATAAGATGATTCTGGTGGATAGCAAACTATGTTTTTAACACAAAAAATAATCCATAAAGGATCAGCCTGTTAGTAGATACTGTGTATTAGTAAACTAGATGAGGTAATAATGTGCTTCAATTGGCTGCTCAGTGTACGTTAATCTGCATTAAAAATTCACCTCAAAGTTGATTAAACTTTAAAATGGTGCAGCGTATTATTTGAGAATAGGAACTCAACTATGCAAAAAATAACAGTAAATCCTATCCAGCTGTGGCTGTAAACAATATTCCCACATCTTTTGTACTTAATAATGAGGACTTGGTTTTAAGTGTTTGAAGGCTGTAATCAGCTTGAGAACTTTGATTCCTACCAAAAATGTTTGAACATTTAAGGAGGTGTGAATGGATCTTCATTAATCTAAGGTGCATTTTTAAACTTGCACAGCCCTGCTTTTGATTTCTAGCCATGTAGATTGTATTAAATCTAATTGCAATTTCCCCCCCAAAAAAATCAAGATCTCAGGTATTGATCGTGTTTTCCAAGTGTTTGCTTGAGATTTGTCTCATACACCTGATAAATATGGGCTCAAACCTCAGTGCTAGGTTTACCATGTAACCCATGCTAACACTCTAATACAGTACGGAGGGATTGCTGTTTTGTTGAAGATGCTCGCCTTCAAATAAAGACCTAAGTTCTAGATGCATGTTTCAATTAATGTAAATAATTCCATGTTATATTATTCAGAAAGAGCAAAGCTATCTCCCATGTAAATAAATGAATTAATAATTAATTTTAATTGAAAAAATATGCAGATGTTGAAAAGCAGAAATAAAAGCAGAAAATGCTGGCAAAACTCAGCATCAGTTCTGAAGAGGAGTTTTTGGACTCAAAATGTGAACTGTTTTTATCACCGCAGATGCCACCAAAGCTGCTGAGGTTTTCCAGCATTTTCTGTCATCATTCTTCATGAATTGTTTCTGGATGTTACTTTGTGCAGACTGGCTGCAGTCTTTGCTTGTAACAGAAGTGAGTCTTTCAACATCCTGCTTGTAAAATGTTTTGGGAGGTTTTGAAGTCAGGAAAGGCACTAAACAAATACAAGTTTTCCTTTTCTCTCTTCCTTCTTTTCTTCCTGCGTCCAATAAATCGCAATTTTTCATTACTGTCTCAGTACAGTCAATGATTTTTGGGGCAAGCATTCCTCTCTTCCCCTAGTCCCCCAACCTCACCTTCCTTGCAAAAACAAAATTGCATTGTTAGCTTGATCAAACCTTGAGTAATGAACTCAGCCTGCCAGAATATGTCAGATTCCTGCACTTGAGACAGACTGTTTAAATTTGAAGTGCCAGCTTCCCAGTTTCAGTGCAGTGCCCCTGATTAATAGTTGTTATTGTGGATCAGATAAGTCCATTGAACCATGTCTAATATAATAGTTTTTGTGGAAAACACCAACTTATTTCAACAGTGACACCATGTGCTTTTATAATGTTCTACTTGACATTGGAGTGTGTGCTGCAAAGGGGGTTTCTACTGTTTTCAGTTTTTGTGTCAAGTTCTTTTGCGCTTCTTGTTAATTAAATTCAAAGTTCTTAGAAATAAATGAAGCCTTAGCGAAGTAGAGCACATGAAATAACTACTTTGTAACTGAAGACCTTGTGTGTGTAAACTGTTGAGAGTTGATTTCAGGGTGGTAAGTTATGTTTAAATTTAGAAGCCAGGTCAGAGAGTACATGTACTGATAGAGATTGAATGTGCGTTTCCTCATTGAAGGTTTTATAGTAAAATTGTAAACTGATCTATTTATGAAATTAGTTTATAACTTTGCTACAGATAACAACAGAATTGATCCCTGAATTAAATGTTCTTATCAGAATGAGTTATCTTCCTGCAGAGACCATGAGGGCAGCTGTGATTACCGGCCAGTTCGTTGTCCTAACAACCCAAACTGTCCACCACTCTTAAAAATGAATCTTGATGCTCATCTTAAAGAATGTGAACACATCAAATGTCCTCACTCAAAGTATGGGTGAGTATTAGTGCTTTTACCGTTATTCAAGGTATAAAGGGATAAACCAGGAAACTACAAGCTGGTCAGTCTAACCTCAGTGGGGGGAACCGTATTGCATGCAATCCTGAGGGACAGGACTAATCTACATGGATTAATCAAGAATAGTCAGCATGGTTTTGTTAGGGGGAGGTCATATGTAACAATCTTGATTTAATTTTTAAGAGATAACCAGGTGTGTAGATGAGGACAATGCATTCAATATAGTCTACTTAGAATTCAGCAAGGCTTTCGTTAAGGTCTTGCATGAAGGACTGATAGTAAAAGAGCCCATGCCATTCAAGAAAATTTTGCGAATTTTATCCAGAATCGTCTGAGTGGCAGGAATGAATCTGATCATCGAGGGCTGTGTTTGTGACTGGAAGCCAGTATCCAGTGGTATTGAGCAATCAGTGATGATGTCATTGAAGTGTGTGGTGTATATAAACAATTTAGACTTTAATATGGGAGAGTTGATCTGTAAGTTCACAGATGATGCGAAAATTGATGCAGTGCTAAATAGTGACGATGATAGCCTTAGATTACAGGATAGATGGGCAGATCAGTGACAACTCAAATTCAATCTGGATAAGTGAGAGGTAATGCACTTGGTCAAGACAAACAGGGCAGGGAATGCATGATGAGTGGTAGGACCTTGAGAAGCGCTAAGGATCAGAGGGACATGCTGTGTATATCGACCAGTTCCTTAACGTAGCAGAACAGGTAGATAAAGTGGTTAAGGAGGAATATGAGATACCAGCTTTTATTAGCAGAGTCACAGAGTTCAAGGGCAGGGAGGTTATGCTGGAACTGTACAAAAAGTTGGTTCAGCCACAACTAGAATATCATGTGCGGTTTTGTAATCCATATTATGGGAGGGATGTGATTGCACTGGAGAAGATGCAGAGGCAATTTACGAGGATGTTGCCTGGGGCTCAATGCTCTTCGTTAGAAATGGGTTGTTTTCATTGCAGCAGAGGAGATTGATGGGAGAAGTGATTGAAGTGAATAGAATTTATGAGGAGCATAGACAGGAAGAATCTTTTCCCCTTGATGGATGGATCAATGACCAGGGGCCATAGATTTAAGGCAGGGGCTAGAACGTTTAGAGAAGATGTAAAGAAACATATTTCACCCAGAGGGTGATGGGAAACTGGAACTCACTGCCTGTCAGGCTGGTAGAGGCAGAAATCCTCATTTAAGAAGTATTTAGAGGTGCACTTGTGATGCCATGGAATACAAGACTATGGGCCAAGTGCTGGAAAATGGGATCAGAACAGATAATTAGTTGTTTTTGACCAGCACAGACGCAACGGGTTGAAGGGACTTTCTCTGTTCTCTACACCTCTGAATCTAACTACTAAAAATAAGTTACAAGGTGAATATAGTAAATTGCATGTCTGTATATTACCAGATAAATTACATGTGAACAGAGTGCCAAGCTCTTTTCATTTCTTGATTTCATCCTTTCGAATAAAAGTTTCATGCAAATTGTGTGAGAGCCACCATCAATATTGCATCCCGCCAGTCAGTCACCAAGCTATCACTTGTTTTGTGAACTGGAGCTTGTTGAAGTGAGGAATGTATAGATGGGAAAATCTGCAGATAGTTCAGAGATTTGCAGCAATAACAATGTAATAATGCTGAGTAACTTCCAGTAGCCTAAAGTAGCCTGGAACACCAGTGATACACACAGTTAAAGTAAGGAGTGATTGCTATACTGCATCCAGGGCCACATCCTAGATATTTCTAGCTTTTAGTTCAGCAAAGGAAGAAGCATTGTTCGATTTAATTCTTGGAAATGAAATAAGCCAACTGATCAAACAGTGAAAAGCTGAAGGTCAATAAAATTAGTTTTACAGTTTGTGAAGGGTGACAGGTATGCTGGTATGAATAACCTCTGGCTATGCTATAAGATGATTTTTGGTGGGGACTGAGTACTGTCATTCATTTCTTACTATGAAATTATTCTATCGTCTCTAGTCTTGTCTTTGAAAAGAAAGTTTCAGAAATCTCATTTAAGAATAGAGTATTAATATATACATAAACAAGCAGTTGACAGTTATCAGAATACTCGAGGTGAGCACAATCATCTTGAGAAATATTGTTTTTAACTTTCATCAGTCAGGAATAAAGTATCCCTATATCAGATCATTGCAAACCCAAAACTCCACCTAGTTAATATTCCCAGGCCATGTGCAAACCTGGGGAACCAGATGAGGAAAAGGAAGTTCTTGTGCTCTAGTCAGCATTACTCCTTTAAGTAGCACTACCAAAAGTTAATTAACTTGCCTTTGTCACATTTGTTGTTAGTGGGTGCATGTATTGTGCAAAAAACAAATGCAGCTTGATTTCTAGGTAATTAATTAATTTGAGATATTTCTGAGAAATGTGGTAGGATGCCTTATTTCACCTCCCTTCTCTTGTTATCTCATAACTTTTTTCCTCCTTTTTGGACTTGCACTGCCTTGTGCTGTACTTGCACTGCCTTGTGCTGGCTCCTTTTCTTCTTAAAAAAAAAAAAAGATTGCAAAGTACAGTAGAATGAAACAGAACGCTCGTCTCCTGTTTCATTTGTCAATGTTAAAATTCTTTGATTCCTGATTCAGTTGCTGCTGCAGTTTTGTTAGTCAAATATTACTTATCACCAAACCGAAATTATAATTCATGTCACCCGATATCTATCACAAGTTTAAATGAGCTTTCAGTATAAGTCTTGTCATTATGCAAATACCTATTTATTTGAGCCATTCAGGAGTTGGACATTTACATTAAAAGCAGCAGGAACCATAATGCAATTTGTTAATATTAAATTATAACTTTCACAGGACCAGTCTTTTCCTTTATGCATTCTTAAGAAATGTTCGTGATTAGATATGTACTAGGAAAATGACTATGTCATATTCTGCAAATGCAATAGGTAGAAGCCAATACATTATTAGTTTATAACTGATTTGCTTGTTACTTTTGTGCTCTGCCTTTCTACCCACTCCTGAATCAGATGCACGTTTGTCGGAAATCAGGACACCTATGAAGCCCACCTAGAGGTGTGCAAGTTTGAGGGTCTGAAAGAGTTCCTGCAGCAAACTGATGACCGCTTTCATGAGATGCAAGTAGGCTTGGCTCAAAAAGACCAAGAGATTGCCTTCCTTCGATCAATGCTTGGGAAACTCTCTGAGAAACTTGACCAGTTGGAGAAGTCTCTGGAGCTAAAGTTTGGTAAATAAAACTTGTATCCAAAACTATATCAATTAGCTTTTTATTCAGGTTGGAATCTTAACTAAGTTGTTGGCGTTCTGTATCTTTTAGAAAATAAGCTGTCAATGCTTTATTATTAAACCTGTTCATTGTGTCAGTAACTTGAGAAATCAACTGTCAGAAACAATAATGCATATGGACATTGCAGAAGCCTTTTAGCACTGCAAGGGTTAACTGATGTCTTAGTGATGTAGTCAGTTCATTGTAACATGAGGTTAGTAACTGTAATGGACTGGTGTATGCATTATTTATTGTGGACTGGGAATTCACACTGATGTTCTGGTGTTTCAGATGTTTTGGATGAGAACCAAAGTAAACTCAGCGAGGATCTAATGGAGTTCCGCAGAGATGCATCAATGCTAAGTGTAAGATCTATGAAGTTTGTTTCTTGATGTCAAGTTGTAACTGGGTTCAAAATACTGTTTTATGACTCAGACTCAAAATCCTGGTTCTGTTTACTGTTCCTGCAGCTCTTGAGTTTATTTGCCTATGTCAGACAATCCATACTTCTGGGAAACGAGGATGTTTGTTTTCTGCAGATTATACAGATGGCACATCCTGACAGTCTTGAGATTGCTGCCAGCAGTACACAGCAATGAAGTTCAAAACACATTTAGAGTATTGTTGCAAAACATGGAAAGATGTAAAACAGGACAGTACATGTTCAGTTCCTATTTCCTAAAATTGTCTATTAGGCTATACGTTGCACACAGCTTAATTCCATATTTTGTTTTTTGGGAATTGGATTTTTTTGATTTAATTGTTTAAATCTATTGTACTAGATTTTCAAGTAGTTGTGCACAGGACATCTCTTTAATCATGTAAGGTTCTTACAGCCCTGGAATAAACTGTTCAGTTTATAATGGCAGTCACTGTAAGACATTTCTGCAACTTAAAATGTTATAAAAGAACAACATCTCGGAAAATCATTGTAGTTAAACAGCATAAATGAAAACCTGCATCCTCAAAAGCAACTTGTATGAATTCGTAATTGAGAGTAGATTATGTCTCATAACTAAATTTTGTGTTTTAAAATCGAAGCAATTTGTATTTTCTATGATATTCTCTTGAAAGATTGTGAATCTTTGAAATTCACTACCCTGGAGTACAGTGGATGCTAGGACATAAAATAAATTTAAGGAGGAGATAGACAGATTTTTAATTAGTAAGGGGTTAAAGGTTTATGGAGAGCAAGCAGGAAAATAGAATTGAGGCAAAGGTGAGATCAGCCATAATCATGTTAGATGGTGCAGCAGGATCAAGGGGTTGAATTGCCTACTCCTGCTCCTAGCTCCTATGTTTTTGCATAACTAATAAATGTATAACAAAGTCCTTAAGGATAGACCTCGTCAGTGCTGTTGATGCTGCCAGTCTTTTGCAGACTCCCGTAGCATAGTTTTGATATGGTCTCTATAAATGCAGAAAGCTTGCACAGATCGTAAGAAAGCTTAAAGCCACAGTGATATGTAAATACAGTATGAAAATCACTGCAGAGTAGCAATACAGTGCAACAAAATAGAATCATTTGATTTGTCTTTGGAAGCATTTGACATTGATTCTGTTCAATCATTTGTATTTCAAAGCAGAACACAGATGTTGTAAATACGTTTTTTTAATTCATTCACGGGATGTGGTGTCACTGTCAGGACCAGCATTTATTGCCCATCCCTAATTGCCCAGAAAGCAGTTAAGAGTCAACCACATTGCTCTGGTCTGGAATCGTATGTAGGCCAGACCAGGTAACAATGGCAGATTTCCATCCCTCAGAGGTGTTGTTGGCAAATGTGACTCTGCTGGCGTTTTCCTGGTAATTGTTAATGATTTCATGGTCATCATTAGACTCTTATTTCCAGATTCTTATTGAATTCACATTCCACTACCTGCCATGGCAGGATTCAAGCCCAGATTCCCAGAACATGACCTGGGTCTCTGGATTAATAGTCTAAGCTATCACTTATCCCTACCCTTACTGATGATGGGTAATAAGCTTTGGTTATAATGTTCAATATCCCTGTGTTTTTTTTTTTTTGCTTTGCCCTCTGGTCAGATTGTCATTGGTCACTGTCTATAATCTGAAAGAGAAACTCAAAGTCTTGAGGATACTTTGTAGGTACAGATCAAGTTGACACAGTCATTTTAAAAAGATCAATGCAAAATGTTAGAGTAGACTTCAATATTGTTTTAAGATGTACAAAACGAAATGTAGGAAGAATTTTTTCAAATGTTCAAACCTCACTGTTGGATCATTACCAATACTATGCTAATATGTAATTTGATAACAGTGTGATTTTCATTTTATTATAGGATGAACTTTCACACATCAATGCCAGGTTAAACATGGGAATCCTGGGCTGTAAGTATTTTTTTAAACAGCGCTTGCTTTCAAAATATACAAAGCTACAAACATAATTCCTAAATACTTTGAGATTGCTGAGCAATGTAAAGAATATCTACAGGAGAAGTCTGGTAATTTCCTCCATTTCGTAATAATCATTGTTTTTGATTAATAATACTACTATATACTTTCTTGCTCCCATAGCCCAGATACTGATGTTCTTTCATTCTGTTTTCAGCTTATGATCCTCAGCAGATATTTAAGTGTAAGGGTACCTTTGTGGGCCACCAGGGTCCAGTTTGGTGTTTGTGTGTTCACTCTACTGGTGATCTGCTCTTCAGTGGCTCTTCAGATAAAACTATCAAGGTGTGTTTTTGAACATTTGTTAGAAGCTAGGAACTTACTGTGTCTCCACAAAGCACTTCAACAAAATCAAAAATTATAACTGTTGTGTATCCTTTCTCAAACTCCAGCTGCTATTTGAGAAACTGTTTTTCTAAACTCTGTGCATATCTTTTCTTTTAACTTACTTTGCTCATGAAATGTAGACCTCATTGGCTATTCGACCATTTATTCTCGTTCCTAATTGCCCTTAAGAGCTGCCTTCTTGAACTTTTGTCCTTGGGTTACCTACAGCACTGTTAGGAAAGGAGTTCCAAGATTTTTACTCAGTGACAGAGAAGGAATAGCAAATAGTTCCAACCCAGGGGTGGTTTGTAATTTGAAGGAGAACCTGCAGCTGGTGTCCTTCCTGTACATTTGCCCTTCACCTTCTAGGTGATGGAGGTTGAGAGTTTGGAAGGTGCTGCCTTGAATTGCTGTAATTCATGTATTGTCAGGACATATACAGCTTTGTTGGGATCAGCCCAACACTTGCCCTTACTGACTGGCTACTTTTCCGATTTAAAAGTGATTCAAAAGATTTTTTTTCCCTCCATCCCTGCTTTGTAATTTCAATTGTTGTTCAATATCTGTGAAGGAACTTAGGACAGTTCTATATTGAACATACTGTATCAGTGCAAGTTGTTTACTTTTGCTTACTTAGTGAATTTCAAACTGCCCATTAATTTGTCACATAAATCATTGGCTTCCTTCTTAGGACCTGTTTTATGAATGCTCCAAAATGCACAGTAAATTGTAACTTCAATAACTTTGAAAGGTTTCCTTAAAGCATACCATCAAACTCCTGAAAAAGTATACCAAAACTGTGCGCTTCAGGACATTTGCAGTTTTGCATTATATTAAAAATAATTTCATAAAAATATCAGATCTTTCTTAACAGCATAGACTTTGTCTTGAATATTCAATAATGGGGCAAAGTGGATGCTGTAAGACATTTAATTTAATGTAGGTTTCTTCCAGTTGTTTCACAGGTGTTTAGCAATTTTTGACATGACTTTTAAAATAACTGAGAAAACACTTCCATCAGATAAATTTAAATATTTAAAATTGAAGCATTTTGTCAAAAATAGCAGTCAAAGAAGTTTTATTATGCATGTTAAGCATTCATATGTTAATACTGCAAAGCAAATTTTATTCCCAGTGACTGTTAAAGGCTGTTGAGTTGGGACAATTAAACTATAATTTATACGGACTAAATAAAGTTTCTACTCCATTATTAAAGGCAAAGTATGGATCTTTGTCATCTATTTTAGGTATGGGATACCTGTACTACATACAAATGTCAGAAGACTCTGGAAGGACACGATGGCATAGTTTTGGCTCTGTGCATTCAAGGGTATGTTGTGTTATAACAAAGTTTACGCTAATCAATTCAAAAAATAGAGCTATTTTTGCATGGCTTCTATTCCTTTTGCAGCCAGAGAGTCAGTTGCTTGTCTTCTCCTTTTGCACACTATTGCTTCTATACTATTGATCTTGAAGTATCTCTCTGGAGCCTCCTATTTCTCATTTCCACCTTGTCCCTCATTGACATCATCCAGAAATATAGTAGACATGTGGAACTTGATGTGTGGCATCAGTACCACATCTCTGGACTCCCTAATTGCTTCTGGTTTATCATGCTGCCTGTCCAATATTTGCATTTATGATGAGCAGAAATACCTTTTAATTATGTGTTGGGAAGATTGAAACTAATTACCCCTGTCTCAGCTTGTCAGCACTGAAATATTCCTCCAACCTTTTGTTAACTCTAGACTTGTCCATTCCTGTGCTCTCCTAGCTGGATCCCATCTTGCACCATTCATTAACTTGTTCAACCAAAACTTTATTCTTGGTGTCCTAACTCACACCAAGTCCCCTTCGCTAATCACTGCTGTGCTCACTGATTTCCAGTGGCTTCATGTAAAATTTTCTTGGATAACTGTTCTGCGCAATGCCTTGGGAAATGTTGCTGTATTTAAAGGTACCACATAAATGCTATTGGTTTTTCAGGCATTTCTAATTGTAGTGCAGGTGGGTTTTTTTCAGTATAAAATTAATTAAAATGTGCACTCAAATTTAATTTTTAATTTTCATTTACAGGAACAAGTTATACAGTGGTTCTGCAGATTGCACAATAATTGTAAGTCTGCCAATTGCTGTATATAAGCAACTTAATAATTTATAATGACTCACATTTGAATTTGTTAAAATCACAATTCCACAATGCAACTATATTACTTTACAAAATACGCTTTTGGTAAGTTTTTGCGGGGTATTTATTACCTTTTTGTTTCTGTGCAAATGTATTGGTTGTGTGGTCTCCAACCATCTCCCACCCTGTGGCTGCCTTCCCCCCCCCCCCCCCCCCACCCTGTACAATTTAAGTTGTTGTTGGAGTTAGTGATGAGTTTCTCCTTTTGAATCATTTTCTCTCAGGTCTGGGATATTCCAGCTTTGCAAAAAGTCAATACCATCAGAGCACACGACAATCCAGTTTGCACTTTGGTATCGTCTCACAATATGCTCTTCAGTGGCTCGCTCAAAGCTATTAAGGTATTTAATCAATTGAAAGACCACATACAGTGACCTCCTGTGGCAATTGGCTTTTGTATATCATAACCAATTACCTTTTTGGTCATTTGTTTGAATCCCACATTTTGTTTGTTTTCTCATCAATAATATATACTAATGTAGTAATGGGCACTGCAAATGTGTTCTGTATCAGTTATCTCGGAGGTCTTCCATTCTATTAAGTTATTTTCATGTGATTCCTTCCTGAGGTTTGGGACATTGTGGGAACAGACCTAAATCTGAAGAAAGAACTCACCGGTTTGAATCATTGGGTGCGTGCGTTGGTGGCCTCTCAAAACCACCTTTACAGTGGATCCTACCAGACAATCAAGGTTGCTTTCAAGCCCCTTTATTTTTGCACTTAGTACATTTTTCATATTTTATTTTCCATTCACAAGGTTAATGGTTCTACATATTAAATGACTGCTCTGAAAATTGTGAGGGGATAGCATTTTCAGTAATGCTTTTTGAATAATGACCAAGCTTTATAGGATGGCAGCTACTAATCTAATATATGTAGCTTTTATTCAGTTCTGGTGCTTTGACTAGTAGGCATTTAAATACCTTGAAATCTCTTGTGTTAATAAGTTAACCCCCTTCAGAGCTAATATTGGAACATATTAATATTTTCCCTTGTACTATTACAGAGAGCTACAAACTTTCATAGTCAAAAAATTAAATTTTTGGCCACTATCAGATAGCTTATAACTTGTTGCATGTTATATCAATATTAGAGTCAAACTACTTTGGGTTTTTATTCTTTGGAAGCAACATGTAAACAAAGTTGAAATTGCAATATCTGTGGACTTTATAGCAATCATTGCATTTAATCATTATAAGTCAGATATTAAGACTGGCTGTTAAAAACTTATTAAACCTGAAATGTAAGATCTACAGTTGTTCTTTTCAGTGGGAAGTATCTGTACACACAATCCTGTTCCAAGATTTTCTTCAGGAGCAGTTTTTGTAAATAGCCAGTGCTGAATGTCATACTAAGAAGTTCAAATGGTACCCCAGTAGCTATGGTAACAATTCCATAAACCTTAACAGATGCAGCAGTGTTCAGTTTTGCCAGTAGTATGATTTGTAATGATGATGGTCTACTTCATGGAAATTACTATTTAAAAGGTCTCATCTTGTTCATATTTAGAAGCAGACCTTAAAGCCCAAGTTTAATCTCTAATTTATGCACTATTGTTGTAATGTTTACTGATTATTGTTTCATAATTGTATTACATAGCTACAGAAATTCCTTGACTTGCCAATGATGCTAAAAGGATCTAAATTTGTTCAGTGGGTTAACCCGAAGTGGATTTGCTCCATTTGTTCTACATCATATCTAATCTTTTAGCATTAATGAGTTATAATGAGACAAATTGAGTTCTATATTTACTTGCTGACTGAGTGCTTTGTGTCAGTTCTATTGTTAAATACATTAAATAAAGTTCAAAGTAGATCAGACATTTCATTCTTTTGAGAAACATAATATCATTAATTAGTAGTGTTGCTAAGATTTGATACGTTGACAACTTCAGTGCTATAGAGTCCTTATCTTGCTCTCATATTTTACATTATTCTTTTCACAATGATAATTTGCATCATTTACATGCAATTATACCAGTTTTTACATGATGAAGCTTTGTTTAAAGTATTGATAGCCACTTATTACTGTGAACTATAAAGTGCATCTGAATTTCATTTGCAGATCTGGGACATAAGGACTCTAGAGTGTGTGCATGTACTGCAGACTTCTGGTGGTAGTGTGTACTCCATTGCAGTTACTAATCACCACATTGTGTGTGGAACCTATGAAAATCTTATCCATGTAAGTATTACTCTTCCTAAAGATGAACTTTTTGACTCTACTTCAAAGGATTTGGTTGACTAAGTAAGACAATTATTTTCTTCCCAGGTATGGGATATAGAATCGAAAGAACAGGTTCGAACACTGACTGGCCATGTAGGCACAGTATATGCATTGGCTGTGATTTCAACACCAGACCAGACCAAAGTCTTCAGTGCATCTTATGACCGATCACTTAGGGTAAGTTATGGTTTCATATGAAACTGTAAGTAACATAGGTAAGCTGATCCAATACCCGAAAACATGTTGCCAATATCCTTCCTATTAGTACCATTATGTACAAAAACAGAAACTGCTGAAAAAGCTCAGCAGGTCTAGCAGCATCTGTGGAGAGAAATCAGAGTTAACTTTTCGGGTCCTGAGGAAGAACTGTTCTGAGAAAGGGTCACTGGACCTGATTTCTTCCCACAGATATCGCCAGACCTGCTGAGCCTTTCTAGGAATTTCTGTTATTGTTTCTGATTTACGGCATCTGCAGTTCTTTCAGTTTTTATTTAGCACCATCATGTAGTTGAGCAAGATATACTTACATGTAACATTTATACCATTTACAGCAACCAAAACACATGAAGTAACATTGTCAGAATGACTACCTATTGATGTGGGAGAATATGTTTGCATTGTCAGTGCTAGCTACAGCCGGATTTATTTCCCTATGACGCCTCTATATGATCCCATTATTATATTCCCCCTAATGCAGCATGACTTGTTTGGATAAGTCTTGTGTTCTGTCAGATTAAATTCACGAAGATTCTAGCTTCAATGCTTCATTTTTGACGTTTGATATCTCTTGAAACTTTTAATTATGCAACAATCCTAATGCCTTCCTAGTTGTTGTTTAGGCTCATGCAGAGCTAATCAAACAAAGACAAGTGCTAATCAGGCCTTTAGACAGAGATTAAGTCAGCTGCAGACTGATGCAGACTTTAAGTAGTTCCACAGATATTTTAGGGCTAAAGTAAGGATTCCTATCTCTATTGTACTAATCCTAAATGTAACTGCACTAGATTGACTGTTAATGCTTTCCTCACTAACAATAAAGAGAATGGGATTAAAGTCGTGTAGTTATTTTATCATTGATAGAAGTGCCTTGCAACATCGTAGAAATTAATCCTACTATTTCTCAGAATAAAAGTTTCGTGTACAAATAAATATTTTAAATTAAATGGCTGTTCCAATCAAATTTGTTATTCTGTGAAATTGTTGACTCCGAAAATAAAACACAGGAAAATGGGAGCAACAGTCAGGGAACTGGTCCCACAAGTGTGCAGAATAAACAAGATCACAGTTGGTTTGATATTTGGTCTCAATTCTCCTGCCTGTTCCCCATATCCTTTGACTCGCCTATAGTTCAATAATTTGCCTGTTTCCCATCTCCATCATAAAGCAGTGACCCCTTATTCTGAATCTCTGCCCCTGTTTTTAAAATAAGAACTGAAATTGCTGGAAGAAACTCAGCAAATCTGGCAGTATCTTTGGAGAGAGATCCAATTAACATTTTGAGTGAAATTTTGTGTACAAGATTTGGAGGGGCATGAACAGTTATGAGGGGACAAGGGTTCAAGGTGAGGAGCAGGGGGTTTGGGGGATGTGAGAAAAAGCTGTGTAAACCAGATGGTGGTGACGGTCTGGAATATGCTGCCTGGGCGGATGGTAGAGGTGAATTGCCTCACATCCTTTAAAAAATAACTGGATGAGCACTTGGCAGTCAGAGCATTCAAGGCTATGGGCTAAGTGCTGGTAAATGGGATGAGGTAGAAGGTCATTTGTTTCTCACTTGTGGGTGCAGACTCAACGGGCTGAAGGGCCTCTTGGCACTATATGATTCTATGAAATGACTTTTCCTTGGAGCTGGTTTTCCCTCGAGTTCTAAATTTCTCTTCTTCACCTCCCCGCCCCCCTCAGCATTTACCCTGTCAAGTCCCCTCAGAATATTATATCTTTCAATAAGATCGTAACTTAAACTTTTCTGTGTTTCACAGAAGTTCCATCTGTACTGCAGTATTCCGTAGTCTCTCTCCATTTAGATATTTTCCTTTACTTATTTTTCTAAACCACAGTTTGTCAACATTTTACCCACTTACTTATCACATTGATATCCCTTTGCAGATTCACCTTTGTATTCACTTCACAACTTGCTTTCTTACCTTTATTTGTACTGTCAGCAAATTCTTTTACAGTACATTGTCCCTTCATCCAAGTCTTTGATATAGATGGTAAATAGTTTTGATGCATGTCAATAATTCTTAGTAAATGTAAGTCATAAGCATGGCATTTGGAGTAGCAAGGTTTAACTTTTGCACTCTTTCATACGTGATAAAAGGCCCATCATGTTTTTAAACTTAAATACATCCAAGTACTATCTCAACTTGTTAATATGTTTTATATTCTTTAAAATGTCGTGCTGTTCCCATTCCTCATATCCATAATTATAATTTGGTCTAGGTTTGGAGTATGGATAACATGATCTGTACACAGACATTGCTTCGTCACCAAGGCAGTGTCACTGCTCTTGCTGTGTCCAGAGGGCGTCTCTTCTCGGGTGCTGTGGACAGTACAGTTAAAGTAAGCAGCTTTGGTTTATTTTACAAGTAATACTGCGAACTGTCAATGGTGGGAATAGTGATGCAAGAAATATACAGCAGATCCATCAACTTCTGTAAAGCAGAAAGAGCATATGACATTTAAGATCTATATATTGCAAAATAAGAACAAAGTACAGGAGAAACACAGCTGATCAGGTAGCTTCTGCTTAACAGAGTTAAAGTCTTGAGTCAAAAGACTTTATTATGGCTACATTCTATTTTCTTTGCATTAACAGAAGCAATTCGCCAAAGTTCATACTATAGGAAAGGGAATGTTATTTGTTCTGACCTTAGAAGACCCAGGGAAATGCTTGATTAGAAAGTTGTTTTTTCATGAAGGTGAGAGAGATGGATGCCTAAGAGAATTCCAGAGTGCAGGGATGAGCGGACTTGAGATTCTTCAGTGGATGTTGAGCAGAAGAGAAAAGCTGAAACATGGATAAACCAGAAAAGTATACGATTTTACACAGTTAATGGTAGGGCCCTGGAGAGTGTTGTCTACCAAAGAAACCTAAGGGTTCAGTTGCATAGTTCCTTGGACGAGGTGTCACAGGCAGACAGGGTGGTGAAGAAAGCGTTTGGCACACTTGCCTTCATTGATCAGAGCATTGCGTATCAGAGTTGGGATGTCATGTTATGGCTGTACAGGACATTGGTGAGGCCACGTTTTGAGTACTGCATAGAGTTCTGGTCGCGCTGCTATAGGAAGGATATTATTAAATTGGAGAGGGTATAAAAAAAATAAAGAATGTTACCTGGGCTGGAAGGTTTGAGTTCTAAGGATAGGCTGGGACCTCTTTCCCAGGAGCATAGGAGACTAAGGGGTTACCTGATAGAGGTATATTGAATCTTGAGGGGCATTGACCAGGTGAATAGGAAAGGTACCTAGGGTAGGGGAATTCAAAACTAGAGGGCACAGGATTAAGGTGAGGGGGAAAGATTTAAAAGGGGCCTGAGAGGCAACTTTTTCACACAGAGGGTGGTGCATATATGGAATGAACTGCCAGAGGAAGTGGTAGATGCAAGTACAGTTACAACATTTAAAAGACATTTGAACAGGTACATGAATAGGAAAGGTTTAGAGGGATATGGGCTAAATGCAGGCAAATGGGACTGGTTTAGTTTAGGAAACTTGTTTGGCAATGACGAGTTGGACCAAAGGGTCTGTTTCCAACTTGAACTGGAAGAAATTTAATGATAAGAGTATAGAAGGAGACGAATTTCTGAAGTGTACAGGACAACTTGATTGTCTCCAGTTCACAAAGGAAATTAGGGAGGGAGATAAGGTTGTATCTTGTTCTGGGTAATTAAATAGGGGAGCATGTGATAACTTAGATATCAGCACGCATAGTATCATTCACTGTACAGCAATACTGGAGACGGATCAGAAAATATCAAGGGTAAAATTGATTAACTGGGAAGACAATTTCATTGACTTCTGTACGTTTTGGATTTTGATTTGGGCCCAAATTACGCTATTTATTTATTTGCTTGCTGCTTGAACCGTTCAGGCATTGGGAAGTAACTGGTGAAGAGTAACTTGGGAAACTTAAGTAATAAGGCAGCAGGCAACTTTGCGGCTTGTCGTGGCTCTTGCTTCCTGCTTCGACTTCAGGCATGCAATCGACAGTCGGTTGCTGGTCTTCTTGCTGACTGGATAGCAGGTTTTACTGGGATGAATTTCAAATTGGGTTTGCATGCCTTGATCTCTGAAAGGCCATGCGTTGTCAATGCTTTCCAATCTAGAACGCATAGCATGATCAGTGATGTTATAAGATTCTGATTGGCCTAGCAGAGGTGAAGTGTACCTGTATTTGGCCCTTGAGGGCGATAGACATTGACTGATGTCACCTCACAGTATCTCCTGATTGCCTTTTTAAAGCATCCATTGGCCCATTATGTTCTTGTGATTTTCCGAATATGAGGGTGTCATTTTAAGATGTTTTCCTTGGCCCATTGTTCAGGTTCAGGATGGGGTATTATTTGCTGCCATACCCATGCTTCTGGTTTCGGTTTTTGTTTAATTGGTGCAAGTTCCTCATTAAATCGAGCACGGGTCTGATTATTTGTTTTCAGAGGCCATTCCTTAGATATTTTCCACCCTGTGATTGTGGGTGCTTGGATCAATTTTCACAACTTTTAAAACAAGAAGTGAGGGAAAAAATTACTTAAAACCATGTGAATATTGAAGATCACAAAATACTGATGTAAATTACAAAGCCAGTGATGTACATTGTGCAAGATAACAAGGTGTGGGGCTGGATGAACACAGCAGGTCAAGCAGCATCATAGGAGCAGGAAAACTTGACGTTTCGGGCCTAAACTCTTCATCAGAAAATATCTCTTATCTCTGATGTACATTGTGCACATTGCTTGTATGACTTCAAGTAGGTGAGGATGTAGAACAGATGGGGTTTTTAGTGAACCAAAGCAGTGGAAGTATTTATGAACTAATTTGCAGCCCCCAGGGCTCTGCCAGTACTTTAATGTGGAGAAACTCTTGATCTTCACTTCCATTACCTCCCTGCATGGCCATGTTTGAAGTCAGGGGCATAGGGATATAAGTTTGAGAAGTTGCTTTTATCAAATCATAACATGTTGCGCTGGAGCTGCAAAACACGCAGTCTATTGTAGCATATTTCCAGTGCATAAAATTTAACCTGTTAGTCTGTATTTAAGGCATAATGTGATACTTAGATATTGTCTACAGCTTGTTTTATTTTGAATATTTGGGCCATTTTGATGCAAGTCAATTAAATTTAGTTAAGGGAACGCAGAACTTGCTGAATTATTTTTGCTCAAGGCACACTAACATTCCAAGTGTTTTCTCCCCCTCCCAGGTCTGGACCTGTTAGGACACGAGGTTGTATTAAATGTCTGGAACATTCTCTGTGGTTCACCTTTGTGGATTTATTTTGGAATGGAAGTGATGCCGCTGCAACTTGGTGCCACAGTGCAATCTGTTCTAAGATTGCTATCCAATTTCAAGACTGACCAATACGGCATGCTTTCTACACCAGTGAAAACCATTGCACTAAATTTACAATGGGGAAAATCACGCTCTGATGTTGTCAGATTATAGAATTAACAGTGTTCTTAAGAAATTGATTGGAGACAGTAGCAGAGCAGAAGACTTAAATACACACACTGTGGAATAGCTTTGTAAAGCATTTTACACGTTGAAAATTTTGCGTGTGTGTTTGTGAAAATTGCTGGGAAATATTCTGTAGTTCATTTCAGAGCTTCAGTTACAAATTGTCGACTGCAGCACTGGAAGTGACTGTACCTTCCAGTAGACTGGCAGTCTCTGCATATTATTTTATGCTGAATTTACAGAGAGAGAGACACACACGGACAATTTCCTGTGCCACAGGCAAGTAAAAGATTCAACTGATGCATTTGCTAACCTTAATTTGACCTGTGTTTACTTCTACAAGAATAAATTATACTATTGTAAGGTAGGCAGATTATTGAAGCTGTGATCCTCTTACCTTCTGAATGCTGCCTTAAAAGAATTGTAGTGAAACAGCTGTAGTGAGGTACGATTTTTCCGTTACTACTTCCTCAAAGGCAAATTCTGTATTCCAAAGTTCTACTTTTGCCAATGTACTTGTGGCTGAGGCATAAGAACAGTTTCATATTGAAAGTAATATATACTGCTGCTAAATTTTGACTCGTTTTATAGCGGTTTATAAAAAAAAATCGCTGTTTCATTGCTGTAATAATGAATTAATAAGGCTTTAAAACTAGACTGTTCCAGAACAAGCTTTCTGCAATCAGTGTTGTACAATTATTGATCTTTGACATGCAGTATATGAATTTTAATACTGTAAAACGATTAAGTAGACATGACTAAAAGTATGGGACCTTCTGAAGAAATGTTAAGCTCCTATTATATAGTTTTCAAAATTGCAACTCTACAAATTCTTCCTATTCCCCCCATTTGACTCCCAAGATCACCCACTTAGGGCTTCCCTGAAGATTCACTGAGTTACTGGACAATGCGGTGTGGTACTGAGCTGCATTATGAGAATTTCTCTGTGTCAGTCCCTTCTGGTCAGCTGGGCAAGCAGTGAGGGTGCTACGTTTGACTTCTTCTGGCTGAATAAGGCCGAGCTCAAAATTATCCAGGCTTCCCACTCCTTGACTGTCATTCAAATATAGATTTCAGGTCATAGAATCCCAACTATGTGGATGCAAGCAGTTTGGCCCATTGAGTCCATACCGACACACCAAAGAGCATCCCACCCAGACCCACCCCATCCCATCCTGCATTTCCCATGGCTAATCCACCCTAGCCTGAACATCCCTGGACACCATAGGCAATCCACTGAACATGCACATCGTTGGACAATGGGAGGAAACCAGAGCACCTGGAGGAGACCCATGCAGAAACGGGAACAATATGCAAACTCCACACAGACAGTTGCCCAAGGGTGGAATTGAACCCTTGTCCCCGGCAGTGTAAGGCAGCAGTGCTAACCACTGTGCCACCCATATATTGCCAGTTGTTAACTGTTTGAGTTGCCTACTTGAGAGGCCACCGAGAAGAGTCAATTGCAGGAAATGGACTGTACCTCCCACAGTCACGTGCTACTGAGGTTAGCAAGATTGGGTGAGAATACACTACACAGTGACCATAAGGTAGTGACTTACAGCACTGAGAAGTGCTCTGGAAATGACATTCAATGTGAATAATGTATTTATGTATAAAGATTTTAGTTGTTACAACTCAAGAAAATTTTTTGTTTACCTGTTTGAGTGCACATGAATCCACATTTAATAAGGGTATCGTAATTCACATGGATCTAATGCAGTGAAGCAACACCCGTATAAATCTTCATCTTTCATAGGTGGTCCCAGTCCTAAAAACTATTAAACAATTCTACTTGTTTAGCTACTCTATGATATAGTGTAAGTCTAATCAGTTGACCTTTGGCAAGATAGGCTTCAATTAGAATGATGTTGATGTGTATAGATTTTCCTGAGTAAACGTTCATGAGCTAAGAAGTTAGTATGAATTTGAATAGATCATGTATTTCGATGAGTTTCTTATAAAAGTATAGGCATCATATGCTTTGAGATTCTGAATGGAAATCAATATTCAATAACAAAATGTGACAGGATGTGGAATGTGTTAACCATGAATATGAGAATTACAGGTATACATTTGCAGTTTACAATGCAAGCATATATTTCATCAGTGAAATATAGTATCTGCAGTGAGAATATTTGGTTTTAGATTAGCCTGTTTTAAAAATTTGTTTTTACTAATGTAACAAGTGCCTAATTTTTAGAATCCATTTGTACGTGCATTTAGCCCTTAAAGGATCACTCTTGGCATTGGTTGTGCTGATGATGCTGTACCTATGTAGCTTTTTTATTTATTCATTTGAGGTATTGGCATTGCTGTCAAGGCCACTCTTTATTGTCCATCCTTAATTTCCCTTGAGAAAGTAATGACCTTGTACTGCTGTAGCCCATGTGGTGAAGGTACCTAACAGTGCAGCACAGCATTGAACTTTGAACTAGTAGAAGAATTAATGCATTTCTGCACATTTTTTTACCACATTTCCAAAAAGCTCCTTAGGTTGAGAAAAAAAGCTAGGCTCCAGCAGTCGAAAGCGAGAGGTAACTGACAACTGCAACTAAGCAACTTATGTGGCACGGTGCCATGAACTAGTTCAAATACTTGTCTGATCTTGTTCCTGTTGAGGGAGAAGGCATAATCGACATGGTTTATCAATCAGAGGATCTGCATTGCATGCATATGAACATATGTGCTTAGCATGGATGTATTTTATATTGAAATAGAGAATGTCTTTTTAAATGTCTAATTTTCTAAAACATAAATGTCCCGAAGAATGAACAGTTGGAAATAAAACAGAAGAGGAGAATGCTACCTTTTTGCATGCTTTGTGTTGTCTCGGTTTCAACGAAACACTGTTCAGAAATGCCTTATTTGTTTTGTTCAGGAGTCCAGTAATTGAAAGCCAGACTATTGTATCTTAGAAATGCAGTTAGATCTGTTGGTTGAAGATACCTTTTAGAGAGATTATTCAACGGTAAAGTATTTTGCCGCAATCTTGCCAAGTGCATACCTGATTGAGACATAGATTATAACTCATCACCCCCAGTCACTCATTTATATCGATGTCCTTATGATAGCAGAGCCCTAGTTTAAACAGAACAGTGTGCCTGATCAGTAGTGCATTTATCGAGATTTCATAAGGCCTAAAGTAGAGGTGTAACCATGAAGCATAGCAACTGTGAACCACTGCAATTGGATAGCATATGTTCATCCATTTAGCTGCTGCTTTAAACATCTGGTACCAACAAACTTAAAGACACAACCAAAGTTCCCTTCAGTTATTTTGCACCTGTATGTATTGTAAAGGTTATGACACTCGACTAATGGAACTGATGTATCACATGACTGTAAATTTTTATCATTTTGTTAATATTTACAACAATAAATCTTCCTCCTGAATTTGTGTGTTTTAATTTGAACTAATAGAACACTCCTGGAGGAATTCCCTGTAAGATACCATAAGTGGTGGGGTAGGGAGGAGTTCTGGAAGTACCAGTGTTGGTTATATCACGCACATGTCTATACTGGTGAGTGTTTTCTGTAAGAAATAAAGGGCGTGCATATGAGTCTTCTAGACATTCTTTTATCTGTCAGTTTTGCTACATCTGCTGGGCATCATTCATCATTGGTAATGTGTGTTTCCGTAGAACAGAGGTGAGCTGCAGAGTCACCTGTAGGATATTTGCATTTCCAATCAATAGCATCATTCATAGAACATTAGAACTTGGGAATATTTGTTTGATTCTGTTTCTCACCTTCAGAAGGCCTGTCACTCTTCCCACCCCAAAAACAAAAGCTCTTCCCCTACTCTAAGGGATCTATATAACAATTAAGTCTTAGTGATTACAATGCTTTTTCAAAAATAAACCGTAATCTTATGGTCCATCTTCTTTGCTGAAAATGCTGTTGTTCAGCAATTAATTACCCGGCTACCCTTGGATTAAACTGAATTCAAAATGAAGTATTCACTGTTTTCTTAATCTTATGGAAAGCCCCCGGTTTGATTCCTGGATCGTACTGGGAATGCAGCATGCTGTGTAATGACTGACCCTCTGCTACCCTTGGATTAAACTGAATTCAAAATGAAGTATTCACTGTTTTCTTAATCTTATGGAAAGCCCCCGGTTTGATTCCTGGATCGTACTGGGAATGCAGCATGCTGTGTAATGACTGACCCTCTGCACTTGTGCTCAGGAGGATGACGACAATAGTCTTGTCCCTGACCACTTCCTGCCAATCCTGCAGGAAAATGTATGTAAGGTGGAATCAGAATTATGTTCTGCTGTTGTTCCTCCTGTTTGCCCTCCATCCATCACCCCACCACTGTCCCAGGCAAGTAGCCTGCTGGTTTTGTCGATGGTTAGTTTAAAAACTCAAATTTCCATTGTGTCTTTACAATCTCAGAAGTGTCAAAATGCTTAAGTCAACAGTTGAAGTCAGTGCTGATGTGATGAAATTGAGCAGCCAATTTGAGCACAATAAGATTCCACAAGACAGTTATCAAATTGGGTGTTAATCTGTCTTTAGTGAGGTTTGGTGATGAATATTGAGGTTTCCCAGACTAATTTCTGGGATCACGGGACTGACTAATGAAAAGAGATTGGATCACTTAGGACTACATCCACTGTAGTTTAGAATACCTGTTTTTTGGGGGATTCAAGGTGGTGAATCGCATGGAAGTCTATAAAATTCAACCAGGACTAGACAGGGTAAATACAGGAAGGATGTTCCTGATGACTGGGCAGTCCAAAAGCAGGGGTCACAGTCTTAGGATATTGGGTAAGCCGTTCAGGACTGAGAAAAGAAGAAATTTCTTCACAAAGAATGGAGATCCAATGGGATTCTGTGCCATAGAATGTGGTTGAGACCCAAACATTGGTTTTCAAAACGGAGTTATATTCAGTTCTTGGGGCTAATAGGATCAAACAGTACAGGGAGAAAGTGGGAAAGGGATACTGAATGGGACAGTCAGCCATGATCATAGTGAATTGCAGAGCATGATTGATAGGCCGAATGACCTATCTTGCTCCTGTTTTCTGTTATGATTAAAAGAGGATTAATGGAGGTCTTGGTTTAACCACACTTTTAAAAAGAATAAATGGGTGACAGGACAAAATCGGGGCCAAATTTGGACTTTGTGTGTGCAAATAATATCTTATTGTTGTGTAACAAAGCAACAGCAATATTAAAAGTGGACATTGAGAACATTCTGACCCAGTTGGAATGTGGAGGGCAAAGGCAATATTAATCCTGATGTCAGTAAATCTAGTTCATCTGGTAATTGTACACTGCAAGCTCTCGCAATACATAAAGTGGCTGCCTTTCTACATTCCACTAGTAATAACACATCAAAAACACTGAATGGGCTTGGGGATTGGGTAGGGGCCTAAGGCTGTGAAAAGAATTTTTTAAATGAAAAAAGAAGACTTTCAAAGCAAATTTGATACCTTGAGATAGAGATGTCCAATCAATGGTAACCACAAGAAAGACCACTCATATATAATCAAAGAAGACTGAATCTTTCTCATAAGCCTCCAAGATCAGATCAAAAGCAGTTTCCTAATACACCTCTTGCCCCCTCCACAATCCTCTTGCCTTCAATTGTATCCTCCACCTTTCTAAAATAAATCTTGCATTTTTCCCACAACCATAGTCACCATGAATGGATTCTTCCTAGCCCTTAAGTGATATGGACATTGATGACTCATTTGGGGAAACTGGCAAGATCAGCAGAAAACAGATTCTCCAACTAAGTTTTGAACAGTGAGATGAGAACTTTGCTAGAGTGACAAGTGACCTGTTTGCATTCCATTTTTGTGTATTAGCATACTATCATTATCTAATATTGCCTATATGTAATTTCCTATTCTCTCATCCGTTGTATAGAAACTAGACACGCTGCATGATGCTCCAGACAGCAGTCCCCCCAGCATCTTGGGGTACACGCTATGGGCAGTGACTGTCCACACTTGAACATATTCAGAGGTTTGTGCTGGATCTGTAACACCACTGCATCTTCATGCCATATCTCCAACGTTCACAGTTCTGCTCTTTGAAATACACTAGCAACTTTCATTGTAATGCTGCTGCTAGAAGAGGGAGCACAAGGACAGGCACCAGCTCATGGGTTTGACCAGGCTGCATCTCAGGACTCCTCGCTTGCTTGCACTCTTAGCCCTCATTCACCGTGCACCTACTTGGACGATCTCAGCATCTCTGCTTTGCCTTGCATTTTTGCTCTTTATCCCCTTGTTCATAGCATGTGAGCTAAACATGAGCCATGCAAGACCCTTAAGATGCAATTGGATTTATCATTCACACTTTCACAAACAGATTGAAGTTTGCTTTGAAGAGGGTGCAGAAGAGGTCTACCAGGATGTTGCCTGGATTAGAGGGTATGAGCTATAAGAGGCTAGAAAAGCTCACGTTATTTTCAGTGGAGGCTGAGTGGAGACTTGATAGAAGTCTGTAAAATTATGGGATGCATGGCTAGGGTTGACAGAAACTTTTTCCCAGAGTTGAAATGTCTAAAACTATGGGGCATGCATAAGGTGGGAGGGGGGGGCAAGTTTTTTCACACAGAGTGGCAGGAGTCTAAAATATGCTGCCAGAGGTGGTGGTAGAAGCAAATATATTAGGGGCTTTTAAGAGACTTTTAGATAAGCACGTGAATATGCCAGGAATGGAGAGATATGGATTAAGAGCAGGCAGAAGGAATTAGTTTGATTTGACATCATGTTCGGCACAATATTGTGGGCCAAAGGGCCCATTCCTGTGCTGTACTGTTCTATGTTCTAAGTTATCTGTATCCCTGGATGTGAAATACCTGCAGAGTGGGCACAGACAAAGCTAGACAGACTGACACAGTTGTCAGCAATGATAAGTCAAGGAAGTGGTTGCGTTGCTGGATAGTGCATGTTATGTCAATCTCTCACCTACACCATGCGCTAGCAGCATGTAGAATCCCTACATTGTGGAAGCAGGCCATTCAGCTCATCAGGTCCACACCAACCATCCAAGCAGCGTCTCACCCAGACCCACCTCCCTGCTCCATTCTGTAACCCTTCTTTCCCCATTGCTAACCCACCCACCCTGCACATCCCTGGACTCTATGGGCAATTTAGCCTGGCCAATCCACCTAACCTGCCCTTCCTTGGACTGTGGGAGAAAACTGGAGCACTGGGAGGAAACCCATGCAGACGGGGGAGAATGTACAAACTCTGTACTGACAGACGGTTTACTGATATATGAAGAAATTGATTAAAAATACCTTACACAAGGTATTACCAATCCACAATACTCCATTTCCTAGCTGAGTCCTTAACACACTGCTTCAGAAACCTGTTTTGTACACACTGCAGGAAATCATCATCCATAGTACTACCTAACCAAGAGATAACATCAGAGGAGCAGGAATTTCTGAAGAAGGGTCTAGGCCCGAAACATCAGTCTTCCTGCTCCTCTGTTGCTGCTGGGCCTGCGGTGTTCATCCAGCTTTACACCTTGTTATCTCAGATTCTCCAGCATCTGCAGTTCCTACTATCTCTGAAACTACTTAACCAAGTCTGTATGAAAACTGATGTCGCCATTACTGCTGTATCATCCATGTTATATGCATCTCTAATTTATACTATTCCAGTAAACAACTCCCAATGTTTGCTGCCCATTGCTTTCTCTTAGCTCCACCCAAACTGATTCCACATTTGGATTGATGGATCGAAGATGTTACCTTGTCCCTTATGAGTGCTATCCCATCTTCCCTTCCTTTTTGCCCATCTCTCCTAATTGCTGAATATCCTTAAATATTCAATTCTTGACCAGTCATGATCTCCCTGTAGCTGTGTTTCCTTAATGGAAATTAAGTTGTGTCTTCAATCTGTACCGTCAACTCAACAAGCATCCACTCCTTCCACCACCAACACTCAGAAGCAGCAGTGTGGACTATATACAAGATGCACTCAGAAATTCACCAGAGATTCTTAGACAGCACTTTCCAAACCCACAATCGCTTCAAACTAGAAAGACGAGGGCAGAAGATACACAGGATCACTATCACCTGCAAGTTCCCCCTCCAAGTGACTCACCATCCTGACTTGGAAATATATTGCCATTCCTTCACTGTAAGTGGATCAAAATCCTGCAGTTCTCTCCCTAAGGGTATTTGTGGGTCAACCTACAGCAGATGAATCGTAATGGTTCAAGAGGCAGCTCACCACCACCTTCTTTATGGCAACTAGACACGGACAATAAATGTTGGCCATGTCCCACAAGTGGATTAAAAAACCTTAACCTTCTTTGTGAGTATTTCATGCATTTAGACACAGTGCCTTTAATTCAATGTTATTTTTTAACATTATTCTCCACAATGCAGCAAACACACTGCATATGCTTCAACCAAATGGTGATATTTCAACATCTAAGGGGAGTAGTTCTCAGTGAGGCTAAGGGATCCAATTGGGATTCTACACAGTAAGTCAAGGGCAATGTCTGATATCAATCCAGGGGCATGGGGCACAGACGGACAGCTCCTTGTAGCAGTCAGTGTCAGGGGATCTGAATTTCTGCAATCCACGTGTGGGCTGCAGTCAGTTCTGCAGGCCTGGTGGGAACACTCCAGTGAGTTGTGGTAAATCGGCAAGGGCACAGAGCGATCAGTCGGGGGTCTGTCAGTCATTGGTCAGTGCTGCCCATCCAATTCGGTCAGGGGGTTGGGCCACTGAGAGTCCTCGGGTCATCGACAGTCTCAACCAGTTTGGCTTTGAAACGGGGCTAGGACAGAACAGTGATTAACCTGACTAAGCTGTGGGGCCAGGGCTTGGGGTAATCTTCAGAGATGAAGCCATTATTTAAAGGGGTGTGTGGAAATGTGTGGAGGATCAGTGCTGATGGGGTCAACAGGGAATGCAAGAAAGGTAGGAACTCGGAGGTGCAGGGGTGGGAGGGTCCTTGTTTCCCGGACAGTTCGTCATTTTAAGTGTGCACTAGAAATGGAAAATGGCTGCAACCACACACAAAGTGGGTACAACAAGTGTTTCTTTTCTGTCTGAGCATGCAAGTTGTAGATGTAAGTGATGTGAGGCCCTTAAGGTACAATGACATTCATCATTCATCATGCAGTTTCACAAAGAGATTAAAGTTATCCATATGCTGGATGTGAAATACATGCAGTGTCCAACTGTGTGGGATATAAACGTGAGTCATGAAGAATTTTGAGTCATTGCAGATTGAAAAACAGAAGTAATGACAAGCAATCTTAAAAATAGCATCTGAGGGCTATTAAAAACGAAGGCAATTCAAGCTTCATAGGCCACACTAAGTTGTAGAGCTGAATACCTCTCACCTTTAAATGTAAGTATTCACCAACATGCTCTTACATGCAATGTTGTCTTTCTTGGGAGGGGACCACATGTGCAATCTCCTACTTTATCTGTGATGGTTTGTGTTGTATTCAATGTCAAAGACCCGTCTACAGGCACTACACTGCTCTCCATTTCAGAGTCCTCTATGTCCTACCATTTGGAGGGTTATGCTAAACTGTAAAGTGGCAGATGGATAGTTATTGGGAGACAAGGGCTACCCTCAGCAATATTGTCAATTCTTCAACAAGGGCTGTTGTGGAGCAGGCAATAGGTCTGGTGAAGATGAGACTCCAGTGCTTGCATCAGTCTGGAAGAGTCCTTGCAGTATAGTTCAGTAAGGATATGTTGCATAACTGGAGCAGGCAACGAAGGGATATGATGGATGCTGAAGAGCTGGAAGATCAGTAGCAATCTTCTGTTGAGGAACATGAAGGCATGTCGCCTATGAGCCCTGAGAAGTGTTTCTATTTGTTGCTATCCCACTACCTATATGGTGAAGGACAATGCCTGGCCAGGCTTTAAAAATAGCACCAGTGCAGGGAATCCTAGGAGGTCCTTACGTACCATCGCATCAACGTCCGGATCCAACACATCATCCTCCAACATTTCTGTCACCTATAATCAGCTCCGACCACCAAAAAGATATGTTCCTCCCCACCACTGTCTGCTTTCCTCAGGGACCATTCATTCCGTGACTCCCTCGTCAGCTGCACTCCCATCAATTTCTCCATCACACCCGGTACCTTTCCCTGCAACTGCAGGAGGTGCAACATCTGCCCCTACACCTCCCCTCTCACCTCCGTCCAAGGCCCCAAACAATCCTTCCAAATCCGGCAGAGATTCACCTGCACTTCATCCGCCCAGACCTGTTGTATCTGTTGCTGCCAATGTAGTCTATATCAGGGAGGCCAAATGCAGACTCAGGGATCGGTTTGCAGAGCATCTACACTCTGCTTGCAACAACCGACCTGACCTTCTAATTGCCATCCATCTTAATTACCCCTCCCATTCCCGTGACAACATGTCCATCCTTGGCCTCCTCCACTGTCAGAGTGAGGCCAAACATAAACTGGAGGAATAACCTGATATTTCGCCTTCGGAGCTTACAGCCTAACGGCCTTAACATTGACTTCACCAGCTTAAAAACCCCTCCACCCCCTGTCTTATCCCATGTCCAGCCTTCCCCTCCAGACCTGACCCAACCTGTCCAGCTTCCTACCCACCTCTCTGCTCCACCCTTCCCATGGACCAATCACAATAACCCCCTATCTGCATCCACCTATCACCACCTCTCCTACACTTCCCCCAGCCTCACCCCCGTCCCTCTATTTATTTCTGAACTCCCCACCCCCTCCCCAGTCCTGACGAAGGGTTCCGGCTAGAAACATTGACTTTCCTGCTCCTCGGATGCTGTCTGACCTGCTGTGCTTTTCCAGCCTCACACCTGTGGACTCGAGGCTCCAGCAGCGATGAGTACTTCCACCTCTGGCAAGTGAGAAGAAAGGACACATAGCTAATAAGGCGAGTTATTGAGATTAGTGTGAGAAAACTGACTAGAGCTCACAGAGCGGAACCTTCCATAAAACTTGTTAAGATTGACACAGTTCTTACTGGTAAAGTTCACCCCCATGCTTTTTTTTAATGCTTGTACCTCCTTTGGCTTCGCCTTCTCTAAGCTTGTGTTTTTTTGTTACATAGATTTTCTTCATCTGCCTCTATGTTTGTTCCCTCATGCACTTTTCCCATCCAAGTCTCCTTTCTGAATGTGTATTTTCATCTCTTGTGTGGTACAAAAATTAAGTTTATGCAGCTGTCACCTTGAACGTGATTATAAAAGGCACTGTCATTGTAACATGCTTTGTGGCTGGCTCCTGAATCCTGGGTTGTAATGTACTGCATGAGCCGTGAGCTACTCACTCAGGTCTTGGTTTGCATTTTCATGTGCTAAAACAGGTTGCTTATAATGTAGATAATAGCAGCTTGGACTGAGCTCCAAGGCTTTGCTCTTGTTTCATCTCAATTTCTTTTCATGGTTCACACTCAAGTTTTATCAGACAGCCACATTTTGAGTTATTTCATTTATTCATGGGATGTGGGTATTGCTGGTTAGGCCAGCATTTATTTCTCATTCCTAGTTGCCCCGAGGGCAGTTAAGAGTGAATTACATCGTGTGTGTCTGGAATCGCACGATGGCTGGAACGGGGAAGGGCAGCAGTTTCAGAGATAGTGGGACCTGCAGATGCTGGAGAATCTGAGATAACAAGGTGTAGAGCTGGATGAACACAGCAGGCCAAGCAGCATCAGAGGAACAGGAAAGCTGACATTTCGTGCCTAGACCGTTCTTCAGAAAATTTTCTAAAGAAGGGTCTAGACTCGAAACGTCAGCTTTCCTGTTCCTCTGATGCTGCTTGGCCTGCTGTGTTCATCCAGCTCTACACCTTGTTATCTTTGGACAGCAGTTTCTTCCCTTGAAGGACGTGAGATGGGTTTTTTCCAATAATCTTCAACAGTTCCAGATTGCTTTAAAAGATTCAATTTAAATTCCACCATTGTGGGAATTGAAGTTAAGTCCCAGAGATATTACCTGGGTCTCTGGATTAATATTCTGATGTTAATACCACTGGGCCATCGCCTCCCTAGTTTTATTTGCAATAAACAGCAAATTTAAAGCGTCAAAATAAAAACTGAAAGAACTGCAGTTGCTGGAAATCAGAAACAAAAACAGAAATTGAGCTCGAGAGATAGTAGGAACTGCAGATGCTGGAGAATCTGAGGTAACAAGGTGTAGAGCTGGATGAACACAGCAGGCCAAGCAGCATCATAGGAGCAGGAAAGCTGACGTTTTGGGCCTAGACCCTTCTTCAGAAATTCTAGGCCTGAAACGTCAGCCTTCCTGCTCCTCTGATGCTGCTTGGCCTGCTGTGTTCATCCAGCTCTACATCTTGTTATCTCAGAAATTGAGCTGAGCAAGTTTGGCAGCATCTGTGGAGAGGAATCAGAATGGAACAGAACTGTTTGCTGGACCCGAAATGTTAACTGTGATTTCTGTCCAGAAAAGCTGCCAGTTTTAAAGTGTCATTGTGTCATCTGGTGCAGTACTGTCTTGTGGTCTAGAATATGTGGGCATGACTGATACACTTATTATGCATTACCCATCCTCGAGAAGGTGGTAGTGATTTGCTTCTGAGTTAACCGCAATCCACGAGCCGAAGATGCTCCCTTAAAGCTGCTTAGTTAGGCGTTTCGGAGTTTAACTCAGTGATGGTGGAAGGATAGCTGATACATTACCAAATAAAGTGTGGAGCTGGATGAACACAGCAGGCCAAGCAGCATCATAGGAGCAGG
>JAHRHZ010000023.1:15680196-15697133 GCA_024137785.1 Ginglymostoma cirratum | reverse complement strand
CCTGCTCCTATGATGCTGCTTGGCCTGCTGTGTTCATCCAGCTCCACACCTTGTTATCTCGGATTCTCCAGCATCTGCAGTACCTATTATCTCTGATACAACGTTACCAAATAAAGTATGATTTGAGGATTGTTACAGCAGAAAACTTCAGAACAATTTAACTGCACCCGAAGCACTTCTGAATGCTGTGGGATGATAAAGTGGGTGAACTAAATGCGAGTGTACTTGTTAAGTATGAACATATGGCATGACTATGCACACAGCGTTAGTCCCCACAAACCGCATTGAGGTAAATGATCAGTCAATCTGGATCTTTTACATTTGGACTGTTGACCAGAGTACAAAGAATTGACTTTTTTTTAAATAGCAATATTGGATCTTTAACATCCAATTTGATTACAAGAAGGGACTGGGATTCAACGTTGAGACCCATCCAACATTATTGAACACTGTCTGTACTCAGTTGGAGCTCATTTTATTTTGTATTATGTGGATGTGGGTGTTCCCCAGCATTTAACGCTACAATTGCCATAGAGAATGTGGTGGTGGTTAGGAGCTCAAGCCCTGACGGAGGCTCGAACCAATCTGAGAGTGCAACCAAACAAGCAGTGAGTTTGTGGTCATGCTGAAAACTATTGCCATGAAGCACTGCAGCCTGTCGTGTTCCAGATTGATTGTACCTACAGCTGAGGGAACTTCATGGATTGAAAATGACAATACACTCACCTTGATGGTGTTACAATGTTCATGAAAGCAGTGCCTGCCAGCACTAAAATAAAATGTTACTATGATAACACCTCAGGTCTATTTGTTTCAAGCAGGTAAGTTCTCCTCACTAAATTTCAGCTTGATGTTGCTGCATTTACTTTTTAAAGTCTTCAAGTCAAACAGTGATCCAAAGTAATGCTTTTAAACTCATCATTTTTACTCAGACTTGAAATGCAAAGCTGTAAAATTGGGATATGGGAGAAAATCCTTGGAACAGACAAAGCTGGATTCGAAACAGTACTATCTTGTGCTTCCTGTGAAGCAGTGCACAGTCTAGCAAGGAAACACTTTATTCAGCCCTCTCATCTGAAACCTATGCCCTCTAATTTTGGACTCCCCACCCCAGGATGCCTATTTATCCTACGCATGCCCCTCATGATTTTATAAACCTCTATAAGGTCAACACTCAGCCTCCAACGCTCCAGGGAAAACAGCCCCAGCCTGTTCAGTCTCTTCGTAAAACTCAAACCCTCCAACACCAGTGCCATCCCTGTAAATCTTTTCTGAACCCTTTCTAGTTTCACAACATCCTTCCTACAAGAGGGAGACCAGAATTGAAATCAATACTCCAGAAGTGGCCTAACCAATGTCCTGTACAGCTGCAACATGACCTCCCAACTCCTATACTCAATGCACTGACCAATAAAGGCAAGCGTACCAAACGCCTTCTTCACTACCTGCCACTCCACTTATGGAACACAATGTGATAATATAATACTTACACACAATTTAAAGGAACGAAGTGTAGGTCCAAGACTGGTCAAATAGAAGAGCACAACAACTCAATCAAGACTGGAGTGACAGCAAGACCTGTATTTCTGTAGCAGCTTTCACAACTTAAGGATGTCCTGAAGCCTGCTGCAACCAATGGTATTCCTCTGAAGTCCTTTCCCTGTTGTAGGAATGTAAGAAACAAATATTATTGTGAGTTAGTAGGAACTGCAGATGCTGGAGAATCTGAGATAACAAGGTGTAGAGCTGGATGAACACAGCAGGCCAAGCAGCATCAGAGGAGCAGGAAAGCTGACGTTTCAGGTCTAGACCCTTCTTCAGAAAACTTTTCTGTCTCTGAAGAAGGATCGAGGCCCGAAATGTCAGTCTTCCTGCTCCTCTGATGCTGTGCTCATCCAGCTCTACACCTTGTTATCTCTATTATTGTGAATTGATCTGTTTCAGAAATGTAGTTTGAGTGATAAATACTGGACAGACAGAGCAGAGAGCTCCCCTGGTCTTCTTCAAATGTCCAACATTAGAATCTGTCATGTCCACCTGAGAAAGCAGACAGGGCCTCGCTTTAGAGTTTCATGCAAAGGATCGCACCATCAACAGGTCAGCCTTCCCTCAGTTCTGATGGACAGTCACCCAGACCCCAAACGTTAACTGTTTTCTCCCCCACAGATGCTGCCAGGCCTGCTGAGTTCTGCCAGAAGTTTCTGTTTTGGTTTCAGATCTCCAGCATCTGCAGTTCTTTGGTTTATTGTAGTATTCCCTCAGTGCTGCCCTGGAGTGTCAGCCTAGGTCTTAGCACTCAAGGCTCTGGGGTGAAACTGGAATAACCCAGTGAAATGGCCTGAAGTGGCCAACCCTTCTAAGGAATGCCCTAGAGTTTCCAGGAGTTAATGTTCTGGTCATAGCTGCAAGCAACTCGGGATGTAAACTATAGGAACATTAATGGTAGCTTTAACAGTATATTTCTTTTGGACATTTTTAGTTATAAAGACATTGGATGTGCGATGAATAAAAGGCAATTTGATCAACCTTTCAAAAATGTAGGATTTGTTCATTTTGCGGTTGGTGTGGGAAGTCAGGGTACAGAGACAGTGGTCATTTTAAGTGGCCAATGGCAAAAGTATAGGTGCTGTAGCCTTTCAAGACCATAGGGCTGCTCTCTCATTAGAGAGAGAGAGGAAGAGAGAAAGACAACCTGTAGTATAGGCAGCAACAGTGCAGGAGGACCATGACAACAATAGGACAAGAAACTGCAAGTGGCCACGACCATGGAATTGACAGCAGTCTTCAGAGACTGGTTTCCTGCTTTGTTGCAGCCTGTCCTACACAAACAATGCTGTGAATGTACACTGAACAACAGATCTGTTAGCAAGCTGGTGTTAGTAATATATTGGGATGAAAAAGGCTTCCAGGATGTTTATTCAACTCGAGTACTTTACCTAAAAATCCATTCCATAGTCTGATATGTCTCCATGAAGAACAACTTTCTGACTGTCTCCACACCCTCACCTACTTTGATTTCTCCTCTAACCTGCATCAGGTCTGTACTCCTCCAATTCTGGCCTCTTATGTGCATCTCTGAATCTTAATCAATCCACTAGTGGTAGCCATGCCCTCAGCGGCCTGAGTTCTACGCTTTGGAATTCCCTCTATAAACCTCCAATTCTGCATTTATCTTTTCAATGTTATTGGCCATTATCCATGTTGCTATGCAACCACTTCTCTGAGTGAAAATATCTCCATGTTTCCTAATAAGACGTTATACTAGGGATTAACCTCACTGTATTGCCTAAGCGCTCAAATGCCTCCTTTATTTCTTGGCAGCTAGAGGACGTGTGTTACGCGAGATGTAATCTGAGTAGTGTTCTGATCAACTTTCTTGGAATTGTATTGTAACGTTTTGGCTTCTGTAGTTCAACCCTTCTTCAGCTGCACTGCATTAGGCTGACATTTTAAGCATCAAATCTGCAAATGTTTCCAATTTAGATCTTAACTGTTTCAGTGTCATTGAGGGAATATATAAACTTCACACACTGTTCCACTTATTGGCATTACACATTGTCGACCATTTTATATAGTGATATTTGCAATTTGCACTGAGTTTCTGATGTCGGTCCATTGATGTGAATGGAAGATGGCAGAGGTTTACAGCTCAATACCTTCATCCTGCCTCAACGTGACCCCTCCAACAAGCACCCATTATTTTCCATGGTGTGAGAGCATGTGTTCCTAACACAGGCTGACATTACAGATGGCAGATGGTGGATGTTCACCTTCTGCTATACTCCCCTTCAGCTCTTGTTCTGAGTGTGGCTTCACATTCACTTTCGGCTGGATTGACTAAGAACTCCATTTGTCTTTCTGTAATTTTACCACAAAGGAATCAGTTCATCAGATCTTTGGCCCTGTCCTGTAATCTTTGGTCACCATTCTTGGCTCCTACTTGCCTTATTTTATGGTTATTGACCCAGCTGCTCTGGTCTGTCCTGATCCTGTTCACTGGATGCTAACCCTGCTCAATCCTTCAGCTCATTTCTTAGGCATTCCAGAAGATGTCTCCAAATAGTCTACACATTTGAGTGGAACAAGAAAAAGGAACCTCTCATCATGAATTTGGTCAACAGGTCGGTGCTGTATGTGACCTGAGAAACAATGTTCAAGACATTCAAAAGATTTTGTTTGCCATTTTCTTTGAACCCAGATATGAGAATATTGAAAATAGCAATGAAAGGAAATTAGTTGGCTGACTGCCAAGCATCAGCCATTAATTCTGAGAGTCTTGTTTTTGCTTTTCAATTCTTCCAGTGGGTCATAAAGATGGTTGGATTAGTTGACCAAAGGCTGGAATGTAGAGCAATCATGATAATGTTTAAAATGCATTAATTGGACATGGGTGTTGCTGGCTAAGCCAGCACTTATAGCCCAGGAGGGTAGTTAATATTCAACCATGTTGCTCTGGGTCTGGAGTTACATGTAAGCCAGACTGGGTAAGGATGGCGGCTTCCTCCCCAAAGGGAGGAGTGAACCAGATGGGGTTTTTCCCTGACAATCGGTAACCCTTTCACAGTCATCATGAGACTCTTTAGCTGCTGATTTATTTTTCTTGAAATTCAAGATCTCCCCCTCCCCCGCCTCAACTTTGCCATGGCAGTATTTGAACCTGGGTTCCCCACAGCATTACTTGGATCATAATAGTGATAATACTGCTAGGCCATCACCTCCCCAATGATAGAATCTCCAGAAAGAGATTTAATCACAACGAGCAACTCTATTTATCAAATGTCTTTTGGAATTGACCCCAAGCTATGGGTCTACCATGAGTTTGCTGGAGATGACGCTGTCTCGAAAGAAGTCCAGCAGATTGACCCAGGCAGGATGCTCCCATTCTGATTTCAGCTGCTGACTGGGTTACTGTCAAACCAACACTTGCTAGGCCAATACCTTGGGTTGAAAATTGCCCTCGTGTTGTTTAATGACTGCATTCCTCAGCACTGTACTGTATTCGTTCCAGTTACTATCAAAGCTTAGATGAAGGGTGAAGACCTGTGCTGGATCTTAAAACAAAAACTACTCACTGATTTTCACTACAATAGCCTTGCAATTTTCTCCCTTCAAGCATGTATCCAATAAACTTCTAAAGTAATGATGGAGTCTGTTTCCAGCTGTCTTCCCCCATCCCCATTCTGGCAGTGAATTCCACATCACCAGTCCTCTCCGAATAAAATAACTCACCCCTTCTCAGCTCTAGTGCTTCTGCCAGTGACCTGTAAGTCCTCTGGTTACCAGCCCAACTGCTAATGAAGACTTATCGTCAGCCACCATTCAGTTAGAGCATTCTTCTCTTCTCAGTCAGAAGTTATGGATTTAAGTCAAACAACTTGAAGACAAAAATCTATGGTGACAATATGGTACTGAGGGTGTCCTACACTGTTGTCCCCTTAGATGAGATGTAAACTCTCATCTGCCCCAAGGTGAAATTTATGTCACTAATTTGGGAAAGAGCTGAGATGGTTTTCCCAGTAATCTGCTTAAAGGTTAATGCTTCGATCAAGATCACAAAATACTGCCTGAGCTGCATTAAAAGAAATAAGGTGTCATGCATTAAATACTGAGATCGGGCAAAGATTTCTTCTCCTCTCATTAAGGGTCATGAGTCATAGTATCAGGCATTGACCATCCCTGACAACTGAGAATCTAACCATCTCTCTGTGACAATCAATTACATACTATGCTGAATCTGTACTATCAGTATTAATGGTATTCTTTGGGGGAACAGTATGGAAACAGGCCATTCAGCCCATTGGGTCCACACTGATCCTCTGAAGAGCATCCCACCCTCTATCCCTCTAACCCTGCATTTCCCGAGGCCAATCCACCTGGCCTGCACAACATTGGACTGTGGGAGGAAACTGGAGCACTCAGTGGAAACCCACAGAGATATCGGCAGAATGCACAAATTCCACACAGAAAAGACTTGCTCACCAAGCCAGTGGGTTTGTTTGCAGACGTTTCATCACCCTGCTAGGTAATATCATCAGTGCACCCCCAGTGAGGCGTCGGTGTTCTGTCCCGCTTGTTATTTATATGCCTCGGTTTGCTGGCGTGTTTGGAATGACTTCCGGTTCTGTTTCTCAGTGGTTTGTACGCAGGGTCTAACTCAATGGGTTTGTTGATGGAGTTCTGGTTTGGAATACCAAGCTTCCAGGAATTCCCTGGCGTGTCTCTGTTTGGCTTGTGCAATTATGGATGTGTTGTCCCAGTTGAATTTGTGTCCCTCGTTGTCTGTGAGTACTGAGACAAATGAATTAGACCCTGCATACAAACCACTGAGAAACAGAACCGGAAGTGATCCCAAACACACCAGCAAACCTAGGCATATAACTAACAAGCGGGACAGAACACCAACATTTCACTGGAGGCGCACTGATTACGTTACCTAGCAGGGTGACAAAACGTTTGCAACTAAACCCACCGGCTCGGCAAACATGTCTACAACCTCATCCACAACCCGAGCTACAAATCTTGCCAAACTTTCCACACTGACAGTCACCCGAGGGTGGAATCAAACCCGGGTCCCTGGCACTGTGAGGCAGCAGTGCTAACGACTGAGCCACCAAGCTGCCCAGTCCAATTCTATTTCTGGTTAATAGCACCCCCCCAAGGATTACCATTAACACTGATAGTACAGATTCAGCGTTGTATGTAATCAATTGTCACAGAGAGATGGTTAGATTCTCAGTTGTCAGGGATGGTCAATGCCTGATACTTGTGTGGCACATATGTTACTTTCTTCATCAGCCCAAGCCTGATGTAATCCAGGTTTTGCTGCATACGGACATGGGTTTCTATAAAGTCACAAATGGTGAATACTGTGCAACCATCTCCAATTCTGAGCTCGGGATGAGGGAGGGTAATTGATGAAGCAACTGAAGATGGCTGGGTGTAAGACACTAACCTGAGGCAACTCCTGTAGTGATGTCCTGTGAGAGAGGATTAACTTCCAACAACCCTTTGGAGCTGTCTTCCTGAAAAGGTGATGGGGAAAGAGTCTTTGAATATTTTTAAGGTGGAGGGGAATAGATTCTTAATGAGCATGAGGGTGGAAGGTTACCAAGGGTGGGCAGGAAAGTGGGTTTGAGGTTACAATTGGAAAGGTCATGATCTTATCAAATGGTGGACCAGACTTAAGGGGCTGAATAGCCTATTTCTGCTCCAATGGTCTCACTCCTCTTTGTGGGAGATTACTGCAGGCAAATTGTTTCCTGCATGTGAGAGATAAAAGGTACTGCAGATGCTGGAGAATCCGAGATAACAAGCATGGGGCTGGATGAACACAGCAGGTCAAGCAGCATCATAGGAGCAGGAAAACTTGACGTTTCGGGTCTAAACCCTTCATCAGAAATGGGGGAGGGGAAGAGGGTTCTGAAATAAATAGGGAGAGAGGGAGAGGCGGATAGAGGATGGATAGAGGAGAGGATAGGTGGAGAGGAGGCAGTCTCTGTTATTCATTCACAGGCTGTGGTGTTGCTAGTAAGGCCAGCATTTATTGTCCATCCCTATGGGATGGGTTTGGCAGCACACACGGGCCAGAGTAGGTACAGATGGCAGATTTCTATTACTAAAGAAGATTTTCACCAGTGTCTACATAGTCAGCATTAGACTAACATTTTATTGAGTTCAAATTTCATCATCTGTTATAGAATCCCTACATTCAACCCATTGAGAAATCCAAAGAGAAGCCTGTCCCTGTAACCCTGTATTTCCCATGGCTAACCCACTCACCCTGCACATCCTTGGATGCTATGAACAACTTAGCACGGCCAATCCATCCTAACCTGTATATCTTTGGACTGTTGGAGGAAACTCATACGGACACAGGGAGAATGTGCAGACTCCACACAGTTGCCCGAGGGAGGACTCAAACCCAGGTCCCTGGCACTGTAAGGCAGCAGTGCTAACCACTGAGCCATTGTGCCACCCTTGTTATGGTGGGATTCAAACTCCAGTACCCAGGGATTGTCAATTACTCGTCGCGGGCCATAACCCCAAGGCACTAGCTCCCCACATTAAACATTTCAACTTTGACTTAACATCAAGAAGCACCTTATTGGGCTGTGAAGCACTGTGGTACCTCTCATGTCCTTGAAAGATACAATTATTAATGTAGGCTTGAAGTTGTTAGCGATTAAAATAAGGGGGAAATTAGCCAAAATAACCTTTTTTTTCACATTTATTTAAAGCCAATGGCAGTAAATGCAATCAGTCAAGCACAATACTGCCACATGCCTGTCATGTTGGATATGATACAGTCATTGGCAGAGTTCAATAGGACATACACATTTTGCAGCCTGACGCTGGAGGAATTCCACTGAAAATGTAGTCCCTTGTTTTTAAAAGATAAAAATAAACTGGCTTCCCAGAATACATGAAGTGGACAATTTTCTCTCCTTCCAACTCTCTGTATATAAGATTGAAGCTTTTTCTTGTAGATAAAACTGACAAGAAATGGAATCCTCTTCAAACACAACACACCTAATAACATAAATCACTCCCAATAGAGCACAGAATAGCATGAAGCGTCAAGATGCATAGCTTTACATAATGAAAATACGATACAGTTTCATAACTTAATAAAAATATAACAGTCATACAATTTTTATGGGGCTTTCTAAATTTTTTGTTTTTTTACAATTTACATCGGCTTTTTTTCAGGCTTTGAAGAAATTTCAAAAACTGTGACAAACACACTGGGTCATTGGACACGATATAAGACAATTAATACCTCAAATCCGAGAATTACAATTGACACTTTTTTTTTCAAACCACAGGCAGATAGATGCATTCATTATAATTCAGGCGTTCAACCAGACTTTATATACGGTTTGTACAATTGTTAATCAACAGGCGTGTTCCTCTCCAACACACATACTAGTGAAATTCAAAGTAAAACTCAATGTCGTAAAGTAATTGACAAAAGAAATCGTCAACTTAAACAAGGCACGTCATTGTTCATTTTAAAAAAAAGCATACAATGCTTTTTCTTCAACATTGAAAACTAACAGAAAAAAATTAAAATGATAATCTAAAAAACATCATTTATATATATCTTATTTTAAATTGGCTTCAAAATAAAGGAGAATTCAGTTTGTGCTCGAGTTTAATCATCTTAATATATAATTTAATATAGACAGAATCTTGGGTCAGTAAAATCTCTCACCTATGCATGGGATCATTTGCAAGTTTTAAAAACATTTTGCTGTTTTTTTTTTCAAAAGGGCGATGATGTAGTTTAGATTTCCATACCGGGAAATTCTAACGCTTTCCCTTCACAAATCTCCATTTCTGCAATGACCCAAATCTGCCACAGGGAGGCAGAAGATGCACATCTAGAACTACCTACCTGGCCAAACGCTTTTAAAAAAGTTTCTAACATAACCTAACCAATAAGGCTGGTGTTGTTACAATATGTGCAAAAGCCCTTCGGGATCCTTGAGCTTACAACTGCACTAAGGAATTTAAGTAAGTGGTTGTGTGGATAAAATGTTCTTTGTTCATAACCCTTTAGCAAGTGGAGAATATTGCAGGGAGCATTTCGCCCTGTCTTGCTATTTGCTTCTTTTGCACTCTCAACCCTGAACTTTTTTGTTTTAAAACAGGCCAGACACCATGTTTAGGACAGCTTAGTACCATGGATATGTCAAGGAATTATTTGACATTCCTCAATTAATTTGAATAAGATGATTTCTAACTTAAGGGCATGTCCAGTTGGGACAACCAGTCATTTCTGCACTAAACCAAGGCGGCTGTGGATACTAGATGGACAAATGGAAAATTAAAATCTCTCCACAGTGCGACTGTGGCCAATAGAACAGACTGTGGAATGTTTAATGACTTGATGCCTCCCAGTGACACACTCAGCCATTCTTGACCCAGTTATCTGGCTTAACCACCTGAATGTAACATTATAGCTGTTGCTCTATATCTACAGCAGCCATAAAAAAAGAAGACGACTAAATAATAAGCCTCGTGTGTCTTTGTTTTGTTTTTAACTTGCTACACTGTGGATAAAGATAATTGAGTAGACACCAATTATATACAGGGACAAGTTCGTAAAGGGGACAATGGGGACAGATAGTCCTTCCAGTTTGGATTTTATTTTACTTTTTCTTGTGAGTCAGTATATCTTTCTTGCTACAGTTTTGCAGAGAAGTGGTCCTAACCAAAGATACCTCACTGGGTAAAGAAACATACTGGGATACAGTATGTTGGCCTGACTGTAGAAAAAAGGACATTATGCGAGTACATAAAATACAGGATGGCCTCCAGGTCCGTAAAACATTGAAATTCTTGAACGGTGCGAATGAGGGACTCTTGATCAAACTGACTACGAAAAAGAAACACAAACACCTTTCAAAAAGTGATCTGATCTGTATCAATATATCGATAGCCTGGTGGGAAACGTTAACTGACAACTTCAAAATCACAACGCACATCAAGCACAGGATCGGAGTTCACCCAAAACAAATAAACTTTTTGAAAAATATATAATGCTTTGTACTCTGTGGAAGGAAGATAGCCTTCCGCCTTAGCAATCTAAAACTGTAAGCTTTGGCAATTCAGCTTCTCTGGCTGTGACTGAGCATCCAAACCTTTCCCTCTTACACTCCTTAAGGATTCTCTGTCTGTCTTACTAGGAACTGAGCCCTGAGAATCTCAATCAAGCTGAAAGGATGCTGCATCATTTGATACTGATAGCAGGAGAATCGAACAAACTAGTCCCCAGTGTCTAGGAGACAGATCAATGCCCATCCATTCCATTGCTCCGAATGAAGTACTTTTCCTGATGCATCCTTCAGGTGCAGAGTCTTACTGAAGTGCCATATGCTGGAACTCCCAGTGCAGTGCTGTGGGGGTGCTGTACTGTCAGAGCTGCTATATTCTAGACAGATGTTAAACCAAGGCCCTAGGAGCCATGTAAAAAGTTCCCACATGGCACCATTCTACACAGAGCAGGAGAATTATTCTAAACAATATCTACCTGGCATTCCCATTCACTAAACGCAGATGAACTACGTGTCTATTCCAATGTCACATCCTCAGTTCAGTGGGTGCTGCTCTGGCCTCTTGAGTCAGAAGGCTGCAGTGTTCAAGTCCCGCTCCCGATGATTTGAGCTAGGCTGACACTCTGGCTGTGCTGTCTTTCTGGCAAAATGTTAAAGGTGCAAAGTGCTGTCAAAACCTCTCAAATAAATACAGAAGATTCCATGACAGTATTTTGAAGAAGAGTGGGGGAGTTCTTCCTGGTGTTCTGACCACTCAACCATGCACTAAAAAAGGCTGATTTGGTCATTTGTTGTTGGGAGATTCCTGTATACGAATACAAATGCCGCATTGCAAACGTTACAGCATTCTCTACATTTCAAATGTACCTAAATGGCTGTAGACAGTGCAATGGCCTGAGGGTGTGAAAGTATTATATTTGTGCAAGTTCTTTCCTTCTTAAAATCTGCTACTCACTAAGAATGCAACAAAATCCAGAGGAAGAAAATCAATGGAATTAAAATTGCTCTCTTCCAGCCCGCACTCTTTATAGCATTTGTATGAATATTTTACACAGGTAACAAAATATTCAAGAGGACGGAATTGAAATTATTCATTTCTAAGCTCTTGAATGAGACAAATTCATGAGGAAAAAACTCATAAGTACAAAACATTTGACTAATCATTAGAGCGAATGAGAATGACTGCATTCTGACTGAATGAAGCTCAGCAATAGTTAGCCTTGAATCAGGGACTTTATTCTAACTGTATTGACAACTGGTGACTTCATTCAGTCCAACTTTCACCTCAATCCTCCCTTCAAAAGGAGGTGGCAGAAAGTTTGACTGACATTTTGTGAAAACTTGTCCTCTATAACCAAAAAATTTGTCTCTCTGTCAATGTGAAATTCAATTGTATTTTTTTCCATTTGAATCAAGAATTAATATGTTTTGTATTCAGATGTTTTAATCTGTACTATTCTTCCCCACCTCCTCAACAAAAAGCTTGAATTCCAATTAAACAACATGATAGACCGGAAATAAATTATTCATTGGAACGCTGTCATTTTAGATTATTGCACCTTGTTGTGAGATTTATTTGTATGCCTGAAGGGGCTGATTCACTGGTCAAAAGTCCTCTGATACATTCCCAACTGGTCATTATTCAACTGCGAACCTGGGCCTTGATTGGTGGCTGTCTATTTCACTGCAGCAAGATTGGTGATTGACTGTAATTATTGCTCACAAAGGTGTGACATGGATATTTTGCAACAGGAGAGACCTGGAAAGGAGCTGGAAACCCAACTGAACAGTTGACTTTGCTGGGCCAGGGAAGGTACAATAAAGCTGTTACTCCTGAGACAGCTGCATGGAGCACTTACACACTAAACCATACAGTGGCTCAATTCCGCTGCTCATGTGTAAATTCCTCCTTCCTCCTGAACAATTAAGTGTTGTTACATAAACATCGTACCTTCCTCTAACCCTCGAAGGATTGCTGAGTCGCCCATGCCAGTTCTAACAAAAGGTCATTGACCTGAATTGTTGGTCTGGTTTTCTTCACCCCATAGATACTGAGCATTTCAGGCATTGTTCTGTTTAGACTCTCTGTTTGATCACCAATTGACAAAATTACTAATACTATTAAACATGAAACATAATAAAAAAGCAGCCCAGCCCAAATCCCATGAGCCTCTTGTCACTGTCATTGCATTTAGGGGATTAAAAAACAGCTTGAAATTTAACCATGTCCTTGTGTGCCATCTCCATCATCTCTGATGAATGTTTACAAACCTATCTCATTTCTCATGCTCACAGTGTACATATACATCTCACATTAACACCTTGTTTAAAAAAAAAGTATTCTAAGAATTTAAAGATCCTCGTGTTTGCAGGATCTCAGATCTAATGTTATATCGATTTAACCTTGCATCATCTCTGCTGTAGATCCTGAATCATTAGCTATTTTGTTACTGTTTTGGTTGAAATGTGCTGTCAGTAAATTGAATCCTGCAGATCTTCGCAGATCCTGAGGTAATCAAATTGGGTTTTTGCTTTGTTTGTTTTTCATTCAAATTGTACAAACACAAAAAAAAAACAGATGGGTTCATCGAGGGGAATTGTGTCTGAGACTGGTCTGGATAGGATTTTAAAGATCACTGTGCCCACTTTGAGTCCTGAGGTTTTCTTGCTGTTTACTGCTTCTCCTTCATTCTAACATGGCATCCAGTTGATCAGCCAAATCATCAAACATGCTGCCAATGTCGTCTAGAATGCTGCCTGCGCTCTTAACTTCAGATGTGGCCCTGTGGAAAGAAAAGCCATTACAGTTCATCTGTATGAGTAATTGAAAAATAGAAAGCCTATTTATTCAGTCAGCCGAATCATTGAGATATACTCTGTTGCAGTTATTACTTCAATATTTATAAATTTACTCCACTTTAGAGTCTGTCAAAAAGGCAGCAGGCATTTTTAGGTGTACCTATTTCTGCTATTGAGTGTTGAGACACAACATGGTAATCCCCTTGTTTCTTTTAAATCAAATGCTTTCCTCATCAACAGCAGTAGGGTCTTTATTTCCTCATCTGCTCCATTACCTCACCTCCTCTAACTCTGGGTTCCTCACTGTGGTAGCAAGAGCACGGACTGCCACCGACACCTGACTTATTTACGTTTGTCTCTTACAGTGGCAGTCATGAGAGAGAAGATCAAGCCATTGGATCAGACTGTGATTTCTTACTTCACTGCCTCCCTTTCTCAAGTCCAGAGGCCGTGCTATCAGGCAACTCGATACAAAAAAGAACATCGAATTGCAAACCTGAGCTTGTGCCAGTTTATGTTGCTTTCTTACCCAAAGTGCTGGAGAAATGTAGCAGATCTGGCAGCATCTGTGTGGAGAGAGAAACAGAGTCAATATTTTGGGTCTGGTACAACTCTGTTTCGAAGAAGTCATACAGACTTAAAACATTGACTCTATTTCTCTCTCCATAAATGCTGTCAGACTCTGCATTTCTTTCTCAATTAGAATTAAATTCCGACTTCTTGTCAAATCCCAGTTTTCATCATCCCACCATTTACAGCCCTGTCCCGAACTCTGGAATTCTTCCTGTGTGTACAGATGAGACAGAGGCAGGTATGAAGGGAAATTAAATTGGATGGCACAGTTGTTACTTCTGTTGCCTCTGAGGTGGTGTGCCAAGTGAGTAAATGGGCAGAGCAGGGTCAGTGGAGTGGAGTGGAGTACAGCACCTGAGGGAAGATGTTGCAGGAAACAGTGAAAGTGGTAGAGTTTGAGCCTTGGTGGGAGGTGGGCATGGCAGTGAAATATCAGAGAAAAGACTTACGGTGGTGGAAGGGAGAAGATCATTGACCTTGTTTAAGTGCTGCACGGAGGCTCAGTGGTTAGCACGGCTGCCTCACAGCACCAGGGGCCCAGGTACAATTCTGCCCTGGGTGACTGTCTGTCTGTCGGTGTGGAGTTTTCATGTTCTTCTCATGTCTGCATGGATTTCCTGCCGGTGCTCCAGTTTTCTCCCACAAAGATGTGCAGGTTAGGGTGGATTGGCCATGCTAAATTGCCCATAGTGCCCAGGGATGTGTAGGATTTAGCCATGGGAAATGCAGAGGTATAGGGATAAGGTAGGCGGATGGATCTGGGTGGGCTGCTCTTCAGAGAATCGGTGTGGATTTGATGAGCTGAATGGCCTGCTTCCACACTGTAGAGAGTCTATGATTCTCCCAACACTGTTTGGCATTCCTCCAGATGACTGAGACTGTTTTGGCTCTGAGTGAACCAGAGTGCCAGCTGCCGGAGTTACAGTCTCCCCTTATGTTCCAGGGTAGAGGAAATCCTGCTTGGGCACCATTCCATCTAGGTCCCTGCCTACAACACACGGTACTGATTTCCCCCTGTCTGCCATGTCCAGGGCAAATGCCAAGGCAAGTCCAGACTGACTGCACTTGTAAGGTTACACGATCAGCTTTTAAAGGTAGCCCTGTGGCCAGGGATTGCTGGTCAATTTCAGGACATCCTGGCAGTGGCAGGGAAGTTAGACATTAGGGAATGCTATCAGGGCAGGTAGGGAGTTAAGGAGACTAATTTGGAAAGAGGTGGCAGGAAATTTCACTACCTCTTATAACGAAACACCCTCCAAAACACTTGATGCTACTCGGCATTTAGCCCAACTTAAAATAAAAATAAGATTCAGCCGAATATTTCCACTTGTAGGAAGAAAGAAAATGAAAGTTCACCAAAGGCACCCCAAGAAATCCATGGAGGAATTCAGGAGAAATGTGTTTACTCACTGAGTGATGGGAATGTGGAACTCCCTGTATCAGACAGCGGCTGACGTTTACAGTACGTAGAGACATTAAAAAAAGAAGCTAAGCAAGTAGGTGAGGGAGAAGTCAGTGGAAGGTCATCCTGACACAGGAGGATGAGGGAAAATGGTCATCAGCTTAAGAGCAAAATAGAAGGGTTTCAGCCTGAAACATTGACTTTCCTGCTCCTCTGATGCTGCCTGACCTGCTGTGCTTCTCCAGCCTCACACCTATAGATTCTACAGACCAGCAAAGACTGTTTGAGTTGAATGGTTTATATTCATTTGTGAAAACATCTGGATGTTGTATGTTGTCTGTACTGTTCCGTTACATGAAAACAAATACCTCCCCAATTGAACTAGCGCTTGTACTCCAGTTTCTCCTTAACATTTCCAATGGTCATTGTGTGAAAGCAGGAGGCTTTGGCAGGAAGTGACCAGCACAGACTTGATAGGCTGGATGTTCCATGATTCCACTGTTAGTGATGTGGGAACTAACAGATCTCCAACTTCTCCACACAATGTTTAGCGCTGAGCACAACCAGCTCGTGAGTGGCGCAGACGAGATGCCAAGTAAATCTCTCCCGACCCATTCAACAACGGGTCCTGACCCCAATCTCTGAAGACTGACTGAATTAGCGGGTCTTATTTTGCAGCTCTCTCTTTCTGATAGAACTTGCTGCTGAATCCTGTGCCTGTGGTGAGACGGGTGACTGAGGCATTTAATTGGGGAGCAAGGGGACCCCCATCCACTTCCAGCCTCCACCAGGCTGAGAATACCCATAGATGGCCTTCACTACCCGCCACCCAATCAGGCCCTTAAGTGCCAATTGAATGGAGGCCCCCATTCCACTGCCCACTGGTATTAACCCAAATTCTGTAGTGGACCCTCTCGAGAGGGACAGTTTGGCAGTGGAGTCTTCTCTTTGTAACAAATGAGATTGAGGGCATGTTTAATTGAAGTCATTGAGTCATAAAGTACAGAAGGGGCTTTTGGCCCATCATGTCTGTGCTGATCTATCTATTAATCCCACTTTCCAGCACTTGGCCCATTGTGGAGTTCAAAACTAGAGGATATTGCTTTAAAGTGAGAGGGGAAGGATTTAAAAGGGATCTGAGGGGCAACTTTTTCACACAGAAGGTGGTGCATGTTTGGAATGAGCTGCAGAGGAAGTGGTGGAGGCTGGTACAGTTACAACATCTAAAAGATATTTGCATAAATACATGGATAGGAAAGGTTTGGAGGGATATAGGCCAAATGCAGGAAAATGCACCTAGATTAGTTGAGGGACATGGTCAGTGTGAACTGGTTGGATCAAAAGGTCTGTTTCCATGCTGTATAAAACTATGACTCTGTAAATGGGTTTAGTTTAGTTTATCAAACTTGGTTGGCACAGACGAGTTGGACCGAAGGGGTCTGTTTCCGTGCTATATGACTCTATGACTCCTTACACACCCACATACTTTTTAAAAGTTGTAAGGTTCTTCCAGCCTCCCAAGCGCTGCAGATATAGTAAGAACTGCCGATGCTAGAGTCAGAGATAACACAGTGTGGAGCTGGAGGAACACAGCAGGCCAGGCA
>JAHRHZ010000023.1:15630669-15673991 GCA_024137785.1 Ginglymostoma cirratum | reverse complement strand
AGGAATATTTGTGGACTGCAGGAACGTTTGTAGACTCTGGGAATATTTACAGACAATAGGAATATCTGTGGACTGCAGGAACATTTGTAGACACTGGGAATATTTACAGACGAGGAATATTTGTGGACTGCAGGAACATTTGTAGACTCTGGGAATATTTACAGACAATAGGAATATTTGTAGACTCTGGGAATATTTCTGGACAACAGGAATGTTTCTCGATGCTAGGAATATTTCTGGGCTGTCGGAATGTTTTTGGACTGTCAGAATGTTCATGGTCTGTAGGAATGTTTGTGGGTTCTGTGAATATTTCTGGACTGCAGGAATGTTTCTGGATTCTGGAAGTATTTCTGGATTGTAGTAATATTTGTAGACTCTGGGAATATTTATGGTTAATAGAAATATTTGTGGACTGCAGTAACGTTTGTAGACTCTGGGAATATTTATGGACAATAGGGATATTTGTGGACTGCAGGAACACTTGTAGACTCTGGGAATATTTATGGACAATAAGAATATTTGTGGACTCTTGGAATATTTCTGGACAAACAGGGATGTTTCTGGACTCTAGGAATATTTCTGGGCTGTAGGAATGTTTCTGGACTGTCAGAATGTTCATGCTCTGTAGGAATGTTTGTGGGTTCTGTGAATATTTCTGGACTGTAGGAGTCACAGGGAAAAGAGGATGACAGCTGAAGTAAACGATCTAACAAGTAGGAAAATATACCTGGGCTCCCGGGACCAGGCAATGGAGACTTCTTGGCACTGGCTGCTGACGGTCCATGTCTTTTTAAACCTGTTGGCTGAGTAAGGGAAGGTTTTGGAGACACTGGTGGTTTAACAGGTCTTTTCGTCTCCCCGTCTGAAAACTGTGAGGCGTGGTCTCCGCTGTTTCTTCGGGGGATCTCTCCTACAGTCAAGAAGCTTGGATACGTCTCTCCTCCTGTCATGTCTGACACTGGCCTTCTTTTAACTGTTCCTGTGCCATTCTGAAGCATCACATGGTGATGGGCCTCCTGAGGAGATTCCAGTTGATCCTTCTCCCTGGTTTTTGGACGCCTTTTGACGGTATTTGACTCGGTCAAATGGAAGGCCATGACCTCTTGCTGCTGGGTTGGCCTGGGCTTCCCTTTCCGTTTCAGTGTGCTTGTGAGTTCGAACGCAGTGAAGCCGGAATACTGTTGCTTCACAAGCTCGGAGTTGACCTGGAGATGGGGTAGACATTCTGCGCCATCAGTTTTTAGCGGCTGGCGAGGCCGTTGCTTGATGGTCAGGTTTCCTTCCTCGGCGAACGGCAGATTCTCCGAGGAACTGTTCCTGGACGATCCGGTCGGATCCACCTGAAGCCTGTCCACGGGCATCTCGGCCTCAGGCCCAGGAGGTGGTCGACCGTCGGCCTTCTCCTTCCTGGCAGCTGCGATCAGGCCCGTGACGGGTCCACTAATGGTCCGCCTCCGGTTGATGACTTCGCCGTCCAGCCCGATCGCGTCCCTGGACCTGTCGAGAGGCCCGCGCTTCACAGTGGCCAGCACGGTGGCAACTCTGGAATGTTCCGAGCTGACCGGCTGTGCCATCGGGCCGTAGGAGCCGCCGGGGCCCCTCTCCGCCTTGAACGACCGGTGAAGGGTGAGGGCCCGGGCGCCACCACCGATGGATGACATCTCTAACATGGCAGCGATGCTCTTCACGCTGCCGGCGCTCCCTGTCTCCACGGTCCCCCCAAAATCACTGGCCCTCCGCTGCTCCTTGAGCCTGGCCTTGGCATCAGGGTCCTTGAGGCTGCCTGTCTCCTTCTCCTTTGGCAAGTCGTCACCAAGGTTGGTGCTGGAAATGGCCGAGCTGGACCGTTTGGGCGGCGGCGGTGGCGGCCCTTTCTTCTTTGGCCTCAGCGCAAATGACTGGCTGCGGTTGACGTTTTTGTCGGCTGTCGAGTGCCCCCTCACCGAGTGGCTGCGGGCCACGTGCCTCTGGATGGTGGCATATGGGCCGGCGTCGGGCAAGGCCAGCTCATCCTTCTCCTGCTCGCTATCAGACACGGCATAGCGGCTCACACTGTGCGCTCGCTTCTTCGGTCTCGAGGGGTCTCCCTCAGAATCGTTGGCATGTGGAGGAAGGCAGAGCACGGGGACGGAAACTGGCAGAACGGGGACAGCCTGGGCCAGCGGGCTCGATGTGTGGCCGGGCCCCACCGACCCCTCACCTTCCACGGGCTGTGGCACGACATAGGCAAAGCCCCGGTGAGTGGGCGACTGTGGCAGAGACCTCGGGGACATGGGCCTGTCCGTCTGTAGGAGCTGCGGGATGGGCTTCACTTTGGCTGTGGCCTGAGGGACATTGAGGGTCTGCGGAGAGGAAGGCCTAGGCTTTGTGGGCGTCTGTGGTGGGGTGAATGTTGACATCGAGACCAGCGCTTGATGAGCATGAGAGAAGGACTCTCTTGGCTTACCAGGTGCCGGTGGTACGCTCGCTCTTTGAACCCCTTGTCGGTGGCTGCGCCTTGTGGGACCAACTACTTCCGTGACGATCGTTCGTTGGCTCGGGCTCTCGAGGTTTTCCTGGCTTTTGGACAGGGCTGCCTTTTGCAGCTTGCTCCCTCCTCCTGCTACTTCCTGAGCGGTGCCATTCAGCTTCACCTTGGCACCACTGCTGTTGTCACTCTCCTGGGTGGCCCCTTCTGCTTGGTAGGCAGTGCCCTCTACAGTAGGCACAGTGTGGTTGGCTTGTTTCGGCTCAAGGCTGTCCTTCGCATCTCCAGCACTGGTCATGGCGGCTTGCAGCTCATTGCTCAGTTCGCTGTCCTGGAAGGTAGACATCTTGGGAGACTGGCATTCAGCATTTTCACCTTGAGGAGACTCTATAGCTACAATCTCCAACGACTGTGGGGCTTTCTTCTTCAAGGTGCCAGACTCATAGCGGGTGGCTCGCTGGATTTCTGCCAGTTTCTTCACAGCGAGCATAAACTTCTTTTGATGACCTAACAGAATTTAAAAAAAAATACAAACAAATTAACTCCAAAACGACAACTTGTAACTTTCAACAATGAGTCAGCACAGGACAGGCTTCACAGGAATAAATACTAGTTGAATACTGGTGTGAAACATTTTGAGTGCTTCTCCTCTCTCTGTCTCCTTCTGTCTCTTTCTGTCTCTTTCTGTATGCCTCTGTCTCTTTCTCTCTCTGTCTGTCTTTCTCTGTCTGTCTTTCTCTGTCTGTCTCTCTCTGTCTGTCTCTCTGTCTCTTTCTGTTTGTCTCCGTCTTTCTCTGTCTCTTTCTCTCTCTGTCTGTCTCTCTCTGTATCTTTCTGTTTGTCTTTGTCTCTCTCTTGTTCTCTCTCTCTCTCTCTCTCTGTGTATCTCTCTATCTCTCTCTCACTGTTTCTTTGTCTTTCTCTCTCTCTCTGTCTATCACTGTTTCTTTGTCTCTCACTGTCTCTGCTTCTGTTACAACTTTGAAGTTATCTTGAACCTATTCTCAGGAATAACACACTTTTTAAAAGCTGTGCATTTTACGACACCATGACATAAGTAAAGATTTGATTTTGCTTTTAGGTCTGAAATATGTTAGGCAGGTCAAAATTTCTTTGTTTTCCATATCGTTTCAGGTTTTAGGTGTTTTTGTAATTTGAGTCCATTGCTTGCGCTTTGACCATTATCTGCTTTGAAAATGAGTCACTTTGAAAATGACAAAAGTGGTGCATGAAATCGTTTGAACAGAGGGTCTGACTGGTTGACGATAACTGGGTTAGTGCTGGGTAAAAAGAGCAGACAAAGAACTTCACACAATTCTATTTGAGATATTTAAACACTAATACTCAGAGGGCCTGAATTCAAATTGGCTGTGAACCAGGCTGGGATAAATGAAACAGTCAAATGTTCTGCAGACCTACTTTCAGCTGTTTAAGTTATTCCTCATCATACTGTTTCACACTGTCTGTAACTGCAGCCTTTTGTAATTTCAATCTGTCTGCAATTGCAGCCTGACTGTAACTGTACCTTATCTGTAATTGCAAACTGTGTGTAAATTCAGCCAGTTTGTGACATTAATCTGTCTGTAACTGCAACATGTTGGTAACAGCAACCTGCCTGTAACTGTAACCAAGTTGTAATTGTAATCCATCTGTTACTGCAATGTGCCTGTAGTTTCACCTTGTCTGTGCGTGCAAGCTGTTGGTAATTGCAAGTTATCTGTAGCATCAGCCTGTCTGTAACCCCTCCATACAGGGGTCACTACATAGATCGGTACTGGAACACATTTGTGAACATGATTCAGGCAAAACTGTTAAAAATCACAGTGCCTTAAAAATGGTCTCCTCTTCAACTGCCTGTTTCAATCTCTAATTCGCACTGGTTAAGAATATAAAGTGTTAGTCCTATTGGTCGAGGGCTAGCAAACAATTATGTGATAATGACCACATCATCTGTTTTAATTATGTTAGTTGAGGAATAAATAGTGACCACAACAGCAGGGATACCCTGACTCATCATGGCAGTGCAATGTTTCCAAACACCTCAGAATGAAGACTTAAGGGCCTTAATGAGGAAAACTTCAAGTTAACGTTTCATCCAAAAGCCAGCACCTTGGAGAGTGCCCTAACCCCGATCCATGAGATGCCCCATTGGCTTTGCTACATCTTCAGCAGCTTGCACTTCGAGTGAGTAACAACAGAAGCAAAAATCTGAGCTGAATGGTGAACACAAAATCTGACTGACAGCCTACAGGATGACTTACTCCTGGAAGGTCCATAACACCATACTGTCTGGGAGCAGAATTAGGCCATTCAGCCCATTGAGTCTGCTCTGCTGTTTGATCATGGCTGATATGTTTCTCAACCTCATTCTCCTGCCTTCTCCCCATAATCCTTGATCTCCTGCCTAATCAATAATTTATCTATCTCTGTCTTAAATACAGTCAATGACTCGGCCTCCACAGCCTTCTGCAGCAATGAGTTCCTTGGGTTCACCACACTCTGGCTGAAGAAATTCCTCCTCGTTTTAGTTCTAAAGGGTTGCCCCTTCACTTTTCACCCTCAGCCTCTAGTCACTCCTACTCGTGGAAAATCTTCTCCACGGCCACTCTATTCACGTCCAATCTTTTGTTGTAAATGTTTCCCAAGAAACAGTAAACATCGGAATCATGTGGAAGAATTTGACATTATGTGACAATATTAAACAGGTAACACTGGGTCAGCAGCACATTTTATATTAATGAGAAAGCAAAGTTACAAGTGATTGGCATGACCTTGGGTCGGAACCCCATGTACTATCAACACTTTTAACTTGTACTTCCAAAAAGTGTCGTTTTTAAAAGAGGGCTAATACAGCTAAAAACAACAATGTGCCTGTCTGAAGGGAGAGAGAGCAGCCACAGAATGTCAGAACTGAAGATGCAAATGGAACATCAAACAAGAACCCTCCAGAATGTGAAGAGGCAAGTCAAAACAGACTGGCCTGTGATTTTCTTGTAGCTACAAGGATAATGAGGGTTGTTGACTCCCTGGTCAATAGCAACTCACCCCTGTGGATTATATCACAGGCCGCAGACACTTTTTTTCTTTTTAAAGAACACACAAACAAAGGGGTTGAAAAGCCAGTTTCAACTCTACTGGAGTGTACTGGTGGCACTGAACATTTTCTTGTGTACCTGCGTGTTCTAGCCTGGATCTAAGTGTTAACATGCTGTAAAAATCACAGTGGAAGAGTTATCTCCTAGTTAGCCCTGTGTTGTAAGCTTGGGACGCTCTCATTCCGAGAGTTAGCCAGTTAGCTAGTAAGCCAGACAAAAAGAAATAGGACAGAGAAAGGGCTCTCTCTGACCCTGAATGCTGGAGTTCAATCAAAATTGAAAGGAAGCACAACAACAAACTCTCAACCAACCTGCAAAACTTGAAATTGGCTCTTCACTACCAATGTCAATGCTACCCGTAACCCACAATGCAACAGCCGCAACTTTCAACTTCTTACTTTTCTGCAAACAATTCAGAGACTTAACCATATCTCAGTGTTTTTCTTTAACCTTGATCTTTTTGGATTGTTATTTCTAACCTCTGTGTTTGAGCATTTATAACACTTCTGGGATTAAATGATTAATAAACTCTCCCCCTGTCAATTCGAGAAAACCTGTCTCTTTTTAAAGCAAAAGTCCATTTGGGTCTGAGCATTGGTAATCCACAATGATAGGGATCTATTTTTAAATTAACTTTGTCATGACCCACACAGGGTGCAGAAATGATGTAGGTGAGCGACTTCACCTTTCCTCATCCCAAAGCTTAACAATTTAGGCTTTCTTGTTTGGAGCCATAACAAACTGGGGAAACTTGTCTGAGATCTGAGCGCAACAAGATATAAAACAGACTGTCTAATGACCGATGTTACACTAGCACACAATCAGGTTGACTGCTAAGTTGCCTCAATGAGTATGCACTTGCCTCTCAAATCATAATGCTAGTCTTGCCAACAACATCCACATCTGAAAATGTCAGCTGATGTGTAAACTAAGCACAATATTCTGAAAAAACAAGAATAGACTCAGGCTGACTCTTACATTATTTTGACCAAGCGCAACTTTCTCGGATGATGTTTTCTCCATGAGGCCTAGCACGTTTTCTCACTGCATCTTACCAAACACACCACATTAACTACCTACCGCATCCCTATGGTGCCCCTCCCATTTGACTCCAACCTCACTTTGTCACACGCTGTTCCTGGAACAACTCACTATCTCTGCCAGTGTACCCCTCTCTTACTGAGGATCATTGCTGTGCCCTTCTCACAGTTCTGAGGAAGGGTCACCGGACCCGAAACGTTAACTCTGTTTTCTCCTTCACAGATGCTGCCAGACTTGCTGAGCTTTTCCAGCAACTTTGTTTTTGTTCCTTGTTTAACATTAACTCTGCTTTCTCCCCACAGATGCTGCCAGAGCTGTTGAGTTTCTCCAGCAATTCCAGTTAAATTTAAGTTCATTCTCCCTATAGCTATGGTTGAAGATCTTGCCCTAGTGAAAGTGCAGCGATAGGTCTCCATCTATTCTTTAGTTTCAAAGTGTCTCTGAACCATGTAAAGCAGGACAGAACATGCTGGAAAGTAAACTGAAAAGGTTTTAGTTGAGCTAATTAGCAAAAGGCAATAGCAAAAAGCCCTCCATACATTTGACTGCTTCCTCAATAATGGGCTTTTATTTTGTTTCTTTGTGAGTAACTGTATGTTCAGTGCCAATAATATACTTCAATTTGCTTCTTTTTCCACTGACCTTTAAAATCAAAAGTTGCTTTATCCTCCCCATTCAGAGAATACAAGCTAAGACACACTGACAAATTATGCATCTCGATTCACATTTATCTGCTTTTGAGTTTCAGTGCTACAATGCAGGCCCTAAATTGGTCTCACCGGTGCACCTTGATGTGTACATTTCGTAGCAGTCCTGCCTCTGAGTCAACAAGTGTGGGTTCAGAGACCTCAGCACAGAGTTCTGGGCCAATCTTCCCAGGGCTGCACTGCCAGAGTTGTTATCTTTCCAATGACACGCCAAGCTGATGCCTTGTCTGCCCAGACAGGTAGATGCAATTATGCTTTGGCACTATTTTGAAGAACAGCAGGAGAGCTATCCCCAGCGTCCCAGTCAGTATCCATGTCTCAACCAAGATGGCTAAATATCAGATCATCTGGTTATTATTGCATTGCTGTTGTGGGATTCAGCTATGCTCAAAGTGCCTGCTGCATCTTTGACATTGTAACAATGTCTGAAAAGTATTTCACTGGCTTGAAAGCACTTTCAGACATCCTGATGACATTATTGGAGTCTGTCTTTCTAAATATGAAATAAGGCCTCATGTCCAGTCATGGCCCACTTAATGAGATCTTATTATTGTCCTTCTGAATTCAATTGAAGCAGCCTTGTGAACAATAATACTTAAATTACATTAATTTAGTTTTGCTGATGATAGATATTCCAAATACACAACAAAAGAGAAACTGGTTGCACAACCTGTTATCAGTAAAGAATTATGTTTGAACACCATCCCATCAAAAATAATGGAAGTTTATACATAAAAGCAGTAAACGTTTTACCTGTGTGTGATACAGTAAAATATATTTCCGAACTATAGTCTGACAACAGTTCTGTTTTCAGACTTTCCTTTCCTATATTCTGTTGCAGTCCTATTGCTTGTGAGACTCCTTCATTTTAGGGATCACACCTTTTAATCACAACCCTTCCACCTTTAAATGTACAACACAAACACAGAAAGTGCTGGAGACACTCAGCAGGTCTGGCAGCATCTGCGGAGAGAGAGAAAGAGACAGAGTTAACACTTGAGTGCAATACAATTCTTCTTTGGGACAAAAGAGCTCCGACAAGAATTGTGTTCTTCAGGATTGGTCTCAAGAAGAAATTCTTCTTGACGGAAAATGCCAACAGAACTGTTGTCAGACTATAGTTAGGAAATAAGTGTTCAAAATGATGGGGGGCAGTAACAATAATGGAAACACGCTATGACAGATGGAAAGCCCACAAGCCCTTTAACTTAGAAGGATAAGGGCAGCAGGAGCGCTTTTCCAAAAAAGAAAAGGGGTCATGGAGATAGCCATCTGCTGCATCCCAATGGGAATACCGTGACCACTGAGAAATTTGATGGCTGGTCTGAGAATTAACTCAGACTTAGAATTAACAGTTAACTGTTCTTGCTGAATCCCCTTGTCAATGAAGGCCCAACCAGTCAGCACCCTCTTCCCATGCTGTATAAAATAGTATCCCTTTGTTCAACTCTGTTTCCTGTGTTGTAGCTCTGATGAGTGCAAGATGAAAGGCTTCAACCTCTGGTCTCTTTTCAGCAATGTTTAAGTTCTGCACATCCAAGCAATTAAAATAAAATTCTTGGAATCCGGGTTACACTGCTTGAAAAGCTGGCTGAAGCAGATTCAATCGTAATTTCTGAAAGAGAATTGAGTATCTACCTCAAAAGGATAACGTCACAGAGCTAGGGGGAGAAAGCATGGAAAAGTGAATCATTACTTAACTCTTTCTCAGAGTTAGCGCAGGCAAGATGGGCCAAATCACCCCCCTCTGGTATTCAAAGATTTTTTGGTTTAATAGACCTTTTGCACTGACACATGATGGGGATCATAAATGTTCAGCACTTCAAGCAAGCCAAGCCAAAAAGGACTGGCATGAAAAGAACAGCCAACACTCACCCAACTTTGTGATGCCAATTTCCTGGAGGTCCTCCCAGGTGATGTCAGTGATGAACTCGATGTTTTCATAACCGTTCTCCACAAGTGTCTTGTAATATTGTGCCAGGCCAATGATGGAGAGCCATTCCATCAGGTCATTCTTGAAAAAAGAAACAGAAAGGTGTTGAGAGCATCTTTGTATTGGGAATATGAAGACTTTAATGTGAAAACCAATTCTTCTCGTGGTTCAAGGTGCCAATTGACAGGTTAGATTTTTTGGGTTTAAAATGTCGATGTAATCAAACGTTTGGAAAATAGCAAGGCGCGTTTGCGTTTCCCACATCCAATGGAGCTTCTGCGAAGGCGATTGCTTCAGGCATTGCATACTTATTCGACGTCACCTTTAAATATGTTTCTGATTTGGAAGCATTCGCACATACATGTACATTAGGAATAGGAGCAGCCATTCAGCCCCTTCAAGCCTGATTCACCAATTCATAAGATCTTAATTGATCTGCATGTAACCTCATCTCCACAATCCCTTGTTACCTTTCTCCCTCTTGCTTACCAAAACCTATCTGTCTCTGCCTTAGAAATATCCAAAGTCTCTGCCTCTATCACCTTTTCAGGAAGACAACTGGGAGACTCAGGACCCTCAGTGAGAGAAAAATAATCTTCTCATCTCTGTCTCAAATGGACAGCCTTTACCTTTGAACAGTGAGCCCCCAGCTCTAAAATCTCGTATTGGAGAGACCATCCCCATTAAAATCTCTTGTACGTTACAAGCTGGAAATCACAGCCAAAACTCAGTTGACGTTTCATTGGTCAAGTTTGAGTTGAAGCTCCCTCTAAAATCAGATAAAACTTTCCACAAGTCAGTGCAATGCCTTCTCATTGCAACCTTTGCTGCAAATTATCCCTGGGTTTGGCGATCAAAGTGACGATATGATTTCCAATCGCAATAACGTGGGTGCACATTCTTCTCTTTAATTGAAATGCCAAATTTGCTAATAATCGTATTTAAACCCGCAGTTTAAACAACCTCACTATTTGGAAATGTGTGTCAAAGGTTGCTTTGAAATAAATCAGCTTTTGAATTGCAGTGTAATTTATACCTGCCAAAGCATTTCATACTGACTGGTGCCTCATATATTGTGAGAAGCTGTTGACAGGTTCCAACCGGATGAGGTAGGAGATGAGAAGAGAAAGAAGCACAAATTGCTAACACAAATACAGATATCCCTCTCTCTCCCATGTGCCCTCCCCCACCACAAAGCAGCCCACCTCACACCACCCCAAAACTTTTAATCACTCACCATGGAAATGCTTAAATACTTCCATGAAACTCTCTCGAAGTTCACAGTTTTGGACCTTGGTATTAATAACAAAACTAACATTAGGCTAGCAGGAGAGTGATGGGTGTTGGAGGAACAGTGGGTTGAATATAAAGTGTAATTCTGGAAGTAGGAGCTGACAGATTTCAGACACTGTTCAAAGCACCATAGAGCTCTGGAGATTTTCCAGGGCTATTGTTGGTAGCAATTCTGTCAGAGCTCAGTCATGTCTCCTTTTTACTCTTTCAGAGAAGCACTTTAACCACTGAATGGTATAAAAGGGAGGGTGGGGTGGGATCTGTTCTTTAGAAATCAACTTGCAGTCAAAGGAGATCAAAGTGAAAAATCAGAAGACACATAGTGCATAATTGAGACAAGATAATAAGAGTCTTTCTCTCCTGCTATTTTGGCCAGCAAAGCAGTGAGGAAAATTCTGACAGGCAGCCTGCGCAATGGACAGACAAAAAGCTTTTTAATTCTCTGATTTCCAAATAGCTGTGTTATTTTGGTGCTCTTGCAAAAAAAAACCTACATCACGACTAAGTTGTGAGGAAAACTATAACCAGTTTCGGCGTCCTCACAAAACTGAAACTTCCACATTTATTTTTGCCCATCAATGACTAGGGCTTTCAAAGAACAATTGTGGCCTTTGAACCTTACGTAAAAATGTAAAACCACTACAGTCCCACTCTTCCAGACAGAGCGAGAGACAGCTGGTGGTGGCTTTAACCTGAAGATCAGCACAGCTCAGGATGGGGAGAAGTTGAGCCCTTTGTGGTAACCTCAAACAGTGTGGGAACTGAACCAGCCATTCAGCCAATTGAGCTAGCCAAGTACCTTGTGTAGCTGGAGACTAAAAGCAATAGCTATCTGTCAGAAGACAGTAATCGTAGTGTACTCACAGCCTGACTCTGAGAGGAAAATGAATATTCACCCTTCAGCCACTGAGGTTGCCAATATTATTGCTGATATGAGGATTAAGTCTGACATATCTTAAACATCTCTTGGTCCTATACATAATGGCCTGGTATCCATTGCCAGTGATGGATAATACATTGAAAATATGTATTGTCTGCCACTCACTTCATGAATGAATTGTGACTCAGTCAGTAGCAGTCGCTTCTTGGTCAGAAGGCCATGGATTCAAGTCTCATGCCAGGGATTTATGCGTTAATTCAGTGCTAATGTACCCAAGGTAGTACAAAGGGAGTACTGCACTGCTGGGCCAACCGTCTTTTGGGTGAGACATTAAACTGAGATTCCCTATATCCTCCTAGGTGAATGTTAACAGTCCTTTTGCGTGGCACCATTTTGAACACGAGCAGTGGATTAATTCCAGACAACAGTTACCCTTCAATTGCTATTAATAACCCAAGATAATCTAATCATTACAAAAACATTGCGCGGCATAAGGTGGTCACTGTATTTCCTGTATTACTACTGTGATCTCACTTTAAAGTGATTTTTTTGGGGTGCAAAGCATTTTGGAAGTGCTGAGGTCACAAAGAGCGCTCTATAAATCTAAATCTTTATTTTGCATCTACATGACACCTCTCTTCCAACTGCAATACTTAAAGCTGTCTCTCCCTGTTGCAGAAATTGTGCAACTATTCTTTTTGCAAAAGAGGAAAAAAAACAGGTTTTCCTTTTAATTTTCTATTTTCAAGCTTTACATCAGGAGTACTTTGTGTGGAAAAATGACCCCCCCCTCAAATAACAATTACCTTTAGTTATATATGTTCAATGATGGAGCTAACACAGAGCTCTGCTACTGTTGTGCTAATTTGTACCTTTCACCCGTGTGCCTTGTGCTCACTGATCTACATTGAGGCATTGCTGGACAGAGTCAATTTTAAAATTCTTACCAATGTTTTTGCATTCTTCCATAGCTTTACCAATCCCTATCTCTGCAATCTCTTGCAGCTTACAACCCTTTGATGTTTCTTCAAATCTGCTCTTTTGATTATCCCTGATTTTAATACTTTACTAACACCTAAACTCCTAAACTTGGGATTTCCTACTCTAAATTTCTCTACTTCTCTTTTCTCCTTTAACAAACTCTGACCTTTCTGGCCAAGCTTTTGGACACATATATTGATGTCACCTCATCCTCAAGAATGTTCTTGTGAGGCGCTAGATAATGCTTAAGTATGTTAAAGGTATTGCATAAATTTAGACTTGCTTCAATGTCATACACACACATCTAACGTAAAATAAATTTAAATTATTGTACTTTAAGAACAATGTGAGCACAGTGGTCAAAACATGCAGCTTTAAAAGAAAAATAAAGTTAACCACATTTATTTTGTGTCCGGAAGCCAACTAGCCACTGAATTAAAGTACAGAAAGTATACACACAGCAAACACAGCACAGAAACATGCACTGCAGACAGTAACACTCCTTTCCACATGGGTTATTTATTTATAGTAAAAGTGTCAACATTTCTGCAAATGTTGGAAATTTGGGACTTAAATATCTGTCTGAAAATCCAGTCTAATACATAATGGACATCATGCAGCCATCAGAAAATGAACAGACAGGCTGGATACACAGATCCAGTCAGGCAAACAAAGCTTTGGAATTATTTCAGGATAAAGTGTTTTGACTATTAGTGAATAATTAATTTGCAGTCTTATATTATCATTTACAAAATACATGGTATTTTAATGTTGTTTCCTTTCTCTGGTAATATTGACAACTGTCTTAAAAATATGATAATTATCAAAATGTAAAACAAAACATCCAGAATTGGTGATTAATGCAAAGCACTGCGGTGCAAGTCACACAGAAGTATTTATTCATACATTTTTATTTCCTTGAGATGATATATATTGCTTTTCATGCTATGCAAAAGAAACACAAATTCCAATTTTCACAACTACACAAAAGCACAATAAACATATGGTACACAATATGCAGATACCTCAGTCACACATGCGGGAATATTTCAATGAACTAATTCTTTTTTTTTCCGATTGCATTTCAAACATCAAACTTTTGATTCTGGCAAATTGGGAATAATTAAAGCCTGAGCTGCAGCCTTACTTGAACTAGGATTCCATAAACTTCAAGTCATTTGTATATTTTTTCATTCCTGTTGTGCACTATGAGCACTCCTCTCTCTTTTCACTCATGTGGTGATTAACCTATCGAACTGATTTAAAACCTCCCAGTAGAACCTCGGCAAAATTACACTGCAGCATTAAACCCTAGCTCATAACCCATGAAGTAGCTATGGGCAGAAACTGTTTTGAGAGTGTGTAAACCGATCTTTGGTTGTAACTTATAAAAGAAAGTCACATTAAGCCATACATAAAGGACAAAATAATGCTGATTATGAAAGCAGCTCACTGGAAGAATCCACCTCCTTGGGACTTATGTCCTCGCTTTCTGCTCAATTCAGGTATTCCGTCAAGAAAACAATGGGATTCCATCTCATTCTTATATACCTTAACTTTAACCCTTTCGATGATTATCAGCTACACAGCAATGATACAGACCACTGATTGTTCATCTCCACAGTGAATATGCAACATAAAATTTACTTACAAAGCTTAAGATCATGACCATCATGGGTTTCTGAGCATAACTGAGAGTGTTGGTCGTTCAAATACTGAATTATGAATTCATCCAACTCAATAGGTGAATAAAAACACGAGACTCTTAATGAGCAACACTGAGCAGTGCTGTTCCCAAAGCGCCCAGAGGACAAAAGCTGGATGCAATGTCAATAGGACAGAGTTAGTCCAAATATTATGCCCGAGGGCAATTTTTATTCTGGTAAAGTCCTTAACTTCATATAGACTTGTAGGTACAGCAAGCTTCCTCCATTATATTACCTTAAGGAACCACATAAAAGAGAAAGGTACAGTGTGTTATAAATAGATACATCTTGGATGCATTTATTAAGTAGCAAAGGGTTGATAACAATGCAGTTTATATCAGAGGCCATGCTGCCTCAGAGACTGTTGCCATTAGATACTTCAATACTTGGATTATTCAAAAGTAAAAAGTAGAACGTGCACATTTGGGTACAACTAATTAATCAAGCTCTGGAACCCTGTAAACTCTCTAACTGGGTACTCCTGGTAGCAATAGAATGACTAGAAGAAAATTTGGCCAGAAACTTGAAGGAGTGTTGGAAGATCAGTTGTGTTGTCCTCTGTCCTCTCCTCCAGAGGGGTGCCACTTGGGCTAGAAGAGGATGAGAAAGAGGAGATAGAGTGAAACTGGACTAAAAATGGGGAGATTAATGTACTGCTAGGAAAGTTAAGTAGCAATGGCAAAAGTTGGCTATTGAGAGTGATTGTTTCACCATTAGTTCCAAATGCTAAAATATACTATCCTCACGGATTCAAACTAGTAATAACATGCAGATTGAAACTTAGAACACTGGTTTGGCTGATAAAATGATGTCACAGCCTTAAAAGTGCATTCTATCATTGAAAAAAAAATTAAAACTTGTCTGACAAATCTTCAGTGGTTCTTCCTCAACTTCCGAATTGAATCTGGGTGTACAGATTTATTTTCAATTCATCTAACAGCATTCTATTGCACAGAATCGACGCCTGACTTGTACAATGAATGAGCCCAGAATTTGTTGAATGATAGCAGCAAGTGAAGCACACAGGCCAATATTGAAGTACAAATGGTTCAGTTGTAAGAAGTGGTACTGCATGAACTGTGAATTGCCACAAGTTACCAGACAATCTGTGCCACTCTACAACAGCTTACCTTCACTCTCCCCATCAGGCTGCTACATTTGGACATTAATTAACTATTAAACTCACCATAGAAAATCTTATCTGGCAATTTATAGCATAAATTATGATTGTTAATGATTAGCATTCACTCTCTCAAGTCTAGAAAGTGCACAATCAAAAGTCTCAATCCCTCAGGTAGTGAATGTTTCCAGAGATTTAAAAGATGCCTAATTTTAAAATGTAATTTTTATACCCATCCCTCCCTGTCTTTTTCCTGCTCAATACAGTTTTTTCCCCTATATTCATTTCTCGTTCTGTACCTAATTGGACACTGATGCCAGCTTCAATTCAACCTTCTTCTGAGTTTATTTTTCAATCCTTAGAATTTCATTTGGTAGACTGTTGGTTCCGATATTCATGTTATCTTTGCCATATCATTATCAGCTCTTACATTCAGGCATGTTGTCAGCAAATGTCTTTAAGGATGCAGGAAAAATATATTTAACAGGACACATTATGAAATGCTCCCCTTCAGCAAATTCTGGGCTACATATCTGAATATGATCTACTAATGGTCGGTCTGATTTAACAATTCTAAATCTCTTGATTGACCGATTTTTGTTCTTTGTAGGATCTGATCTTGTTGAATTTCAGATATTGATCCCCGCGTACAAAAATGAGTAAAGTATTTGCAATTGTAAAATAATTAAACCTAGTTGGTAAGTGTTGGTTTGTAAGCCTTTTCAAAGAGATCTATTGAAATGAAGATAGTTGTGAATGAGTTGCAGCCTTGAATTCTTACCCTCAAGGACATTTTTATTCATTAGGGAAGCACACACAATGCAAGGTTCAAGAATAAGGTAGGCATTCAAGATGAACTTTCTCACTGTATGTATGATTTAGACTCCAGGTTGGGGAGACATTAAAGAATTTTTCAATAGGTGATTCAATGGTTGGGATGGGTACAGTTCATGAAATGCAGATTGTGCGTGGTCTTTGGAAATGGAGACTTGATGAGATGAGTGATCTTAGTTAAATCCAGCATTTCTTTCCCTTAGATTCAACACTTACCGAAGTATGAGGAAGAAATTAAAACTAAGCAAACAATGGAAAAACAATCACATTTAGGCTACAGTGAGAACTGTAGTCTTTTAAAAGGAAAAACATTGGAGTATTGTCTCTTATTGAAAGAGTTGCTTAATACAAAAGACAAAGACCCCCCTTGTTTAAGTCATGTAACTAAATCCAACTCCTAGCTAAGTTTACTTTTCTAGAAAAGGAATTTAAATTTTAGCCTTCAGCACCAACAATCCATGTTAAGGAGTAGCTCTTTACCATTCTGAAAAAAAGAGGTGAAGTTTCATTGGGTTTTTGAAGGATTAACAACAAGTCTCAGATTGGCTAATTTCATCAGGAGCAGAATTCATAGTGGACACAGTTCTGGGCATTGTTGACTGCAGTTCCTGGTTTACAATCTATCTGGGTACAGGCAGATCTCTGGCCAAGACTGTAGTGCCTCCTGTAACTCAAGTTGCCCCCACTGTTTGAATGTATTTCTGAAAGTTGACCTCGAACCACTCCATCCCAACATTTATGCCTTTGGTCCATTGTCTAGGTGCACTGCTTTGCTGTGGCTAATTAGAAAGGGAATAGACCATTTGGCAGGCAATTTCATTAACCTCGACTGTTGCTGTGACACACATCAATACGTCAATCTCCATATTTTTAATCGGGAATGAATAAGCATAGTCATAGATAATGAGAAAAGGAAAACATTTTTAATGTTGCTTATGATTTTACTCTAAACTATGCACATGGGGTCTCAACAGATTGGCCTTCAATTCTTGGAAATTCCAGGACAGTTCTGGAGGGTTGGCAACTGTACCAGAGCATCATGCTGCTTGCTGGGAGTAGCTAATTGGGAAATTAGTGCCATTGTTTCACATTTTACGGTAGAATATGGTGAGTAACCCGATAGTAAAGCATTACAAGGATGCTGAACCACAGATTTATTTCATAGCTCCACATCTTTATCTGCAACCCTGCTCAGTTATTTTTCTGAAGACTGTGTGTTTGTGATTTGCAAACTTTGTTGATTGGGCGTATAACCAGAGAGCAACTGCCTGTTTGTTGCACAATACTATGGATTTTTGTTTCATCAGTTAGTCTTCACACACCTAGGCTCTAAGATGTTGAGCTCACTCCTCAAAGAACAAAGAGCAATACAGCACAGGAACAGATCCTTTAGCCCTCCAAGCCTATGCTGACACATTTTGCCCTTCCATATTAAGACTGCCTTCACTTACAGGATCCGTATCCCTCTCTTCCCTTCCCATTCATGTATTCATTCAGGATCTTCCTGAATGCTGCAATTGTGTCTGCTTCCACCACCTCCTCTGTCAGCGTGTTCCAGGCACTCACCACCCTTTGTGTGAAAAACTTGCCTCGCACATCACTTTTAAACATTCCCCCTCACACCTTGAACCTGTGCCCCCTAGTAATTGACCTCTCCACCCTGGGAAAAAGCCTCATACTTTCCACTCTATCTGCACCATTCACAATCTGATAAACCTCTATCCAGTCACTCCTCAACCTCCTGCACTCCAGTGAAAACAAACCCAGTCTATCTAACCTTTCTAACGCTAAATCGCCCATACTGGGCAACATCCGGGTAAACCTTTACTGTATCATCTCCAAAGCATCCACATTCTTCAGGTAGCGTGGTAACCAGAACTGTACACAATATTCCAAGAGTGGACTAACATAAGTTCTATAAAGCCTTAGCATAACTTGTCTATCCTTCTACTCAATCCCTCTTCTAATGAAGGCAAGCATGCCACAGGCCTTGTTATCTACCTGTGCTGCCACTTTTAGTGATCTGTGGACTTGTACACCCAGATCCCTCTGCATTTCAATACTTCTAAAGGTTCTGACATTCACTATATAACTTCCACCTGTACTTTACCTTCCAAAATGCAGCACCTCACATTTGTCTGGATTAGACTCCATCTGCTATTTTTCTGCTCTGCCTCCAACTGAACTACATCCCACTGTATCCTCTGACAATCCTTCTCATTATCCACAACTCCACCAATCTTTGCCTCGTCTGCAAACCTACTAATTAGACTAGCCATGTTTTCCTTAAAATCATTTACGTGAACCATGAATAGCAGAGGTCCCAGCACTGATTCCTGTGGAACATCACTAGTCACAACCCTCTATTCTGAAAAGACTGCGAATACTATGAATCAGGAGCAAAAACAGAAGTTGCTGGAAAAGCTCAGCAGGTCTGGCAGCATCTGTGAAGAAAAAAATCAGTTAATGTTTCAGGTCTGGTGACCCTTCCGCAGAACAAGTTCTTCACAGATGCTGCCAGACCTGCTGAGCTTTTCCAGCAACTTCTGTTTTTGCTCCTAGACCTTACGTATGCTTCCTTTTCTTTGTGACTAAGGTCATAACATCCCTCGTCATCCAAGGTTCATATAACTTGTCATACCTTTCCTTCATTTTCACAGGAACGTGCCATTTGAAATCCTCCCACATGTCCAATTGTGGATTTACCCTCAAATCGCTGCCTCCAATCAAAATTCTCTAGTTCCTGCCTAATATTGTTGTAGTTCGCCTTTCCCCAATTTAACACCTTCACCCAAGGACTGCAGTTATCCCTATCCATAAGTATCTTAAAACTCACAGTATTATGGTCACTACTCCTGAAACACTCCCCCACTGAAACTTCACTAACCTGGCCGGGCTCATTTCCCAAAATCAGGTCCAGTATAACTCCTTGATAACAAGCCGTGGGGCTGGATGAACACAGCAGGCCAAGCAGCATCATAGGAGCAGGAAAGCTTGACGTTTCGGGCCTAGACCCTTCATCAGAAATGGGGGAGGGGAAGAGGGTTCTGAAATAAATAGGGAGAGAAGGGGAGGCAGATAGAGGATGGATAGAGGAGAGGATAGGTGGAGAGGAGGCAGACAAGTCGAAGAGGGGGGGATGGAGCCAGTAAAGGTGAGTGTAGGTGGGGGGGTAGGGAGGAGATAGGTCAGTCCAGGGAGGACGGATAGGTCAAGGGGGCGGGATGATGTTAGTAGATAGGAGATGGTGGTGTGGCTTGAGGTTGGAGGAGGGGATAGGTGAGAGGAAAAACAGGTGAGGGAGGTGGAGATGAGCTGGGCTGGTTTTGGGATGCGGTTGGGGGAGGGGAGATTTTGAAGCTTGTGAAATCATCTGCAATCAGACCCCACCACCAAAGACATTTTTCCCTCCCCACCCTTATCTGCCTTCCGGAGGGACCACTCCCTCCGCAACTCCCTTGTCCGCTCCACACTCCCCTTCAGCCCCACCACACCCGGCACTTTTCCCTGCAACCGCAGGAAGTGCTACACTTGCCCCCACACCTCCTCCCTCACCCCAATCCCAGGCCCCAAGAAGACTTTCCACATCAGGCAGATGTTCACCTGCACATCTGCCAATGTGGTATACTGCATCCGCTGTACCCGTTGTGGCTTCCTCTACATTGGGGAAACCAAGCGGAGGCTTGGGGACTGCTTTGCAGAACACCTGCGCTCAGTTCGCAACAAACAACTGCACCTCCCAGTCGTGAACCATTTCAACTCCCCCTCCCATTCTTCAGACGAAATGTCCATCCTGGGCCTCCTGCAATGCCACAGTGATGCCACCCGAAGGCTGCAGGAACAGCAAATCATATTCAGCCTGGGAACCCTGCAGCCCAATGGTATCAATGTGGATTTCACAAGCTTCAAAATCTCCCCTCCCCAAACCGCATCCCAAAACCAGCCCAGCTCACCTCCACCTCCCTAACCTGTTTTTCCTCTCACCTATCCTCTCCTCCCACCTCAAGCCCCACCCCCATCTCCTATCTACTAACATCATCCCGCCCCCTTGACCTATCCGTCCTCTCTGGACTGACCTATCTCCTCCCTACCCCCCCACTTACACTCACCTTTACTGGCTCCATCCCCGCCTCTTCGACTTGTCTGCCTCCTCTCCACCTATTCTCTCCTCTATCCATCCTCTATCTGCCTCCCCCTCTCTCCCTATTTATTTCAGAACCCTCTTCCCCTCCCCCATTTCTGATGAAGGGTCTAGGCCCGAAACGTCAAGTCTTCCTGCTCCTATGATGCTGCTTGGCCTGCTGTGTTCATCCAGCCCCACGCCTTGTTATCTCGGATTCTCCAGCATCTGCAGTACCTTTTATCTCCAGTATAACTCCATCCCTGGTTGGACTGTTTACATACTGTGTCAAGAAACCCTTTTGAATGGTCCTTACAAATTCTGCTCCTTCCAAGCCCCTAGCATGAAGTGAGTCCCAGTCAATATGGGGCAAGTTAAAATCACCCACCATAACAACCCTGCTGTTTTTACATCTTTCCAAAATTTGCCTATATATTCTCTCCTCTATCTCCCGCTGGCTCTTGGGAGGCCTGTAGTATATCCCCAGCGTTGTGACTTAATCTTTCCTATTCCTGAGCTACCCATATTGCCTTGCTATATGAGTCCTCTGATGTACCCTCCCTCTGTACAGCTGTGAGGTACTTCTTTATCAATAATGCAACTCCCCCACCCATATTACATCCCTTTCTATCACACCTGAAACATCTAAATCCTGGTACATTCAGCTGCCAGTCCTGTCCCTCTTTCAACCGAGTCTCCGTAATTGCAATAATGTGATAGTTCCAAGTATTAACCAAAGCTCTAAGTTCATTTACCTCGCCTATTATACCTCTTGCATTGAAAAACATTTCAGATCACCTCGGCTGCTCTTTTCAGCAGCATTTCCCTGTCTGTTCTTGCTCTTAGTCATGTTTGCCTTGGTTTAGACCATAAGGGCATAAGACATAGGAACAGAAATTAGGCCACTCAGCCCATAGAGTCTGCTCTGCCATTCAATCATGGTTGATAAGTTTCTGAACCCCATTCTCCCACTTTCTCCCCGTAACCCTTGATCCCCATGACAATCAAGAACCTATATATCTTCATCTTAAAAGTTCCATTCAATTGTGAAGCAGGTCTTCAAATAGACAGTGAGGGGTAACTGGTCAGGTCAGGGGCTGGGCTGCTTTAGTGTGGAAATCAGGGTTGAGGGCGAAGGCAGTGGAAAGAAAATTGGCTTGTAAAGCTGGTTTCTAGCTAGTAAAAATAAATCCTCTTGAAGCACCATGCCATCTTCAAAAGGAACAATGGGAGACTGCCAAACGAAATAGACTCGGAGAGGTTTGAAATTTGTGCTTTAAGTGCATTAATTTAGCCAATAGTATATATTCCAGTCATACTCACATTGTTTGTGACGCATATGAACTTAGAGCTCTCAAAATCACACATTTAAAAATTCCCTCCCTAGTCCTCCCCACCTTTGTGCATTTTCCCTAAAACCCTCAGTAAAATCTGTCTCTATATTAGTTTTCAGTCATGATTCTCTGATGTACGTCTTCTTTGCTCAATATCCATAATATCATACAAGCAGAAATAGGCTATTCGGCCCATCGAGCCTGCTCCACCACACAATGAGATCATGGTTGATCTGATCATCTTCAACTCCACTTTCCTGCCATTTTCTCTTAACCCTTTCTTCCCTAACTGATTAATAATCTATCATAGTCTTGAAAATACCCAATGACCCAGCCTTGACAAACCACTGTAGTAAAAGATTCCAAACATTCACTGCCCTCTGAGAGAACAAAAAACTCCTCACTTCTGTCTTAAGCAGATGACTCCTTATTCTGAGATCTCACCTCTACAGTCATGGAGTCATGGAAACAGCATGGAAACAGAGCCTTCGGTCCAACTCGTCCTTGCCGACCAGAGGTCCTAAATTAATCTAGTCCCATTTAATTTGGTCCATATCCCTCTAAACCCTTCCTATTCATATGCTCATCTAGATGCCTGTTAAATGTTGTAATTGTACCAGCCTCCACCACTTCCTCTGGCAGCTCATTCCATACACGTACCACCTTCCGCATGAAAAGATTACCCCTTAGGTCCTTTTGAAATCTTTCCCCTCTCACCTTAAGCCTATGCCTTCCAGTTTTGGACTGCCCTATCCCAGGAAAAACACCTTGGTTATTCACCCTATCCATGCCCCTCATGACTTCACAAACTTTTACAGGGTCAGTCTTCAGCCTCCGACGCTCCACGGAAAATAGCCCCAGCCAATTCGGCCTCTCCCTGTAGCTCATACCCTCCAGCCATGGCAACCCTTTCGAGTTTCACAACATCCTTCCTAATGTAGGGAAACCAGAACTGAACACAGTATTCTAAAAAGTGGCCTAACCAATGTACCGTACAGCCCCAACATGACCTCCCAACTCCTACGCACTGACCAATAAAGGCAAACATACCAAATGCCTTCTTCACTATCCTGTCTACCTGCAACTCCACTTGAGGAACTATGAACCTACACTCTAAAGTCTCTAGGGTTCCCAGGACCTTACTATTAAGTGTATAGGTCCTGCTCTGATTTGCCTTTCCAAAATGCAGCACCTCACATTTATCTAAATTAAACTCCATTTGCCTCTTCTTGGCCCATTGGCCCATCTCATCAAGATCCTGTTGTACTCTGAGGTAACCTTCTTGGCTGTGCACTATACCACCAATTTTGGTGTCATCTGCAAACTTACTAACCCTATTTTCTGCATTCACATTTAAATCATTTATAGAAATGACAAAAAGCCATGGACCCAGCACCGATCCTTGTGGTGCACCACTGGTCACAGTCTGAAAAGCAACCCTCCACTACCACCCTCCGTCTTCTACTTTTGAGCCAGTTCTGTATCCAAGTTGCTGGTTCTCCCTGCATTCCATGTGATCTAACCTAGTCTTGGATTCTCCCACAAGAGGCAATAACCTCTCCACATCTACCCTGTCAAGTCCTCTAAGAATCCTATATGTTCAAAGATTTTCACAACTCATTTTTCTAAAGTTCATTGAGTACAGACCTAACCCACTCAACCTCTCCTCATATGACAGACCCTCCATATCTGGTATCAGCATCATGAACTTTCTCTGGATTGTTTCCAATGCCAATAAATCTTTCCCTAGATAATGGGACCAAAACTGTTCACGTAATTCTAGCTGTAGTCTGATTGGTGCCTTTTGCAGTTCCCTACTCTTATACACTATTCCCTTTGAAATAAAGGCCACCAGTCAATTTGTGATTTGTAGGTTTTTGTGATTCATGCACCAGGACTCCCAAAACCCCCTGTGGAGCAGCTTTCTGCAGTCTTTCTCCATTCAAATAACATGCAATTCTTCTGTTCTTCCTGCCAAAGTGCATAAACTCACATTTTCCTACATTATATTCTCTCTGCCAGGTTTCTGCCCAGTCACCTAATATGTCTACATCCCTCTGCAGGCTGTTTGTGTCATTCATACCACATGCCTTCCCACCTGGTTTTGAGTCATCTGCAAACCTGGCTAAAGTATATTCACTTTCCTGATCTAAGTCATCAATACATACTATTAATAATTGAGGCCCAGCATAGATAGCTGTGGCACTCCACAGGTTGCAAGCCTGAAAATGCCCTTTTTAATCCCAACTCTCTGCCTTAGTTAGATTGAGGCAGTGCCTTGGGTTATGTATGTTAAAGGAGCTTTACAAATGCAAGCACATGGTGGCTTGGTTGTTAGCACTGCTGCCTCACAGCGCCAGGGCCTATGTTTGATTCCATCCTCGGGTGAGTGTGTGTGTAGAGGTTGCACATTCTCCCCATGCCTGTGTGGGTGTATTTCAGATGCTCTGGTTTCCTCCCACTGTCTGAAAATGGGCAGGTTAGGTGGATTGGCCATGGGAAATGCAAGGTTATGGGGATAAGGTAGGGGTGTAGTTCTGGGTGGGCTGTTCTTCAAAGGGTAATTGTGAACTCAATGGGCCGAATGGCCTGCTTCCGCACTGTGATTTAAGTGTTGTTGGCTTCTTGGAAGTCACGGTGCCATTACGCAGGAATGAGCTTCAAAAGGGTCAGGAATCTCCCTGGATCTTCTGGCAGCTTGGATCATGAGACAAGGTAACTTCTCTCCTCAGAGCTCACGCAACTATTTACATCCATAGCAAGCCTGACACAGAAATCAAGTTTTTAAAAAAAGGATCTGGTTAGCATCTCTGGCCACTGGTATCAGATCACAACACTACCCTTTCACTTCTGGCCTCCAATGGTACCATGTGAAATGGGCTGAAGTACTTACAGTTAGCCCCAACCTGGGAATGTGATCCAAAATTAGTACAGCTCCTTAGCAATGCACAGAAGGGGATTTCTCCTGAATCTACAACACCCCTTGAACCCTGAGTCTGTCACTTTGGTTTGCTATCGTCCTGACAACTCTGACTTTGATGTTGTACGCACTATTTAATTCCAGTCATATTACGCACCACTTTCACAAAAACTGTACCAAAATTGCAAAGCAAATTTCAAACAATGTGACTGGCTAGCAAAAACCCGTTCACAGAATTTGATATGAAAATGAACAGAAATAAATAAAGACTTATTCCAACAGAAGGTGCTTTACAACCAATTGTTGAAGGTTTCTCACAATATATATTTCAGCTCAATCTTTCCTAGTTACTGGAATATGCAACTGATTTGGGCAGCCCGGCACTGACAATAGGTTTGTAGGGATCGAGGGAAGGGGGGTCTGAAATTGGGTGCATTGCTGCGGGTACTGTTCCTGATGCCAATCTGCCTATCTTGCCGCAGTTTTATATGTGGCAGAGGAGGTGTTGGCTAGCTGCTCATGTGAGGGCTAATTGAGGCCCTTAAGTGGCCATTTGAATTCCCTTCCCTGTCCCCATCACCAATATCTCCCACAGTTAGGAGAATTTGGTGCCAACTGTGAAGTCCAAAAGCTTTCACTGCACAGGCTCTGGAGGTTCTTCTTTTCCAGCGTCCTGGGCCCATTGAGACTGTAGTGATTGTATCAAGGTTAGCCAGGTGGACCTTATAGACTATGAGTTCCCTGAGTGGGGCTGTTAATCTGGTCGAACTGGGGAGCCCTGGCTGACAGATAAGAACAAGCGTGTCAGATATCCCATTCACTCTGATAGCTGGCTGAGAGACCTGGATCAGTGTCAAGGGCTCTCCACCTGTAAATAAAGGGTGACTTGGTGATGGGATACCAGCCTCTCTCGAGTTATTTCACAGGCCTTCTCCCAAAACATCTCTTACACCCCTATTTAATCCGGCACCCTATCTGTCCTCACCTGCCTCTATTAGTCTGGTTCTGGCAATACCCATCCACAATCCAAAGATGTGCAGGCTAGGTAGACTGGCCATGCTAAATTACCCATAGTTTCTGGGGATGGGTCTGAGTGGGATACTTTGAGGGTTGGTGTGGACTTGTTGGGCCAAAGGGCCTGTTTCCATACTGTAGGGATTCTATGATTCTATGATTCTTATCTTCACTTCGGGCCCTAGTGACAACCACCTCTGGGACTGATGCACTTCCCAGAGTCGCCACTGCTCCCAGTGGCGTGGCTACATCAAGAGGACTACTATTTGATTGACCAATAGCTTTCGTAGGCAGGATGCACTCCCCGATGGGAGTGAGTGGCTTGTCTCAAACCACGCAACATCCTGAAGATCAGTTCCCTAGGAGCAATTAGAAGTTCTACCTAGCTGTAGCCATTTAGCCCTTAAAACCAGTTTGGCCATTCAATGCGGTAATGGCCGATCTGTGACCTAATTCTGCATGCTCTTGTACTGAACACATACAGTAGAACTTAGGGCACAGAGCCAACACCACAATTATAACTTTCCAGCTCCTTCTTTTTCTAAGACAAATACAATCAGGAAGTTTTTTTATTGTTTCCTTTAATCCCCACTTCATAAAATTATTTTGTGAGGCTGTTATTAGCATCAACACTTCATGTAAGCAATAGTTAAGATTGGAAAAAAAATGATGACTCAAATTATATTGTGCAATACTCATAACAAATGCATTAAACATTTCAGATGGAATCAATCTCCCTGCTATTTTAAGATGAATAGATTAACACTGATAAAATGATAACTCATTAACGTTATTGACAGGTAGTATTGCCTTTCTCCTAATATGATACAGCAAGGGTCCTTTTTACGGGGTTTCAGTAAGTGAATGGTCAATCTTTGGAATGGTGTCCCTAGGGAGACGTTGGGAGCAGTTTTTACTGATTCAACCAACTGTAAACCAAACAGTTTTATTTCAGTAAGTAATATTTCAGGATGTCATTAATGAGCAACTTGAGAGATGGTATGTGGTGGATATAGCATACTTCAGAGGAACAGATGACTTTGGCTTCATGTTCCCAAAGTTCTTTATTATTTTACCTCACCATGTGGCTAGGTCTGTCGTCAGCCAATTGATAGAGAGTGATTGCTATGATTTGACACCAAATCCATTATCGCTGCATCATACGAAAACCAGGATGATAGAAGGCAAACTAGCAGGACCTTGATCTTTTAACAACAGTGACTCCTCTGTGATAATGTTAAACAGATAACAGCAAGTCAGGGATCTGCTACTGTCATGGTTGTTCTTGAGGTAGTGTGGGTTCAAAGCTGTGTTCTGGTTCAAACCCCACCTTTCCCAAAAGCATGTCATAACATATCTGAACAGGTTGACTAAAATAACTATATTTCTCATGATTTTCATTCCCACTGAAGTCAACGATAAGTGTTCCTTTTTCTGAATTTCCCTTCACTCGAAAGCTTTGCTCAAAAGTGTGTTCTTCTATTGTATTACATGTCACAGGGCTGTTAGCTGTTCAGTGAAGGATATGACACTTAGTTCCATCACAGTATGAGGTTCCAAATATTGTGAACATCATTTCCTCTTTTAGGCTTGGACTGACCTGTTTATTTTCATTCATTTTACAATATATTCTACCTTTGGTTATCACCCACCACATACTTGCGTCCCAGGAATCAATCTCATTTGCCAAAGATTTACAATGCAAATTAGATTCAAGCATTTTTGGAATGGATGGGATGGCGGCTGAGATGTGAAAGATGAGATTGTTTTGAGTTAGGATTGGAATTGGGACAAGGAGATGCTATGGATGGGTACTGGTGGGGGTGAGGTTGGGGGGGTGGTTGCTGTGGTTAGTGGGAAGAGGGATTGAGGACATATCGTCCCCTGATTGTCAATGAATAGCCTTTTGAAACTGAAGTATGTGATAAGACTTACTGGTTGGTAGTTGGGCAACCACTCTGAGAGATTCAGTCGATTTATTTCAATGGCAATCTTTTTCCTATGTCCAGGTTTTGTTACTCCAATTGCTGTTAGATCCTAGAACACAGAGTTTGTTACAATTGAAGATGCCATTGGTGAACCTGAAACTCACAATGGAAGCAGTGCTAGGCCGTAGCTTACAATTACTAAGTTCACTTCAGCAGGTCTTCAAAAGCTGGCCAAACATGACACCCTTCCAGGGTCAACTTGCTAAATTGTCAGGTTGCATTTGTTTTAACACAACGTCACAACAGCACAGTTCTGTCGGAAAAAAGTTCAAACAGTTAACAGGTATTTTAAACGGAGAGGCAAGCACCTCAGGGCATGGTTGCTAATGAGTTTTAGGTCTGCAAATGGAAAATTACACTTCTTTTTTTAACAGTGGCAGGGCACAATTTTAACCTAACTCAGCCAGCGGGAAGCTGAAGGCATGCTAACTTTTATACTGGGTACAATGACATAGCAGCACAAGTATATATTATTTCTCTCTCAACAGATGCTGCCAGGCCTGTTGCGTTTCTCTGGCACTTTCTGTTTTTATTTCAGACCCACAGCATCCACAGTATTTTGCTTTTACAGCTAATATCATTCTGCCATGTTTTAAGTTTCCTTACTGGTTCACACAACGGAAAATTACCCTCGCGGTTTCTCAAAACCATTCAGCTGGATGCATGTCCCTTGTAGTGTCAGAATCTCAGGTTTGGCTTCACTCTGCAATGAGTCTGCCACAAGCAATGCAACTGTCTTCGCCACCTCTGGGTTGTGAAGGAGCAAGAAACGTCCCCTCCATATCCCAACTTCTAGTTGCTATCCCATAACCTCTCCGAGAGAAGACAATATGTGTGGACACTAGAAGAAGTCAATACTGGGACAGGTGGTGCTAGACTTCCGTTCTCAAAGAGCTTGATAGCATTATGCACTGAGTCTCATATCTAAAGAGCATGAAACAACATGAGCCAACGGTTTCCATCTGAATTCACTCTAAACTAAGCCAGCAGGTAACATGGAAGCTCTGGAATCTGGTGCTGGATTGCAGAGATAAGATGGCTACGACAGCCCATAGTGAGGTGGGGGGAGGATGGTAATTTTAACATAAATTATCAAGGCACTGGGGTGAGGAGTCACCTCATGGATTCAGATGAAATGCCAGTTGTAAACCCAGCTCAATATTGCTCTCCTCTGACTCTTAAAACTCATATTACATTGCTTCCCGATGGGTGTAGGTTGAAAGAATCCCCCAGGGAGAGCTCAGGCTTATCCAACAATTGAGTCCGTGGTCTCAGGGATGTCTTAGACTCACGCTTGTGTTTAGGGGCTGGGGTGGGATAGGGTGGGCTTTGTGGAATATTATGATTCCAGAACATTGTAACTCTCCTGCCTTTAAGTTAGACTTTCAGGTCAGTGTTTGAGTGGGTTGGTTTGGGGCTGGCTAGTTGAATTAGAATGCCTCACATTGCAAGAATGTCTCACCTTCGAGGCAGTTAAATCTGGTTTAGAAAGTCTCGCCCCTAAAACAGCACAGCTCCTGCTGACTGAGCTGTTACCAAAGTTGTGGAGACGTCCATCACTTGCTTGACACTCACCCTCTCTCTTAGCTGAGGGCGGCTGAATGGAGATGGGAGCCTTTGAGGGGGAAAAATTGGCAAAGATCAAGGGTAAAATGTAAAGGAAGGAAGGAAAGAAGAGCAGACAGTTGTATGTAGAGTCATTGTCAAATTAAGGTTAATCTAGAGTTGCTACTGTTATGCCACCAGGTTAACCTCAATTTTGACCCAACTGTACACACAAAGCCCAGTGCCATTCACTCACCGCTTTTAATGACTTTCCAATTTCATGTGCTAATGTTCAATGCATCTTCAACTCTTTGACTTCTTTGTTAACCAGATATCTTAAGCCTCCCTAAATGATTATGAAGCAGTTAACATGTCTTTTCAGGGAAACTGCAGGCTTCAGAGACTTTCCACTCAATACACAGGGCACCTTCATTTGAACATTTCATCAGCACAGGAACTGTGAAGGATTTTGGCATGCGCGGGACAGCTATTTTCTGACAGCGCATGATACTCCTGGATGATATTATTCTTCTACCTGCTGCCTGGTCAAAATTCCTAGGGAGATTGATGTTTGTAGGCATCATTGCCAATTTGCGGATTTCTTAAGAATAGGTTGTCATGAAAGATTGTTAATTTCATTGTTAGAGGCTGTCCTGCATTTTAACTTTTAAAATATCACAGAAAAATCGAAGCATCTGCCTGATTTCAAAAGCGTACACAGATGAACAAGGAACTAGAGTAGGCCAGTTGGCCCTTTGAGACTGCTTCTTTTCTCAATAAGATCGTGGCTGATCTGATTTTAACCACAACTTTACACTCCCGCGTATTGCCAATAATCTTTTAGACCCCTGGTAATCAAAAAACTATCTATCTCTGCCTTAAAAACATGTAACGCATTTGTTTGCAAGGTGTCAAATAAGATTCCTATCAGTGCTGGGGTGTCAATCTGACATCATCCGTTAAACACCAATTACTTGGTGCTCTACAGAACTGTTTGCTCATTGAATGGAGCCTTTGAACTGCAAGTTGCACCTTTTCATAAGTCTGCCTTTGCAGAGTTTGCCCAGCCAAAAGGTCATACTGTTAGTGGCTTGTTCACCAAACACATCAATACGCAATCAAGTGGCGATGGAGAAACAATTTTGACTGGTCCAAGAATCAAGAAGGAGGGGGGATAATCTTAGAATCAGTGCAAGGGCATGGAAGGATAAAACCAAGAAATACCTTCAATACACTAAGGGAAACAAGGATATGGAATTCCCTTCATTCAATAGAATGTGGATGCTGCAACACTGGACCTTTCAAGACTGAGATCGCCTGCTATGATTATCGAGATAAATGGAGAAAGGACATTAACCGGAGGTGAGGTACTGACAAGTGGTGATAATTCAAGAAAGCAGCAGTTCTCAATAAGGTATTTCACCAGCACTCCTGTGACTCTCACACCCCCACTCTTTCTGTCCATCGACATACTTGAACTAAAAACCAGCTTTTACAAGCTCAAGAACTCGATCGGTGCTTGGTTTTTAAACTTTTGAAAATATTGGTTTCATTCCTTTTGAAGAGTGGTGGAAGATTACAGACGATTAGCATGATTAGCATGAGTCACTGAGTCAGGAAGGGTGATTGCAGGGAGGCATGGCATAACTGGAAAATTATATAGCAGTTAATGAGGAGTTAACTTCACAACAGAACCTTCGAATGACCTACGTAACAACCAATGTCAGTCATCAATAAAAGAAAACCTGTAAATGAAACCAGAGAAATGAATTAATGAGGGGAGTCAGATCTTGCCTTCTGCATATTAGGTAGACACTGTAAGAAGCTTGCAGTTTCCCTTCAGACTGTTCTGAGCGAACAATTCAGAACAATTTTCAACTCCTACAGGTTCAAATGATGTGCAACGGAATATGAATGCAAAGCCTGGTACTTTTACTCCATTAAGGTTTAACGCACAAATCTTGGCGTGCGGTATTAGCATATCAACTGCTACTGAGATTGCTAGAAATTGTTTTGTCTGCCATTTTAATCAATTTGTCACTGCTAAGGTAGCAGGCAAAGCCATTTCATTCCAACACATGATGCAGTCGGAGGCCAATAGCGTACAGAGAGATTTTGCTCACCAGCACCCCTTTTAACCGCTATCTCCTCCTGTCGTTTGTAGACTTACCTCAGGGGTCATGCGGCTGATAGTTGGAATGTCATAGCCAGCATTGATAAAGTTAGCAGCATACTGCTGGAGTTGGAATTCACTAAGCCAGTTATAAACTGTCTCTGGGTTCTGGATAAAGGATGACAAAACAAAAATGGAACGTGAAAAGCGGGTTAGAATTCGGCGGTAAAAATCTAACCTTAAGACATTCCTTCCTCCAGAAATCTGTTCACACTGGAGTTAGTCAAGCTCATCACAATAACGCTGAATCATGTTAAAGGGACCATGTCATATTGCAGAAAGAATGTGTAAGACACAAAACTCTATGGAGCCAACTGGATGGAAGAATGGGTTGATATGACGACAGCCACACAATCGTGAGCATCCACTGCATTTTTTGAAACTGCTCGGGGCACACTTATGATTAGCAAGGATTCCATTCTCCCTTAGTTGTCTCTTTGTTCAAACCTGTGGAGTTTCCCTCAAGGAAGAAGATATTTTTCTGCAGGGTGACACCAATCTTTCAAGTCTTCTTTGACTAACTCCGGTTGCTATGGCAATGCAAGGCGAGATAGCTCGAGTAGGTTGAATAGGCTGAAGGAAATAGGCTTGCTGATGCTTTGGGACCTAAGATAAATAATTTCTCATGGCTATAACACAAAGCTGGTTTTTTTTAAAACCAGTTTGGAGCCTGTAACTATTGCAGGTCTGGAAACGAGAGCAATTGGAAGTTCAGTGAACTTTTTTGTTGTGTCTCATCATTCCACATCCTTACCCTGTGCCAAGCCAAATAAAGAATGGCATTGTGTTCTCAGATCATGTTTGGACCATTCCTTTAGGCTACTGAACCTTAAACTTGTTCCCCTATTTTTTGCCAACTGAAGTAAAAGTGATGCATGAGAATGATGGAGTCACTCTGCTGTGTTATGAAACTACAGAGGTTACACAAGTGGGAGAGTGGTTGGAACAGGGTTGAGGGATCAAAGCACTTGGCCTCAGAACGAGATGAATGCAGAGAAGAGTAGGAGATGGGAGGAAAATGAGAGAGTTCCTGATTTTCAGGGCTACGGTGGGAAGTATGCAGTGAGAGGTTCTAAGGTTGATTGAGGAGACAGCGCAATAGGAAGTGACTGAGGCTGTTATTGAATGGTCTCTATCATAATGATGAAGAACTTGAGCACGTTGCACTTGTTGGAGCTGAGAATGAAGTGCAGGGGTGAGGAGTTCAGGAAATGGTGGATTTATTCACAGTTTATATTGATAAAAAAAGTTATAAAGAAAAGTAAGATAGATTATGAGAGTAAACTAGCTCAGAATATAAAAACAGGCAGCAAAAGTTTCTATAAATATGTAAATCGTAAAAGAGTGGTGAAGGTAAACACTGGTCCTTTCGAGGATGAGAAGGCCAATTTAATAACTGGGAATGAGGAACTAGCCGAGACATTAAACAGTTATTTTGTGTCGGTCTTCACAGCGGAAGACACAAATAACATGCCGAAAATTAATAGCAAGAAGGTTATAGCAGGTGAGGACCTAGAAACTATCATTATCACTAAGGAGGCAGTGCTGGGCAAGCTAATGGGGCTAAAGTTAGACAAGTCTCCTGGCCCTGATGAAATGCATCCAAGGTACTAAAAGAGGTGATGGGGGAAATAGCAAATGCACTAGTAATTATTTACCAAAATTCACTGGACTCTGGGGTGGTTCCCGCCGATTGGAAAACAGCCAATGTGACGCCACTGTTTAAAAAAGGAAGTAGACGAAAAGCAGGTAACTATAGGCCAGTTAGCTTAACTTCAGTAGTGGGGAAAATGCTTGAATCTATCATTAAGGAAGAAATAGCAAGACATCTGGATGTAAATTGTCCCATTGGGAACACCCAGCATGGGTTCATGAAGGGTAGGTCATGTTTAACTAATTTGGTGGAAGTCTTTGAGGATATTACTTGCATGGTGGACAATGGGGAACCTGTGGATGTAGTGTATCTGGATTTCCAGAAGGCATTTGACAAGGTGCCACACCAAAGGCTGCTACATAAGATAAAGTTGCACGGTATTACAGGTAATGTATTGCATAGATAGAGGATTGACCAGTAGAAAGCAAAGAGTAGAGGTAAATGGGTGTTTTTCTGGTTGGCGGTCAGTGGCTAGTGGTGTGCCTCAGGGATCAGTGCTGGGACCTCAATTGTTTACAATTTACATACATGATTCGGAGTTGGGGACTAAGTGTGGTGCGTCAAAATTCGCAGATGACACTAAGATGAGTGGTAGAGCAAAGTGTGCAGAAGACACTGAAAGTCTGCAGAGGGATATAGATTGTCTAAGTGAGTGGGCAAATGTCTGGCAGATGGAGTACAATGTTAACAAGTGTGAGGTCATCCATTTTGGTAGGAATAACAGAAAAATGGACTGTGTTTTAAATGGTAAAAAAATTGCAGCATGCTGCTGTGCAAAGGGACTTGGGTGTCCTTGTGCATGAATCGCTGAAGGTGGGATTGCAGGTGCAGCAGGTGATTAAAAGGGCAAATGGAATTTTGTCTGTCATTGCTAGAGAGATGGAGTTTAAAAACAGGGAGGCTATGCTGCAGCTGTATAGGGTCCTGGTGAGGCCATACCTGGAGTACTGTGTGCAGTTTTGGTCTCCTTACTTGAGAAGAGATATACTAGCACTGGAGGGGGTGCAGAGGAGATTCACTCGGTTGATTCCAGAGTTGAGAGGGTTGGATTATGAGGAGAGACTGAGTAGGCTGGGATTGTACTCATTGGAATTCAGAAGAATGAGGGGAGATCTTATAGAAACATATGAGATTATGAAGGGAATAGATAAGGTGGTAGCAGGGAGGTTGTTTCCACTAGCTGGTGAAACTAGGACTAGAGGGCATCGCCTCAAAATAAAGGGAAGCAGATGTAGGACTGAGGTCAGGAGGAACTTCTTCACCCAAAGGGTGTGAATCTGTGGAATTCCCTGCCCAGTGAAGTGGTTGAAGCTACCTCACTGAATGTTTTTAAGGCAAGGCTAGATAAATTTTTGAACAGTAAAGGAATTAAGGGTTATGGTGAGTGGGCCGGTAAGTGGAGCTGAGTCTGAAAGATCAGCCATGATCTTATTAAATGGCGGGGCAGGCTCGAGGGGCCAGATGGCCTACTCCTGCTCCTAGTTCTTATGTTCTTATGTTCTTATGTTATACCTATCACAAATCACAGAATTGAAACTAAGAGCTCCTTTTGACAAAGTCATTGCCAGGACAGAACCTAGTCAACAAAAGTCAGGGAAATCCCTGGCTTCATCTGAATGTAGCTGGGAAGATTGTATGGATGCTGGGAAAAGACTTCAAGGTCCCTAGGCTGTGGAGAGGAAGCTCAAAGAAGAACACTCCTGATCAGGAAACAAATCTTGATGGTTGTATGTACATGTGGTCTTTGAGTATTGACAGCAGTATTCCTGACAATACAAACTGTCCTGTGGAGCAGCAAGTGAAAACTCTGTTAATTAGAACTTAGTCTCCTGGCTTTGTGGCATTAATTGGGCTTAACCATAACAGCAGTAAATTCCCATCCCTACATTTATGATGGAAACTATCTATCTAAACATAATTCCTGAATCACACAATGCAGTGCAAATTAAGTCTCCTTTTGAGGGAGAGGCTGGAACTAGAGACACAGTTTTAGCAGTCTCCCATTTAAGATGGAGAGGAGGAGAAATGTTCTCATGTAGTGGGTTGTTAGTTCATGGAATTGTCTTCTCCAGCGAGGAAGGTCATTGAATATTTTGAAGACCAAGTTAGATTCTTGACTGACAAGGGAGTTGAGAGCAAAGGGGAAAGTGTTTAGATTAGATACAGATTAGCCATGACCTTATTAAATGGTGCAATAGGCTGATGGACTGAATGGCCTGGTTCTGCTTCTAATTCACATCTTTATATGTATGTATATTATGTCCCCATTGGTAGGGGACTCTAATTACAGCATGAGAGAGGCAGTTTTCATTCCAAATGTGCACAGCCAACCAGGACACAATGTATGGCTCCAAACTAGGGACTGAAGAACAACTCAAATATCCTCCTTCTCTCTAACTCTAACTCCCTCTTTAGAATATACTTGATCTTGGTGTGAGCCAATGTAGAAGATTGACTGGCAATTAATAAAATCACAGGAGTAGGTTTACATAGCACATAACACTTAACAAAACACAGTTAGACTCCTTGTAAAAATTGACTTCACATTTGTAAAATAAAATTGACAACTGGATGATGCATATGCATGTGTCTGTATTAAAAATAAGAGTACAATTTAAAAACAAAATCTTCCTGAAGCAATTCATGAAAATATACACGATAGACATGCCAATCTGACAAACTGATTATCTGGTAGAATTTCAGTGGCCAATAAGTGTATGCAGATTGAAGCAATTTCATTTTGGAACTGCTGTCATTTGATAGAAATGGATTGTACTCTGTGAGAGAACGCAATGATATTTATCCATTCCTCAGGGTAAGCTGCTACAATTGAAGGTGATCAAAGCAAATGTTAAATATAACATAGGTATAACATTTAAATGCTAATTAATTTTTGAACACAGAATTTGTTGAAAATACTTGTTTTTAAAAAATCATTGATCTCAATACACCACTGTGCTGAAGTGCCGACTATGATCATGGATTCTGGGCCTATTCTGAGAAGCTGAGCACCAAATCTAAATCATCGTGGGGAGCTGTGGTATTGTGGGAATGCCGCACTGTCAGAGATACAATCTTTCAGACAAGGCCTTCCTTCTCGGGTTGGAGTAATATAATCCCACAACACTGTTTTCACACTGAGTAGGGAGTTCTCCCAGTGTCCTGGCAAATATATCCCTCAATCACCATAACTACAAACAGACTGCTTTGGTTTTTGTTAACATCTCACTCTTTGTGGGATGTTGCTAAGCACAATTTGGCTGTCCCATCTTCCATATTCCGACAGCAATTATGCTCTACAATCTACCTCATTGCTGTAAAGAACACTGAGGTAGCCAGAGGCCTTGCTGTACAAGTCTCCTGGCTGCTTATGAGGTTTGGAATTCCAAAGGGGATCCTGATCAAGATTCCAGGGTCATGCCCCACCATTTCCAATCCAAAGTTATGGGATGGGGTTATGTTGAGCACTTGGGCATACAGGAACGTTGCTCGTAAGGGTTCACTAATGGGAACGGCTCTTATCTGTCCACTGCAAAACAATTATAGCAGTAGCAAAGATTCAGGGTCATGCTGGCCAAACAACTTGCTGGTTTTGCTTGACAGGATTGCTAAACTTCACAAGAAGTGATTCCATCAGGGATTGGTCATTTTGCCAGTGAGTTTAGTGGGTTTACTGCAATTTGCACATGCTCAGAGTTGGGGATACTTTCACAGAGAGCCTTCGGAGTCACGGGGGCCAGTGGCGGGGCAACCAACCCTTGGTAGAAATGAAGAAAGGGGACACTTTGGCGTGAGAACTGTGGGGCCAAGGTGAAGGTGAGGGATGCTGTCTGGACAATGCAGTCAGGTCACTAGGACAAGAAAGCAATGTGCACATGTGTATTGTACAGACACAAGAATCAAAGATCTTCACAAAGCGACAACAGAAGAGTCACAATCAGCCTCCAGGTCAATGTTACAGAAACACGGGATAAACTGCACCCCCAGCAGCAAACAACCCATGACATTGAATCATAACAGTGTGAAAGCAGGCCATTCAGCCCATCAAGTCTACACAAACACCCCAAAGAGCATCCCACCCAGACCCACCCCCTACACCATCCCTGTAATCCTGCATTTCCCACGGCTAATCCACCTAGCATGCACACCTTTAGACTGTGGGAGGAAACCACAGCACCCAGAGGAAACCCACACAGACACAGGAAGAATGTACAAACTCCACACAGACGGTCACCCAGGACTGGAATCAAGCTCGGGTCCCTGGTGCTGTGAGGCAGCAGTGCTAACCACTGAGCCAACATGTCACCAGGTCACTCTGGGAGATTTGCTGTCTAATCGTCTATACAACTGCACTAGAAAATACCATTGTCCATCATGATCCTTCAAGGATATCTCACCGTCCATGGCCTTGTAGTCCGAATTAAGTTCTAATAATCACTCCATTCAGTTTTCTGCTCTGTAATCAATGAGCTGTAGAATTTATCCTTTAGTTCTGTCTGCCTTCAGTTGATCAATAAGCCTTTTCTGAGGCCACTTCTCAACTTATTTTGCAAAGTGACAAACTTAACAACCGCTTTATTCCTTTAAATAATACAATCAATGCAAGAAAAATATCAGCTTTTTATTCAAGGCATTGTGTGGGAGCTTGCTGTGTACAAATCAGCTGCCATTTCCCTACATTATAACAATGACAGCACTTCAAGAAAGAACTGAATTGATGATAAGAGGCTTAGTGACATCCTGAGGTCATGAAAGTTAAAATTCTTTTCCTCATTAACCCATCAATAGTTACTGCCTGTTGCTTGCCATATGATACCGCAATAACTAGTGCACTGATTGAATACTGCCTGGACTAGCACTCATACATATCTGTGGATCACTAATTAATCAATCCATTAATTACTGCCTGTAATTCACTCCCAATTCTCTGTGAATGCTTAATTAAGCCAGCGGCTAAAGACTGCTTGTCTCTTTTCCATATGTCCATTGATCACAAATCAACAATTTGATCACACTTTAATATCACTAATCTCAAACTAACCAATTAATCTGCAGATATAAATCAAACCTCACTCACATGAGAGTTTTCTGTCAAAGTGTGTTCAGTTTGAAATGAAGTGATATTCCGCTCACACCATTAATGCTGCTACTTTCCGCACAGGTTAACCAAAGCTTGCTCGTGGAAGAAATCATACAATCAATTATTTTTCCAAAACAGCAGCGGAGCAAAGACCAGCGATGAAGAGACAGGAATAGAAGCAAGGCTCTAATAGTTCCCATAGCAACACACGCATCCACAAGTTTGTCTTTCAGCTTTCATTTTGAAACAAGTTATGGTGAGAGGAAGGTGAGGCCAGTGTGTGACATGGGCCAGTCACAATATTATTCAGACAAGGGCTGATTTTACAATTCAATTTCAAACCTTCACCCAATTTTAATAGTAATTGAGCAATAATCAAGCATCTGTTCTGTAATAGGATATGTCTAATGGCTTTAAAAATATCATGCTCTGGGTATGCTTACAACATGAAGGCTTCTTGTGGCACAGTGGTAGTGTCCCTACATCTGTGCCAAAAGACCCAGATACACGTGACAATAAATCACCTGCTCCAGAATGTATCGTTACATCCTTGAACTGGGTGGTTTTAAAAAAAACTCACAACTTAATACTGCAATACATTCCAGTAATGAAGGGCTTTCATGAAATTTATCTGCACCTTCCTTGAAAGGAGATGTCAGTGGTCTAATAAAAGGCTAATAATAGTTATTTGCGTGACTGAATATTGCACAAATATAACCACACAGACTTTACGTCTTGCCCCGAACCAATCAAAATGATGACTTATATCTATCCTTCCCTGGCTCTGATTGTCACTTTTATTGACTGCCTTTTTATGTCCTGCTGGACAATGTTGGCTTCAGTTTCTCACAGCGTGATGACTGTCGATGACCTGAAGTGTTGGCTGGAATTTTCCAGATCTTTTGTGGATGGGAACTGCCAAAAGTTGACAGATAGCTTTTGTTTGAGTGGGAGTGAGGAGTGTGTCTGTGTGCATGTGTGTGTCTGTGTGTGCATCTGCATGTGTCTGTGTGCATGTGTGTGTGTCTGCGTGCATGCGTGTCTGTGTGTGTCTGCGTGCATGTGTCTATGTGCATGTCTGTCTGTGTTTGTGTCTGTCTCTGTCAGTGTGCGTGTGTCTCTGTGTCTGTGTGCGTTTGTGCATGCGTCTGTGTGCATGTCTGTCTGTATTTGTGTCTGTGTGTCTGTCTGTCTGCATGCGTGCATCTGTGTGTGTGTGTGTGCGTGTGTGTGTGTGTGTGTGTGTGTGTCTGTGTGTGTGGAGAGGGGTGTCCAATGTCTTTCCACGGCCATGACATTTTTCTAGCGGTGGGATCAGACTGGCACTTGATGGTCACTTTATACCTCTGAGAGAATTTTGCACACATCAGTGGGTTTGCGCTTGACTCCCATGTTGGTTGACTACGTTTCTTTAGGGAAGGGCTGGTTCCTCCTTAATAGCCCATGGGACAGCACCCCCAGTTGCTATGATGCTGCTTATGGTGATGATCAGGCTGTGCTCATCAATCCCACTGCCTCCCCAGTTGCAAGGGCCTCTCTGCCTGGCCCCAAAGTTGCCCATTTCTAGTTACCTTTTATCAACTATGTCCAACCATTGAGGTGCTTTCATCCTGATGATGCAATCCCAGCAACAGTCATCATTGGTGGTGGCGCTGTTGAGGCTGCTGAGCTGCTGGTCATCAGTGGCACTATGTCTCCTGGGATTCTGTCACTTAGTGGAGTAAATTCCTGCTTTCTGCTTCAGGGGATGTGACTTCTACCTTCTCCAAAAAATTCAGTCTGATAATTCTGTTACTTCCTCCAGAGATGTTGCCCGACCTGCTCGGTATTTCCAGCCATGTTCCATTTTTGTTCCAAGTTTCAAGCACTCACAACATATATTGTACCGAATGGAAAACTGCACTGAAGGTGCCTTGATTAGGCAGAGAAATGGAACTCAACATGGTCACATCAAAAACTGCAGCCCAAATTCTAAGTGCACAGACAGTTTTAAATAACCATCACTATGTCTCAGACCCTTGAGCATTCATGACGTTGGAGCCACCACTGGCAAGTTGGGCTCGATGTGCTTCTCTTCATCTTTCCTAATGCCTCTGTACCATCAGAGGCTGCTTGGTTTTATTAGTGTGTGCAGCTTCCATTTCAACCATATTCCCTCCTAATGCCCCGCTACAATGTTTTACAATCTCTGTGTCTCACAGATGTCGTTAGTTTCTCTCACTGTGTCTTCAATTGTCTTATGTTAATATCACTTCAGCTGTTTAACTTGTATCTTGTTTTCCACTTAAGTAATTTGCAGATTATTCTGTTTTTTTGCATGTGTATGTTTGTACGCAAGTGCGTGTTTTGAACACAAATACATGTGTGAAGTTGGATACATGTATGTACATGAGTGTGCTTGATGTGTACAGAGGTGAGTAGGTGACTGCATGTCTGTGTGTGAGTCTAAGTGGGTAGATATCTGACTATAGGTGTGTAGATGTGTGGGTGCGTAGGTGGGTAGGTGTGTGGGTGTGTAAGTGTGTGTGTAGTTGGGTCGGAGTGTGTATGGGTGTGTGTAGGTGTGTAGATGTGGGGTGCGTAGTTGGGTAGGGGTGTGTGTGTGTAGATGTGTAGATGTGTGAGTGCGTAGGTGGGTAGGTGTGTGGGTGTGTAAGTTTGTGTGTACTTGGGTAGGTGTGTGTGTCGGTGGTAGATGTATGGATGTGTAGACATGTGTGTAGAGATATGTGCGTAGGTTGGTGTGTGTGTGGGTGTGTAGGTTTGTGTAAGTGTGTGCATGGAGGTTTATATATTGGTGTGTAGTGTGAGTGTGAGAGTGGAGGTCTTTATGCAGGTAGGTTTGCGTGGGTATGCAGTGTGTAGATGTGAGTGTGTAGGTGTGTAGGTATAAGTGTGGAGATCTCTGTGTGGGTGGGTTCTGTGAGTGTGTAGTGTGTGTAGGTACATGTGTGTATGTTGGTGGGTAGTGGGTATGTGTAACTGTGCTGTATTTGTGGGGCTGTGTGGCTATGTGGGTGAGTACATAATGTGTGTGGGTAACGTGTAGTAAGTGTTAGTATGTGAGAGTGGGTGTGAGTGTGTATGGGTGAGTGTGTGTGGGTGGGGCTGAGTGTATATGGGTGAGTGTGTAGTGTGTGAGTGAGTGTCTGTGGGTGGGTGAGAGTGTGTGTGGGGGGGGCGTTGGTGAGTGTGTGTATGGGTGTGAGTTGTGTGTGTGTGTGTGTGTGAGAATGTAGTGTGTGTGTAGATGGGTGTCAGTGGGTAGGTGGGTGTTTATTGTGTGTAGGTTGGTGTGAATGTGTAGGTGAGTATGTAATGTGTGTCGATGCGTGTTTTTTGTGTGAACAGCTGAGGAGGTGATAGGTTTGTTTCTCTTAAGGACATTAATGAACTAGTTAAATGTTTATAGAATTCTGGTTGATTTCACTGTCATTCTACAGTGTGTAATTTTACCAGATTTAACTGACTGAATTTTACAACCTTCCTCTGTGGAATTTACATTCCCATCTGCTGAATCGCTGGTCAAGTACCATATGCACGAGGCCAGCACACTCATATTAAAGGGACTGGAAGCATCAGCTTCAGCCAAACCATTAAATACAGCAAAGTAGCCACAGAAACATACATGAATCTGGGATCGATCAGTCTGAGACTCAGTCAGTTCTTGCAAAACCAATTTTGTCGCTCGCTTAATAACATCAATAGGCACATGATTAAATACAATCCTGGAGGGGAGACTGAAAGTTCCTTGTGACTACAGGGAAACTGCTCAAAAGTCAAGGAAGTCTTTCAGCTTCAGAGTGAACTGGTTTGCAGCAAGTGGAACATTTGATTTTATAATGCAGCCCCTGAGCAGCATATGAACTGTTTGTTTTCTTGGCATGGCTTTGGGTCTCATAGCTCAGGCAATCTGTCACTCTGTGGCTGCTCTCATATGGCACGAACAACAATATAAGCCACGAGTGGATAAAGAAAAGGATGTCAGAACTAAGAATGGATCGGTAGAAGGGCTAAGAAGCAACTTTAGCCTATTTACTTTCTCTCCTTTGTATCATTGCTGATTGCTTTCTCAAAGAGTGAGCAGAGACACGGTGGGCTGATTGGTCTCCTGTGTAACTCCATTGAGCATTGCGGGAGACTAGACGCATTCTTATTTAAGGCATGGTGCAAATAAATTTGCCAGGGAAGCGTTAAGAACACATTCTCAACAGTGACAGATATTCACTTGAAAAACCTGTACATCAGTCTCACAATGAAGTGAAATGCAATGTAAATTGGATTGGTTATGTCTGTCAGCTCGTTGAAAGGAATTTCAGCAGATCCAAGACTTTTACAAGAATAAATGATTACTCACCTCCTTCTCAGCTCTGCTCTCATCAGAGATTTAACTGTGTAGAACGAAAGAGAGAGAAAGAAAGAGAGAGCGAGAGAGAGAGAAAAAGAGACAGAGAGCAAAAGAGAAGGGAGGCGTGGAAAGTAAAGGCTGACAGCTTTGAAACGTTGCAGCTTTATTTAGAGAGTCTCTATCGCAGTGGCTTTCACACTCACTTACCTTCGTTTCTGACTGTGTGTCAGCCTTCTTCAGCTGCGGTTCACTGTATGGTTGTTCTCCCAATGGGCAGCTGGATCCGCTCTGCTGCTGGGCAGCTCCTGCATCAAAACAAAACAAATTGAGAATATCAAACGTGCCATGCTGACATCCTTGTGCATATGCAACAAACCTAAACTAGGACTGCACAGATTTTGCAGTGTAGAAGCAGGCCATTGCACACTGGTGTTTGAGAGGTGTATGAGTCTCCTCCCACTCACCTTCATCTCAGCCTATCAGCAAAACCATCCGTTCATTTCCCACTCGTGACTTTGTTTGTCTCATCTTGTGCCTCCAGTTCTGGGTTTAAGTTTAACTCCAGTGCAGTGCTGAGAGAGTGCTGCATCGTCAGAGGTGCTGTCTTGTAGGCGAGACATTGAACCAAAACTGTATCTGCCTGCTTTGGGGATGCAAAATGCTGTGCACCACTATTTTGAAGCAGGGGTGTCTTTCCAGGTATCTTGGCAAACGGTTGTTTCTCAGTCAACATCACAAAAAAACTGGATTATCTGGTTATTACCCACACTGCTGCCTGTGGGAGTTTGTTCTGCAAATTAGCTATTGCGTTTCTTCGATAAGGTATGACGTGACTTCACCTGATAAGTATTTTATCGGTTATAAAGTGCTGTGAGCTGTCCAGTAATTTTGCAAAACACTATATAAAGGCAGAGATAACAAGGCGTGGGGCTGGATGAACACAGCGGGCCAAGCAGCATCATAGGAGCAGGAAAACTTGACGTTTCAGGCCTAGAGCCTTTCATCAGAAATGAAGGGTCTAGGCCCGAAACGTCAAGTTTTTCTGCTCCTATGATGCTGCTTGGCCTGCTGTGTTCATCCAGCCCCACG
>JAHRHZ010000023.1:15530084-15630269 GCA_024137785.1 Ginglymostoma cirratum | reverse complement strand
GCTGTGTTCATCCAGCCCCACGCCTTGTTATCTCGGATTCTCCAGCATCTGCAGTACCTTTTATCTCTACTACATAAAGGCACATTTGTTTATTATTTATCAAACACCCTTTGCATGTATGCTACTAGTCTCAACGCTTGGGAAGCGATGGCCCTAGTGGTATTATTGCTGGACTGTTAATCTAGAAACTGCGGTAATTCTGGGGACACGGGTCTGAATCCTGCCATAGCAGATGGTGAAATTTGGATTCAATAAAAAATCCGGAATTAAGAGCCTAATAATGACCATGAATCCATTGTTGATGGTCAGAAAAACCCATCTGGTTCACTAATGTCCCTGAGGGAAGGAAACTGTATCCTTACTTGGTCTGGTCTACATGTGACTCCAAAACTATGTGGTTGACTCATATTTGCTCTCTGGGCAAGAAATGCTGTCTTCGCCAGCAACGCTGTGAATCATCCTGTGAATTAATAAAAAAAAACTCCTCCCTGTGTCAGTGAGCTGCAATTTCTCTAAGATGAGTTTCTTGTTGGATTATTAATGACTAACATATTTATCACACCAAGTTGTTGTCTTCCCTGTAAATGGAAACATGCTCTCTACATTTACCCCATTTAAATTCTTTCAGAATGTTAAAGACATCTATCAGATCACACCTTCAGTGGGAAGAATCGAGATTGTCCAATCTTGCCTGACAGATAAAGCCTCTCTGCCCTGGTTTCATGCACAGTACATGTCTCAGCTGGCTAAACACAATCTGACGATGCACTGTTTGGGCCAGCGCAGAGTTCAGGGATAGCATTGTGAAAGGGTACAGTGTGAAGGTACCAGAAGAAAGACAGAAGAATAATTTCAGATGAGACAGCACTCCCACCAACTGATGACTGCTTTTCCATTGTGAATGAGCCGAATGCATGGCTTTATGAAATGTCATGTGTGTTGTACTTCTTTTCATAACTTAATAAATTTGTGAACCCTCTGATGAGGGTTTGTACTTGGCTGGCCTCCTGAGTCTTGCAATTAATTGTTAAATTGGATTTCAAAATCAGACAATATGGAGAGGCAAAGTCTTTCCCGCTTGAATTACATGGGCATTGAAGAGAAATTTGTGAAAATTGGGTGAGATCCAGCAAGGAGCCTCCTGATGTTGAGATGAAAGAGCCCATTTTCCAGGCCAGATGTTGGCTGGTAGGTTGAGATTCTCACAGGTGAGCAGTAGGAGATGTATTAATATGGAACCTTGCCCTTGATCACTCTCATTACCACCTCATCTCACTTCATTTATTTGCAATTTCCCATTCTCCTACTAACTGGATAGAAACTTGACACTGAGAATTCCCAACAGGGAGATCGGAGTGGGTACCTGGTGACTCCGACTGGCTCCTCTGGATCTTTATCCCAGCACCCATCACCAAAATTCAGGGCACACTGGATGGGCAGCAACTGCACCCACCTCACGTCCATGGACATGCATTAGCCTCTAAACACCCTCACGGCATACTTTCTTTTCACTTACACCTTTGCACTTTGGAATGCAGTGGGGACTTTGACTGTAATGCTGCTATGGCAGTCTATGTGCAGGAACTAGACTCAGCTCACAATGTGGATCAGGCATCATCTCAAGGCTGCTCACTCGCTCTCTTCATGCTCACTCACGTTGTATCTACTTCAACGCCCACAGCATCTCTGCCTACCTTTTCGCACTTGGGCCTCTCATCCTAATGGATCAGAATACTGGCATCTTGCTGTGCTGCTTAGCACAGGCAGCTTGTCGTGCTTGTCAGCAGTGACCAATCAAGAGAGGGGGCGTCTTGCTGTATGGCACGGTCTGAAGTGAATCTCATACCCACAGCAGCCTCGATGCGGAGGTTAGTCCACAGTCAAAGCAAAGGTGGGCGGGGGATGGGGACCTGGGCTGTCCTCAGCCAGGAGATGGCAGGGTGGGGGAGGGTTGGTTCCAGTATACAGAGAGACCAGGGCAGCATCTGCAATCTGTCCAGTGGCTTGGCCACTGTCAGTTGTCCACTTGAGAAGTCAAGATCCTAGAGTGGTGGGGTGGAGAGGGGAGCCTGTCTCATGACAGTCCCCAGTCAGTCCCACAGGTTCAGTGCAGGCAGTCAAGGGATGTGCGCAGTCAGTGCTCAGGGGTCTGCACTGAGTCAAAACTGTCCATTCAAGTCAGGCAGCCAGTGGGCTAGAGTCAGTTCTGGAGGTCAGCACTACGAAAGTCAAGGAGGGTCACCACGGAATATGGCTGTGGTAGGAATGTGATGGGATTTGATACTGGGGATTGGGGTCAGCATCCTGGGACGCTGACAGGGCAAGGATGGTGAAGGGGGCAAATCAACAAATAAAGCAGAGCCAATAGTGCCTGGGAGGGTATGGGATGTTGGGGAGACAGTGCCAAGTGTCACCTGTATTGCCTTTCATAATTTCTTAAATTCCTAAATATGAACAATGAATGGAAAATGGCTGTGACCATGCCGATATTACACAGTCAGTTTTTCTTTTCTTTACTTCTGAAGGTCAGGATTCAGGATTGTGTTCAAGAGGTAATCACATCAATGGTACATTTACAGAGTGCCGGCTGAATTCATGTGCAATCTTATCACCGTGCATGCAGGGTCCAATGTTATTTTTAACTCATTCACAGGATGCAGGCATCACATTTATTGCCCAAACTTAATTGCCCAGAGGCCCACTGTGTGGGCTGCAAATTCTGGTCAAAAGAAATCCTGACTATATCATTCATTGATGGTTGCAAGTTGAAAATAGTCACATCTGTGAAGCATAAGTCATCAAGGGCTGCCTTAAAAATTGCACCTGCTGACCAATAAGTGCAAAAATGATGCAAGATCTCCTTGGCTGCAAGGGGGCGCTGTACTTGCATCCTATCACTTTGCACTGTAAGTATAATGCAACATGGTCTTGCATGCAACTATGCCATTTCTGGGTGGTGTGGCCCTGGTAGGACACAATCTTAGCTTTCATGCAATCTCCAACTCTCTACAACACAATTGCTGCTACCTTTATTGGAATAAGGTCTAACATCAAAGGAACATGTCAAGGATTTTCATGGTCCTCATTGTCAGAGTGTTCCAGGCGTATGGAGGATTATGTTAAACCGTCATTTGTAAGTGATGCAAATGCTGACTGCTCACATTGATAAAGACCTGTTTTGTTTCTTGTGTTGACCACACAGGGGCATTGAAAGCGTGACTGATGGATCCAACCACTGCAGGGGCTATTGTTGCTCATGCTGCGATGCAACAGACAGGCAGAGAAATTCAGGTTAAACCACCACCAGTTGTCTTTCTTTAATGAGACAACAGCTCTATGGTCTCTAAGACTATGATGACATTACCTTTACATGTGTGATCATCGGTACCACATCTTGGAAGTCTACGTCAGGTACCCAGGGTTCTGCCATGATACCTATATTTTTAACTGGCAATCTGTCAATAGTTTATAAATTTAAACAGGATCAATTTGAAAGATATTTCACCTCATTCGGATTGTAGCTGGGAAGTTCAAGTGGCCAGAAGACGTTTTGACCTTCATGTTACAGTCTGTCCTGATAGGTTACAGTTAGGGGTGTGTATGCCAGTTTGTTAGAAGGGTAATCTGCAGCCCAGCAAACTGTTAGAACAGCAATACTCAATGCTTATCAGTTTACCTCTGAAGCTGATCAAATAAAATTTAAGACCTTAAGAAATAAACCTCTTCAGTCACTTGTCCAAATTGCAAGAGAAAAAGATGCTATAGGATCAATGGTTTCAATCACTGAAGTTAGAGAGAGATTTTGAGAAGCTGGGGGAAATCATGTTTATGGAAGAATTCTGAAATAGTATTCCAGTAACCATTACAACTTATTCAGATTTAGGTACCAAAAATCCAAGAACTGGCAGTTCTGATAGGTATCTATGTCATCTCAAACAAACAGGAAGGAAAGTAATCATAAGGAAATTGGAAGAATGGAAAATCTGCAGATTATGAAGGTATCAGCTTTAGGGAGCAAACAGGGGATGCCAAAATAATGAAGAAAGAGTATTAGAATCTAGAAGTGATATAAAGAAAATAGTATAGAACTAGAATCCCTACAGTGTGGGAACAGGCCCTTCGGCCCAACAAGTCCACACCAACCCTTGGAGCATCCCACCCAGATCCATCCCCCTATAACCCACACACCCATGAACACTATGGGCAATTTAGCATGGCCAATCCACCTAGCCTGCACATCTTTGGACTGTGGGAGGAAACTGGAGCACCTGGAGGAAACCCACACAGACACGGGGAGAATGTGCAAACTCCACACAGACAGTCACCTGAGGCTGGAATCAAACCTGGGTCCCTGGTGCTGTGAGGCTACAGTGCTAACCAGTCCGCCACCGTGCCGCCCACACTTCCATTGGAAGACTAGACATTTAGAAACAAATTGCTGGAAGTTAAATAAGAGACCAATTCAGTGGTAGGAATGCCTGAGAAATCCTCAGAAGAAGTGGTATCAGAAAAGGAAATGATCCTTAAAACTGTGGCAGTAGTACAGGCACAATGAGCTCACTCAGAACCTACTAGGAAGGCAAGGATGTTTTAGGTGAGTCAAGCAAATACTTCTTCCATTATTGATAAAGACAATCAGACAACATCTGAATATTTTATTTCAAAGTGAGAGGCATTTCTTTACTCTTCCACTCAAAGCAGTAGATCAATACAGACTTGGAGCAAGTCAGTTGCTGATGCTGGCAATTTGTCTTCCAGAGGAATCAATGAAGGAAAACATGCCAATTGGAGGCATAAACTGAGGTTACAGATCAGCCCATTATATAGAGTTGGATTAAACAGTGACTTTGCAGGTGGACAAGTTTCAGTTGGAGTAATGCAACACATCCCTATCAAGGGTTCTCGGTGAATAACTTGACGGATTAAAAATTCCTGGACTCCCTGAGGATGTTGGAAGAACCAACGATGATAAAACAAACTGAGATGCCACAGGAGGAATATCCTGGGTTAGTTCTTAACTGTTTTGTGACAGATCTCAGGCCCACAGAAGTAGACAGTAAAAGGATGGGTCCAGAAAAAAAAAAAGGTTGGAAATTTTCTGATGCTAATTTTGAAGACTCAAGTAAAATGGTGAAGGTAAAGAGAATTAGACTGACCTGCTTATTTTTTTCATATAAATGCAACTGGCAGATCCTGAATTGAAGAAGTTGTACTGAATAGTCTACTCAGAAATTAAACCAGAATGAACAGTTGAGTGTAATTGTTTAAAAGACAAAGTGCTAATGAGGAAATGGAGACCATGTCAAGCATCAGCTGTTGTGGTATAGGCAGTAATCATAGAATAGAATCTCTACAGTGTGGGAACAGGCCCTTTGGGGCAACAAGTCCACACCGACCCTCAGAGCATCCCACTCAGACCCATCCCCCTATATCCCACTTAATCTACACCTCCCTGAACACACTGTGGGCAATTTAGCATGGCCAATCCACCTAGCCTGTACATCTTTGGACTGTGGGAGGAAACCAGAGCACCTGGAGGAAACCTACACAGACACAGGGAGAATTTGCAAACTCCACACAGACAGTTGCCTGAGGGTGGAATTGAAGCTGGATCCCTGGTGCTGTGAGGCAGCAGTGCTAACCACTGAGCCACCATGCCAGTTCACTATAATCCTTCAGCTTCCATATGAAGATCAGAGCATTACTTTATGAGCAGATAATTAACTACTAATGGTAGGTCACTAGGGAACCAGGAAAATACATGCTAAAATAGAAAAATGTTTTTCTTGGCCAAGATGACACAAAGACACCATGTATTGTGGGGAATCCACAACTATCATTTAAACTGCTGCCTTTAATTCTGATACCAGTTTTCAAGAACTATTAGTAGGGTCTTAATAGATTGTGCAGGATGCTTAATGAAAGCTAGGTGTGGTAATCATTACCTTTTAACAATTATAGGTGTTTCAACTAGACTTCCTGAGGCAAATTCTTTGGGAAAAGTTATGGCAAAATGAGAGTGGAAAAATTAATTTTTTTACAAGAAATTGATCACAATATGATTTAGATTCAATTTTATGTCACAGATATTCAAAGAAATAACTAATACTTGGGGGGAAAACAATTTTACCTTCAGTTTATCATCCATGATCTCAAGGAGCAATTGAAAAGATGGCATCAAATTTTAAAGTTCACAATTAGAATTTATTGTCAGGAATATCTTAACAATAGGAATAAAGGAATTCTCTTGGTATTGTTTGCCATTAGGGATACCCATGATGAGTCCATGGGATTCAATCCTTTATGGATTGGACCTGAGGTGAGAGGACCCCTTAAATAAATTAATGAAAAAATATAAACCAAAGCTCATGTACAACACTTTCAAACTGTGCGTCAAATTTCCAAGGGAAACTAGTCAAAGCATATGAGTTGGCCAAAATAACTGAATAATGTTCAACAGACGAGGAGATTGAGGGCAGATAAAAAGTTCAAAGCTCAGAATTTTGTCATTGGAGAGAAGATGTTAATACACTTACCTGTTAATACTCTTACCTGTCTCTGGGAAGCCATTAAAAGTAAGGTTCATTGGACATTATCAAATCAAAAAGAAATTCACTGATGTAAAAAATGTAGTGAATACTTCAGTCAGGAAAAGAAAATCAACGAGTATATCATGTTGACATATTGGAATGATACCATAACAGGGAGGATCATCAAAACAGAGTATCTTTACAGTGGTGAAAAATGTGGGAAGCGAATTAGGATAATAAGAGAAAGAAGGAATGATTGGATAATATGGAAATGCTGGGAAAGTTAGATACATTATTATGTCAAAATCCAGAAAACTAATGTAGTTACTTACTGGAGCTAACACAAACAAATAAACTAATAAATCAATTTTTGTAAACAGGACAGGAAAAAGGTCTTGGCTATGCATGATATTAATGTCGGGGATGTGTTACCCATAAAACAACATACTTATTGACTCAATCTAGAGATTTTAGCTAATGTAATAGAACTCAAATTCATGATGAACAATGATGTTATTGAACTGAGTGATAGTAACTGGAGCTCACTTATTGTGATGATGCTGAAACTATATGGATCACAATAATTGCTTGATCATTATCACAAAATCAACAGAGTAACAAAGCCGAATTCATATCTAATTCCACGAGTGAAAGATTGTATTATGGTGACTGGAGAAGGATGGTTTGTTACAAAATTTGACTTTTTCAAAGGATACTGGTAAGTTCCATTTATTGATACAGCCCAAGAAATGTCAGACTTTGTCACACCAGATGGGTTTATCATTACTAAAGTCATATGATTTGTATGAGAAATTACAGTGTCAACTTTTCAACAGTTAAAACAATAACATTATCAAAGGATTATCCAGCTTTGTTGTATACATAGCCAATTTGTTTAATGTTCAGTTAAACCTGGGAAGAACATTTACAACACTTTAACAAATTGTTTGATTGGTTACAAAGAGCTTGTTTAGTCATAAATTTGGTTAGAAGTAGATCTGCCAACGCAAAAGTAACTTATTTGAGTCACATTGTGGGACAGTGCCAAGTAGCTCCTAAAGGAGCAAAACATGAAGGCTAACTTGGATTTTGCCAGGCCAAAGACAAAACACAAACTTGATTATTATTGGAAGTTTGTCCCAATCTTTAGCACTGTAGTGGTTCCTTTGACAAGCTTGTTAAAGAAAGGCAAAAGATTTGAATGGACAACAGAATTTCAAAATGCCTTTGACAACTTGAATGCTGTATTGACTACCACATCAGTTTTAGGAGTATCAAATTATGCCAAGCTGTTTAACTTGGCTGTTGATGTCAGCAATGTCAGAGTTAGTGAAGTGTTTTGATTGGGGGAGTCAAGATGGGCATTGAATAACTAGAATCATCGAATCTCTACAGTGTGGAAGCCATTCAGCCCATCGAGTCCACACCGCCTCTCTGAAGAACATTCCACCCAGACCCAATCTTCCACCCTGCCCCTATAACCTTGCATTTCCCATAGCAATGCAGCTAACCTACACACCTTTGGAATGTGGGGGGAAACCAGAGCACCTGGTGGAAACCCACAAAGCTACATGGAGAGTGGGCAAATTACGCACAGACAGTTGCTCAAGGCTGGAATTGGAACCCAGTCCCTCGTGCTGTGAGACAGCAATGCTAACCACTGAGCCATTGTGCCATCCAACTAGTCAGTTATTTCCCTACCAAAGTGAATTTGTATGAACAGAAACATTCAACAGTGGAGAAACAGACACTGAACCTGCTGTTAGCTCCGCAACATTTTGAAATTTACATATTCAACAGTTCTACAAGAGACTGAAATTTATATGATCTTCAGCTCCCTTGAACAATTTTATAATAACAACCTGAGACAGTTTTGTTACAGTCTGATGTTGAAACCGTACATTTTGAAAATCATTCATAGAATCATCCAGCACATAAGAAACCCTTTGGTTCATCAGGCCTGCTCTAGAGAACTACTCTAAATCTTCACTAGTCCCACTTTACAGCAGTTAGCCCAAGTCACTGAATGTTATCATATTTCAAGAGACATTCAAGCAGCAAGAAGAGATAATACTGTGGCGGATGCTATTTCCAAGAGCAAATATGGACCCAAACTACATTAACATGCAATGTGTGGTTAATGTAAAAACATAATCACATTTAAAGTAAAATGTAAATTGCAATGAGAAAATTTTAATAGAAAATCAAAATGCCTTTTAAAGATACAGTTTACTTTTATGATGAAGGTTTATAATAACAGTATTATTATTTTTGGGGAACTTGTATTCTAAAGTAGAGGTACATGGATTTTTGACTTTTAATTCTGTGAGGGTGACTTGCTTTTATAAAGGGCCAGAAATAATTTATTTCAGAATTTGGTCAAAACAGCATTTCCAAGAAATCATGCAACTTCAGCTAAGTGACTAGACAAGATACCTGGTCAGACGTGTGTTTACTAAGTTGAACTTTTACAAATCAGAAAATAAAGAGATCAATGGTTAGAAGGAGATTGAGTTCAGAAGAAAAGATACCAGCAGTAGCCTCGAAGCAGTCAAAGTAACTGAAAAATGCACTAAGGGTTTCCCTTAGAGTTCAGTGAGATAGTATGTCTTGGGGAGAGACAGAACCAATCACATCTGGTGAATGTGCAGAAACTGCCAAGAGAAAATCTTGCAATCTCATCAGTTGAATAAGAAATTAAAGAGAGAAGATAAGAGTCTTACTCCTAACAGGGGTTGAGTTTCTGTAAAGAATATTGCTGGGGAAAATATTGCTGGGGTTAAAGCTTTCTTTTTGATGCGTATGTTATGATCTATCCAAGTTATCACACATATGGAGCTTTGTTTTATCTTTTCTTTGTGAATAAACTTATGTTTTTGTTTTAGATGACATTGGCAGCATTGCATGAACATGGTCACTGGCTGCCCACCATGGTAACTACATTTCAAAAGCAAAACCCATGGCCTATCAAGCTAAGGTTCACTCTAGAGTCTGACCATCAGCTGAAATGATGAAAGTGCGTGTCCATGTCCAATGACAATAGCTGCCCACTGGCACATCATCCAAATGGTCACTTCTGAGATGAATGATAAGTTATCCGAGAATTGGGGCTTCATATCTGCCTGTACTTCATCCATACTTTCTTTCATGAGATATAAGTATCTCTGGCAAGTCCAGCATTTATTGTTCGACCCTTACTGCTCTTGAATGGAATGGCTTCCTAGGATCATTTCAAAGGGTATTTAAGAGTCAACCACAATGCTCTGAATCTGGAATCATATGTAGGTTCAGACAAGGTAACGATGACAGATGTCCCTCAGATAGGTTTTAACAATGATGAAGGAGAGTTTAATGGTTTTTAATTCTAGATTTAAGATTAATTTAACTTTAATACCACCAGAGCCATAGTGGGATTTGAACCTGTATCTCCAGAACATTAGGTACAGCCTATGGATGTCTACTCCAGTGACATTCCCACTCCACTCCTATCTCTCCATGCACATGCAAGATGCACCTTCCAGCACAAGTGACTGGAGTCAAGCTTTGATTGAGCTATAATTGATTGGGAACACTCCATCATATCAAGTCACACATCAGGTGGCTGGAGAAATTATCCTCATCATAGAGGGAGAGGTGAGGAAAAGTGGCATGCAGCACTAAAACATTCAGGCACCCATTTACCACAGCAGGAATTAAATATATCAATGTTTAAAAGTGATTAAAGTTATCTGTATGACAAATTAAATCTCCCAGTAATATACAATAAAGCTCGTCAATGTGATAACGTATTATAAATTGCTCAATTATATTATGTTATTCCATCAGAGTTCATGTATAAACAGTGCCATTTGAATCCTTGCAACGCATGCACTCACTAATTTGTCTGTCTCCTTGCAAGGGGAATGGACTACAAATAACATGCTGCAAGTTGTTCATTCATTTCCCACTTTGCGTCCCCACTGAAAGACACTTTAAATGACCCAGCTAACAGTTTCACTGGCACTTTACTGAGAAGGCCCAAAGCTCAATATTCAAGACCTACCTACAGGCTGCTCTGATTTGGTAACTCCTTCACCTCCTGTCGTCTCTGGTGCTGATCCCTTCTGAGTTAGCACTGTTTGTAGAAACTGTAACATTTAAAAAAAAAACAGGTCAGGTTTGTTCAGGCAAAGCCAGCAACGGCATCGAAAATGATTGCTGACATCTTAAGACAAAGAATCTTTCCGGGTTAAAGAGGCACCACCGATATTTGAAGTATGGAGGGCAGTTTTCTTTCAGAAACAGTTGTGGTTAGAACAGCTCAGGGCACTTCAGTACATTCACTTCAGTTGCTATTTAAGGGATAGCTCCAGGTTGCACGTCACAAACAGAGACAGCTCCTGGTGATTGAATTGCCTTCTGCGTGCTGAATCCCTTTATTCCTTAAAGTCACCAGTGCTGACATTCCCTCAGGTGGTGACACGTTTAGTCTGTGGCATCAGAAAGCACGTGGAGATTAAAGGAAAGTCACCTTTTACAAAAAGACAATGGCTTTGCATTAGGAAATTGCAGATGTTAAAGGGAACTGTGGTGAAGTTCTGTTGATATTTGGTGCATTTGCTCAATGACTGTGCTACAGGCTAAGCATCCCAGAGAATAGCTGTTCAAATCACACCATGGGAATTTTTGGTATTCAATCACGTGGGCAAACACACAAAAATGTTCATGTTGTCAGACTGGAGTGAAAATTCATCTAGTTCACTCATCTCCTCAGGAAAAAAAATACCTGCCACCCTTACCTGCTTTGATGTCCATGCGAGTCCTGTCCCATGCTGTGAAATCAAGGACTATCTAGGGCTAGGGAATAACATTGTGTAGATCTTTGGTGAGACCACATCTCCAGGACTGTGTAGTATATTTCATACTTACCTCAGAGAGTTTGTGTCAAAGATTCACTAGGTTGATTCTTGCAATGAGACCACCATCCCATAAGGAGAGGTTGAGTGGGAATGGGCCTGTGCTAGAGTATAGAAGAATGAGAGGAGATCACATGGAAACTAGTGAGATTCTGAGTGGGTTATTCAGGGTAGGTGCTGAAAGGCTGGTTTTCCTACCCGGAGAGTCTAGAATACAGAGTTTCAGGATACATTAGTCATTTAGACTGAGATGAGGAGAAATTTCTTCACTCAGAAGGTTGTGAATCTTTGGAACTAGAGAGCTGTGGATATTCAGTTGTTGGGTATATTCAAGACTGAGATTGTTGATCTTGAAGGAAATCAAGGAATGTGGGAATTGTACAGGAAAGTTAGGTCGCAGTGGAAAATCATACTGAATGGTGGAACAGACTGAAATGTCCTCTTCCTGTTCCTATTTATTTCTTCTTATATACCCAAGGTGAGCAATAACTGCTACCTGGACGGGACACTAAACATGACCTTATGAATGGTTGATGTGTTACAACAGCTAATGTACTCACATGAAATTTCCCTACTTGTTTTTCAACTTTGTTAATCATTACCTTATATTGGTCTCTGTTATGCCTTGCCTCTTACAGCATAGAAACCGCTTACTACTCCCTAACGCCATTTCTGTTTTTGGGGTTTGAGGGGTGACTAACAAGTCCAGCAATTGTTGCCCATCCCTAACCAACCTTGAACTGAGTGGCTTGCTAGGTTATTTCAGTGGGTAAACCACATTGCTGTGGGTCTGGAGTCACATATAGGCCAGACAGGGTAAGGATGACAGACTTCCACACATGAAACAGATCAATGAATGTTTTTACAATAATCTGGTAGTTTTATTAGGAAGTCTTGAGTATCAGGTAGTCCTGATTATTATTACTGAGGCTCACATTTTATTCTAGATTTATTAATTGAATATAATTTCCCCAGCTGTCACATGGTGATTTTTAACTCATGTTTCTGGAGTTTCGGTCCAGGTCTCTGATTAGGAGCCCAGTAATAGAATCACAACATCTTCATTTTTCAGGCCCAATGTCCTGCATCTGGAGTGGTTATTATGCCATGGCTACACAGTGTGGGTGACAAACATTTGGCTGACAATACAGGCAATGCCCAGGTTGTGAACGAGTCTTATTCTTGAACCCATTTCCAAGTTGATTGGTAACAGGTCGGAGCACAAGGCAGCGCAATATAAAGCAGCCATTTGTATGTTGGATCTTTAAAATTACAATTGTTAGTATGTGCGAGCATTTGTATTTTGGATGTTCATAAGTCAGAAACATCCTGTAATAAGAAAGTAGCCACAAAATGTAGCTCACAGCCCTTACAGAATCCCAAAACTCAAATAATACTCATTTGAAGGCTTCCTTCTGTCTGTTCTGTGTGCCCTAGCTAAAAGGGCACTAATATGGCATGCCACACAGGCATCAGAAGCATGATCAGGACATGGATCATATGTCAAACATTTTAATGCTGATTTGGTACACGATCTATCATTTTGGACCATTAAGGATCTTTAAGAATGAGTCTTCGTTGAACACAGTTACATGAGGAAACCCCTCCTCACCTCCCTCAAACAGTTTAAAGCACTAACTATCTAATTCCAGCTTAGGCATTTTTGCGTTTCTTTTGCTGGTATAAAAGTTAGCAAAAATGCTGCACTCAGTGTTACTGAGGAGTTTCACTTTGGATTTTCAAGGAAGTGTTGGTTCTTGACAAAGAGGTTAGAGCACTTGTTTGGTCTGGGGTCCATTGTTACACTCTGTCTTGGGCTGCAGTACCATTTGGAAAGTGTGCATATCCACCAAAGAGGGGATGAAGTCCAATGACTGAAAAGGAGTACGCCCTATTCATAAAGGCTCTTTAGAGGAATTTCTTCTACCTCTCCCTCAGTCAGGGAAATTTGTGTGTGAGGTGCTTATGTTTCACCGAAGAGATGACGGCTGTGTTTGAGCTGCCTCTGATAACTTAACCTGTAGCTGCCCAGCTGCATTCGCTACCCTGAACTTTTCAGCCAAATATCTCTGAGAGAATTGAAGCAGTTTTTAGATGTTGAGGACTGAGGCCATCTGTCCTACAAATGGGGCAGGATTCTTTTAGGCCAGCACTGAGCTTACATGGAGCTGTCTCCACACCTGCCACCAATGCCCACATCCCACCCCTGTTGAGACTAAAGGTTTTCAGTAGCATGTTTCACACTGGGCTGCACATCCCAACCATTTAGTAGAGCAGACTACACTGTACTCTGCACAATGCTTGCTTGCAGCCTTCCTCAATGACACTGAATGTGGGATCATCACACAACCTAATCCAATTTTTGCACAATCTATGTTGATGTTACTCTCTAAATAAACATTCTGCTTCCACACTTCGAAATGGGAAGATAATTTAAGACTCTCACAGTCTGGGAAGGCAGAAGCATTGATGATGTTTGTGGTGGAGATGAGAATTTTATAAGGGATTGGCACATTTTAAGCCTTAGTGTACATTAATTTTTCTTAAAGGCTCGTCCACGTTCCCATTATTTTATGTGTGAGTAGTGATCAAAACATTACTAAACCTAGCAAGTCATCCTTACTACCATTAACATTAAGCATTTCGAAATGGTTTTAATTAAATTAAATTCATGATTTAATTACGCTGTCCAAACTACTGAAAGACGGTCTACATACTATCAAATCAACCAGTTATGACTCTCCTCTGGAGCTGGTGGGGCTTTAACCTGGGCCTTCTATCTCAGAGGTAGGGACACTACCACTGTGTCACAGGCATGGCCTGAGAGATAGTCTATTTTGAATAGCAACACAGGTAATTACCACAATCACGCTTGATGGCTTCACGACTTTCATTGAGTCATGTTACAATTTATCTGATCAGTCTAGAAGATAAAATCTCTCTGGGAAAGGATCATCTGTAATTTACAGAATTGGAACTCCCATGTAATTCAGTTAACAAGGCTATTTTGTATTTTTTTAAAAACCCAAGCTGTTCAGAAATGTTATTAAACACCACTGGAGCAGGTGAGACTTAAACACAAGCCTTTTAGTTCAGGGGTAGGAACACTACCACTATGCCACAAATTGTGTAGCTCTGTCAGTCATCTTAATGGCATTCAGAGGCAGGTGAATATGTAATGAATCACCTTCCATTCTTACTGTGTGCTGCAGGTAGGATAGTGAAGAACCATCACTAAATTTCTATTGGTTAGTCACACTGACTCCCCACCAATTGGATAATGAGGTTTTAATTGCTATCTTGAAGCTTCCAACATTGAAGCAATCATGTACAGATTAGCAACACATTGTTTACTTATCAAAAGATGATTATTCGTCAAGTGATAAGAAATGGTACTTTGAGAGAGAGGGAGAGTGGGGATATAGTTTCGTGGGTTTGTCTCTATTCCACTGTTGCAGTCTCCAGCCTCCAGATTTTTGAGCTCCTTATTCCCCTGTGCTGCACTTAGTTACACTGTTTATAGAGAGGTGCCACTTAAATACTGGGTGTCCCCACCACCACACAAGGTAGTCAGTCCAGGCTGTCATTCCAAATATATGCAGAAAATGGCTCACAACAAAGCCCATGGTAGTGGGGGTCATGGCTGTACAAGCACCAGGAGTGATAAGAAATGAGAAAGGAAAGCATTAGAGTTCATGTGTATTGTTTAGAGCTTCTCTGTCTTCATCATCTTTGCAGACATTCCAGAATCTATCCGGACTGTCACATACGTGCAGGCTCAGTGCTGACCTTGCTTGGTGAAGTACAAACACAGATGCACACGGCACATAGTGCTTCCCATATCTTTCCCACAGCGAGTCTTCAGTGAGTACTGTAGCCTGCTAGGGCAGGAGCACGGCTATTATAACATGATCATAGCTGCCTCTGAGCTCCAAACCCAAGAATTCAGCTCCTTTGGGAAGCCTGGCCATAGTAACCAGGAGCAGCTTTCCCTGGCTGATTCCTATCAAGGGCTTCAGGATTAGTCATCGTGACAACCCTGTCAGAGAATGGCTGGTTGAGCACAGAGCAGAGAGTGAGCTGGGGACCTGGATTATATTTGAAGGGAACCTATTGGCCAGTTGGTGATGTTACTAGGTTAGCAATCCAGGACCATAGCCTCCTTCACTTGGAGATATGGGTTCAAATCTCATCATGGCAGGGTGGATTCAATAAAAATCTAGTCCAATTGTAACCATGGAAACACTGTTGATTGTTGTGAAAACCCATCTAGTTCACTTTATGGAAGGGAATCTGCCATTCTTATCTACGTGACTCCAGACCCACACAACATGTGCTAATTCTATGACAATGATGGATGGGCAATAAATGCTGGCCTAGCCAATGATACCTGCATCATGCGAGCAAATTAAAAAAAAATTTTGGACATTTATTATTTGTGAAACTATTACAAATCACAAATCTAATGACATAAATGAAGTCTGCAGGATGTAAGGGACCATGGTGCAGATTTCAAAACCGGCAATTGCTGGAGGAACTCAGCAGGTCTGGCAGCATCTGTGGAGAGAAAGGAGAGTTAACATTTCAAGACCAGTGACCCTTCTTCAGAAAGTCACTAAGCAGTAACTTTCTGAAGAAGGGTCACTGGTCTTGAAACGTTAACTCTGCTTTCTCTCCACAGATGCTGCCAGACCGGCTGAGTTTCTCCAGCAATTGCCGGTTTTGCTTCAGATTTCAAGTTCTTTGTATGGTGCTGTGTCCCGCTGTATGGATCCTCACTCTGGCATTGGTGAGTGAGAAATACTGTGAGCAGTTCACATCACTTCTGAAATTACATGCCATAGGATAGTAGTCTATGAATACATGATAGTCACATTGTATTCCTTAACTTTAACTGCTTCCTTCACCTAACCACTGCGCCTCTGATCTTTGGTGCAACAGGTAGTTTATTGACCAAAGTAAGATCACCAGCGGGAATTTCACAGTACCTTACTCCCTTCAGGAACTGGGACTGTAGCAGCGCCCCCTGCACTCTGTCCACTTCCTGAGCTCCGAACAGTGGCCACGCTTCCTGTGCTCCCCGCACTGCTGCGGTCCCCACCTGCAACAAAAAGATCAGAGCGGGGATCGAGGTGCTGCTTGATAGTGCTCGATGTCACAAACATACAAGTGTGCCACTGGGAAACACAGCAGCTTTTGGTGCATTACTGCTACGGTAAATGTTTTCCCAATCCTGTCCCATTCTCCCTGATTTCCAGACCAGGGCTCACCAATCTCTGGCCCTGCCTGTCATCTTTCTAGAATCCTATTCTTGGAACTGTCCTGGATAACGAAGCATGTACAAAGCGGAGGGGAAAAGTTGGAATTGAAGCCTGACTGTGCTCCATAGAATCTGCCAGTGAGTGGATACTGTGAGCACAGGACAGTGACTGGAAGCTGAAATAACTCCACAGAGTCCGGTATCCCGTCTCCAAGTCACCCTTTATTTACGTGTGGAAAGTCCATGACACTGATCTGGCTTCCTCAGAGCCAGCTCTGAGAGTGAACAGAACCCCCGACACCCCTGTTTATATTTGTCAGCCAGAGCTCCTTGATTGGACCAGGTTAACAGCCCCAATCAAGGAACTCATATTCTATGAGGTCCACCAAGCTGACCCTGTTACAATCACTACAGAAGCTATGCCAATTGTCTGTTAATGAAAACCTGCTCATGGTGGGTGCAGTGAGAAGGGATGCCCCTTCTGTCTGTGTTACACTGGGTGCTGAGCAGCAGTGCCAAGGCTGAATGGGTCTGCAGACCAGCACTTGCCTGGCATGTCATCGAGAGTGGACTGACCCCTCAGCTGCCAGTGCATGTTGGTCAGAAGGGGCAAATAGTAGCTTTACTCATGGTCTGTTCTCATGCTGCTTGTCCACAGAGGCAGCTTTAAGGAGCAGCTTAAAGTGTGTGAGAAAGAGGGAGAGATGAAAGGAGCACATTTCAGAGCTAATGGCCTAGGGAGCTAAAGACATGGTCCCCTACAACGTAGCAATTAAAATCAGAGCCAAACACCTATTTATTGCTTCAGGCTCACTTCTTGAAACACAGACATTTCTAGGTGGGATGTTTCCTACCTCATGAGCTTCTGACATTGTTCCCTCATCAGCCCAAGTAATGGACCTCTCGAGATCTCTGAGGTACTTGATGCGTATTGCAAATCTTGTTATAGAAACAAAAGAAATCTTCCAAGAATATCTATTCTAGACCTTCAGTAGGTTTTGCGGTGTTTTTGCAGCCCATTGTTGTACAGGACTTTCCCATTCTGCATCACGCTATACCTCAATGGGAGACAATGTGGAACTGCACAGAAAGATACCGTTGTGTCCATTGAGCCTGTGCTAGCTCTGTGGAAGCCATCGTGTCCTACTCTCCTGCCCTTTTCCCTCAGGGCTCTTCAAATGTTTCTCCTACAAGCACTGATCCACTTTGCTTTGGAAATAGGTGACAGAATCTGTGCCCAACTCCCTTTCATACAGTGCATACCTGATTATACTAACACATTGCTAAAATAAATTTCCCACTTGTCCTTTTATTGATTACCTTTAAACAGTGTCCTCTGCTAACTAACCTCCTGCCAGAGAAAATAATTTATTTTTTACTCCCATTAACCTTGCCCCCTCATTGCTTGAAGACCTCTATTACATTAACATTCTCCTTAACATTTGCAGGTCCAAGATGAATGATCCCAGTATTTCTAGACTTTCCACACATCTGAAATCCCAGATTCACCCAGTCCTTATTAACAATGGGGTAGTGCTCTGTTTAATTCCTTTGGCAATTTAAGAGAGTCTGACTATATTCCATATAGCATGGGAAGGAGGTGGGAAGTATATTTGGATATGTCAGGTGACCAATAGTGAAGGGACCATTGGAGGCAACAGCATGTGGTGAGATCACCCCTAGCAATTTATCAAACTAGAAATAGCAGCTGACATGCAGAATTGTAGAAAGCTTCTGAACACAGAACCCACTTCCTACCTTGTCCTGAAAACACAGGCAATGGGCCTACAATATACTGGAGCCCGGGACTGTATGCCGTGCAGTGCTGCAGCTGTATCGTGACTGGAACATCTGCCATTGTGTGAAATTGCTTCCAAAACCACCCTCACCACCCCACAAAATGAAGCCAAACACAGCCGTCTTGCCACAGGCATCACCTCAGTAATTAAACTGGGACAGTTCTCTGGGAGGAATTAATAAGCAGTGAAAACAGTCACGGACTAGAGCTGTTACATTCTCACCTTGTCAGTACATTTAAGATGCCGGAACAATTCAACATCTTTTGCATATACACCAACTTTGAGGAGTAGGTTGTGACAGTCTTTTTTGTGTAAGTAACAGACTCTAGTCACGGAGCCTTTAACTGCTAGTGTTATGTAAAAATTAAAATCTACTCTGTACATTTTATGTACATTCAGTGAATTGTGTTCGTAGCTTGTCTCAAAATGAGCTGATTTAATCTCTTTAAGTGCCTGCATGTTTGAGCAGACCAAACGTTTTATAAAAGACTCTTGTATTTTTAAAATATTGCAATTGAAGTGGCCCAATCCTGGCTTTAACCTTCCTTGAATTCATTCAGAATTTTGTTGCTCATTCTCCTGTTGTCCCCATGCTTATTCTGACTAAGAAATGCTTCGATTTATAAACTCTCATCTTTGTTTCCAAGTCCCTCCACAGCCTCTCCATTCCCAGATTCTGTAATCTCCTCCAGCCTCATGACTTTCTAAGATATCAGTGCTCATCCAGTTGAAGCCTCCTGAACATCCCCTCATTTAATTTCTTCAATACTGGGGTCCTAAGCTCTGCTACTGCACCTCATCTACCTACTCCCTCCACATTTAGGACACTCTTTGAAACATATCTCCAGCCAAGATTTTAGTCATCTGCTCTAATATTGCCTTATGTAGTGCATTGTCCAACTTCAAAACACTCCTCTGAAGTGCCTTATATTAAATTTGGTCTAAGAATACAAGTTGTCGACTCTATAAAATATACAGCTGCAAGTCAATCTGAAATATCAAACACAATTCAAAAACTGAAGCCTTGTATGATGTTTATTTCCTTACATTGAAATTAAACCTCAGAAGTCTCAAACATGTTTGACATTGAGAACATCCACTTTGCAATAGCTCTGAATTTGGACATGTATTATTTGTGAATATTAAGCGATTTCCCAAAACTCCTGTACAGAGGAAAATACAGGGGGCTATATCTTTGTAATATATTTCTAAGTGTTTTATTGCTCAAACACCAGAGCGTGAAGCACAGGCTAATTTATGAGGTGTTAACAAGAGCTCCAATTTGGAGCTGATGATTCTGCTTGGCCTGAAATTGCAATAATTTGAAGGGAACTGGGTAATATAAGAAATCAGGTAACAAAGGGATTTCTTATCCATCTGTAAACACATCGTGACTAAAATCACACAGTCTGGTTTTGGACCCTGCAGCATTTTATTTGTGTCTGTGTGTTTGTCAATGATTAGCACAACTTCATATCTACAACCCAAGCATTTTCAGACTGGGCGCAGGCCAGATGTGAAAACCTCTTTTTGTGGCCCGGTTTCATTAACATTCTGCCGCTCAGCTGCTCATCAGTGGGGACATAAAATCTGCAGGCACCATTACAGAATGAGGCAAAGCTTTGTGGAAAAGGAGGCTGTGATGCCTGTGGATGGGAGGTCCATGGCCGGTAATGTTATCTTCATTTTAAAGCCTTTCAGCATGAGTGATGAGGGAACTATCGACCTACCTTCATTCCAATGCTCCCACGGCAGCTTCTGTCAAGTTACATACAAAAGTGGAGGCAAAGTGAGCCTCGAGGGTAAAGAGGGCATTAAATTCTTTGCTACCATGATGGTGGCATTCCACACTAAGCAAGTCAAGGTAAATTGACCGTCTCATTTTGAAATGATTTTGTCTAATTCTTTGCATGCATATATGAAACGATTAAATGAAGCAGTTTGTTTCTTTGCCAAAACTGAGGTCACATGATTTCATCAAACTCTAACTCAACTTCAAAATTAGAATGCACTCATCAACAGAATTTACTGGGGCCAGCTGGTACTTAAGGAGGTGACAAAAGGACAAATGACAAATAACAGAAGCAGGAGACATTGCTGTGCAACATTCATGTAACCCCAAAGACACAAGAGTACAAGAGAGATTCTTGCTTGTGATGGTTTTGTATGATAACAGAACTTTAACAAGATTTTTCTCTCTGGAGCTGTTCACCCATTTTTAATTAAATCATGCAGTTCGCAAGTGTCTGGTTCCATGCCTTAATTGAATGTAGCTGAAAAATTCTTGTTTCTCACACCCATATCTTGCAGCAACTCTGACTTGGCAACAGCTTTGTGAAAATGTGACAAACACTTGGCCAAATATTTCAAGCTAAAATCCAGTTTAGGGGAATGAGCCAATGCAGAAGGAGGCCAATCAGCCCATCATGTTTATATTGGCTCGCAAAGAGCTAACCAATTGGTCCCACTTCCTTGGGTAGAATCCAAAATTGAGCTGGTCATTTACTGTGTGTTCTAACACCCTGCACTGACTCAACAGCAGAAGGTTAGATTACATTTGACATTACAGTGTTCAACACTGACATCAACACAAAGAGGAAATCTGCAGGACACTAGACTTTGGTTCCTAGATGTATCTACCACAGTGGTCAATGGACTTCAGTCTTTGTGATACATGAATTATTCATGTGTGGCTGGTTAACTGGGTTGATTTGAACCAAGCATTAACGTGTTTGGTACCAAATTGAATTGAATTAGTACATGCTAGCCATGGGGTTCCCATGGCATGTTCCAGGCCAGATTTGGACTTCGTCTGACCTTTGAAGAACAATATGGCATAGGTTGGGGTTTTCTGCTGACCTGCCTGAAATATTCTGGGTTTTACTGGGCAATGACACAACCTGTAATATTCAAGGTCAGACTGGATGTTGCAGTTAGAGAATTGAGGCTTCACTTGGTTACCAGAGAATTAGGTGACCACCAACAAAATGGACAATAAATGTCAAACCAATAAAAGGAACATCTGTATTTACAGAGCACCTTTTACAATCTTGAGGTGGCCCAAATCTTTCTACGATCAATGAATTTCCTTTTTTGTAGTGTGGTCATTATTTTATTATTGGAAACATGGCAGCAATCTGACCAATCTGTGTTTTTAAGGTGTTGAGTGAGGGTAAATATTGGCCAAAACATCGCTGAGAACTTCTGGGGACCACAAAAAATGCTTTCCCTTAGGGCTACAACGGCAGATGTAGTGAGGCTCCCAGAATTTATTGCTGATGCGGGAATGAAACGTGGCTGGAGACGCTTTCACCGAATCTACCTGCAAATGGTTTCCGTAGCACCCAGATCTCCTCAGGCGTGGTCGTGACTGGTTGCACTGGAGACAGATGGGAAGGACTTGACTCAGAACCACGGGAACCTGCAGGAATGTCAGTCACATTTTGAATGTGTTTTTTTTTACTTTAAAGAAAACTCTTTTCCCCCTCTTCCTTTCCTTTTCACATTCCAGATTAAGTTATGATGTTTCAACAACAGTAAGGCAGGTTCTTGTTAAATCTGTATCATGGTACAGAGTGAAAAGGGGTTGGTTTGATATGAAACCCGGCAGCTCACTGTGTCTGTTTCTGTACAGTTTAGCAAAAATAAATGAGCAAAGAAAACAGATTCAGCAGGTTAGAATTCCTGTAATCTACTGTTTGATGCCATTTCCCCTCAGTTATAGTTTGGAAGTTATAAGTGAGGCCTAGTGAATAATTATTTCCACCATTTGTTTTTTCTAATCTGTGCTTATGTTTTGTTGTCAAGCCTTATTCTTTTGGGAGAGTTTGGTTTAAACATCTGCCTAATTCATTGTTCTTGGTAATATCATATTGTACTACGATGGGAAACATTCACTTGTGGCCTATCCTGGGAATAGGCCATTCCTCCTTTCTCTCTATTGAAGGTGTTTCGGAATCATATAAGGTAAGGCACAATGTGATTAGAACAGGGCTGATTACATTCTTGTGGCTTACCAGAGTCCTAGAAAAAGAAACAAGCATGCCAAAGACTCCAAGCCAGAAAACTAGATCTTTCAAAACACACAGAGATATATACAATAGACAAATTACAGATAATGAGAAAAAATACCAGACAGGAATACAAGCGTCTTTGAAAGTTAATCAGCTAATGTGCACAATATTTCACACACCTCTATCTCTCTTCATCTTGATTCTTGTGTTGTTTCTATCTGATCAAAAGATTGCCAATGCCCACATAGTATTAGGTTACCAGAGAAAAATGATATAACAGCCGCAGGATCAAAATCTCAGAGACAGTGGGTTTACATCAACTGGATCACCAAGGAAATGGATAATAGAGCGCTCAATCATCTGGGCAAAGGCAAGAGGATATCATTGACACCAAGTTGACAGTTGCTGGATCACCTGGAGAAACATTACATCACCTGAGAAGCTGGAATAAAAACTGTTCCATTAGCTGTGGAGGTGGTCACATTGTTGACATTTTAAGGACAATGGTGTTCCCTGAAGGACAGCTTTACACGTGCAAGCCATGAAACATTGGTAGTTGTATAGTTTGAAAAACAAAAAATCAATATTCATTTGGGGAGGTTCATTTTATTCTATTGCAGTAACATTGCTGCAGCGCTTTGAAAGGTTCATTTTGGACATTTTCACAAGTAGGTTAGGAATGTACGATTGTTTACAAACTCTAAAGCACAAGGAATCCAATTACTAGTTCTAACCGTGTTTTCACTGCATTAATGACTTAATCTCCATCCACACTAATGTCAGCTATAGTTTGACCAATATCTTCCATCACACATGGACAATTATGTTTTACAAAATTGCTTTGTTCAAATATGCATTCTACTGAAACTAGGTGAAGGAACTGTTTATAGCTGTTGTAAAATTATCATCCAAAGCACTGACCTAAAGCCGGAGGAAATACATTTGGTATGCCCATATAATATTCATTAGTTAATAAATAGAAGTCATTAACATTTGCATTAATATACCTGCACTCATCAGTTCAGGGCTTCCTAAAGTGCTTTACAGTCAATGAACTAGTCCCACAAACAGCAATGTGATAACAAGTAGATAATCTGTTTTTTAAGATAACAAGGTGTGGAGCTGGACGAACACAGCAGGCCAAGCAGCATCATAGGAGCAGGAAAGCTTGACGTTTCGGGCCTAGACCCTTCATCAGAAATAGGGGAGAGGAAGAGGGTTCTGAAATAAATAGGGAGAGAGGGGGAGGCGGATAGAAGATGGATAGAGGAGAGGATAGGTGGAGAGGAGACAGACAAGTCAAAGAGGCGGGGATGGAGCCAGTAAAGGTGAGTGTAGGTGGGGGGGTAGGGAGGAGAAAGGTCAGTCCAGGGAGGACGGACAGGTCAAGGGGGCAGGATGAGGTTAGTAGGTCGGAGATGAGGGTGCAGCTTGAGGTGGGAGGAGGGGATAGGTGAGAGGAAGAACAGGTTAGGGAGGCGGGGACGAGCTGGGCTGGTTTTGGGATGCGGTTGGGGGAGGGGAGAGTTTGAAGCTTTGCCTCTACATCAAGGAAACCAAGCGGAGGCTGGGGACCACTTCGCAGAACACCTGCGCTTGGTGCGCAACAAACAACTGCACCTCCCAGTCGCGAACCATTTCAACTCCCCCTCCCATTCTTCAGACGACATGTCCATCCTGTGCCTCCTGCAGTGCCACAATGATGCCACCCGAAGGCTGCAGGAACAGCAACTCATATTCAGCCTGGGAACCCTGCAGCCCAATGATATCAATGTGGATTTCACAAGCTTCAAAATCTCCCCTCCCCCAACCGCATCCCAAAACCAGCCCAGCTCGTCCCCGCCTCCCTAACCTGTTCTTCCTCTCACCTATCCCCTCCTCCCACCTCAAACCGCACCACCATCTCCTACCTACTAACCTCATCCCATCCCCTTGACCTGTCCGTCCTCCCTGGACTGACCTATCTCCTCCCTACCTCCCCACATACACTCAACCTTTACTGGCTCCATCCCCACCGCTTTGACTTGTCTGTCTCCTCTCCACCTATCCTCTCCTCTATCCATCTTCTATCTGTCTCCCCCTCTCTCCCTATTTATTTCAGAACCCTCTTCCCCTCCCCCATTTCTGATGAAAGGTCTAGGCCCGAAACGTCAAGCTTTCCTGCTCCTATGATGCTGCTTGGCCTGCTGTGTTCATCCAGCTCCACACCTTGTTATCTCGGATTCTCCAGCATCTGCAGTTCCTATTAAATCTGTTTTTTAATGCTGGTTGATGGACAAAATTGCCCAGGGCACAGAGTAACTCCTCTTCCTTACCAAATAATGTTGTGGGATCTTTTACATTTACCTGAGAGGTAGATGGGGCATGGGTCTAATCTATGTTCCAAAAGGCAACTGCTGAATAGTGCAGTACCCTTCAGTGCTGGCACTGGAGGACCACCCTGAAGTTGAGCCCAGGTCTCTGGACTAGAACATGAACCATTAACATTGTAACTCAGATGCAACTGAGCTCTAGTTAATACGATTGCATTAGACCAAATCTTGAAAAAATGCCAAGGGGTAATATTAAGATTAACATTGAAAATCAAGGAATCAACACAGCAGGAGAATGTCAGTTGTTTTCCCACTGTCTTCTCAATCTCTTACCCCAATTTTATTGCACTTTGCATGCTGCAGTTCTTTGTACAAACTGGCATCAAAAAATGTAATCTCCTGACATAGAGTGCATGCTGACTAGATAATGCTTCATTGCATGCACATTTTGCACACTTGTCCTGCTTCTGAATTGATTTCTCCATAAACCTACTCCTGAGGTGAATCTATATCGACCAGAGGTGATTCTCAGGGATGGAACTGCTTTACAGGCTGAATGACAGATGGCCATTGTCGTCTCTTCAGACCCTGCCATGGCTTAAAGCCACTTGACACAACGCATGTACCATTCAGCCCCAAACAGAAATGTTAAAAAGCTAATAGAAGCAGAGGTTCAAAGATAAGGAAGTGCTCAGTGTAAATTTGCCAGCCTGTATTTTAATATGGAGGGGTCTAAGATTGTACAAAATGCATATTTTACAATCACTAAACATTACAACGAATGCTTTAGAGGGCATATTCAAAAACGTAAGAAGATGTTCAGAGATTTAGTTAGGGACTTTGAATCTTCCTTACGTAACGCAGAATTCATAGGATATCATCCCTTCAAGCGAGGTTTTGCACCTGGACATGCAATGGGATTATAATTTAACATCTGTTGCGAAGAACCAATTATGTTGAGGATCGTCAAAGGATAGTATCTTCATTTTAAATTCATACATCGGGGAGTTTTGGTTTATATCTAATTGAAATGCTGTATGCAGTGCTTTCTGTTACAGATCAGCTCCAGGGAGTGGGGGAGGGGTGAGGGGGGTGGTGGTTGCGGCTGGGAGCTGAGTGAGGCCCCCCCTTTATAGCTTGCAGCTTTGATGACTGTTAATTACATGGTGTAGTAGCTGTCAAAACATGATGAAGCCAAAAATCAATTTTGTCAGTTTCAATGAACAAAAAAGAAGCTGTCTCTCTCTCCCATTCATTTCCCGCTGTTACCTATTGTCATGGCAACAATGGAAAATGCAAACAGCAGAGACACTGGGGATTGTTGCAGAGGATTAAGAGGAAGTTTAGTAGGGGCATCCAAAATTATGAAGGCTTTTGCTGGAGTAAATAGAGAGAAACTGTTTCCACTAGCAGGAGGGTCAGTAACCAGAAGACAGAGATTTAAGGTACTTGTCTAAAGAACCGTAGATTCATGAGGAATAAAATAGTTAAGCAGGAAGGTGTTATGAACCAGAATGTGCTGCTCGACGTAGTAGCAGAAGCAAATTCAACAATAACTTACAATGGGGAAATTGGATAAATAACTGATACTTTCAAGGCTAAAGGGAAACAGTATAGAAAGTAGGATGATTGGAGAGCTGTTTCAAGGAGCCAGTACAGACGTGATGGGCTGAATGGTCTCCTTCTGTGCTGTATGATTCACTCAAGACAATGGTATTACCACGTAGCTCGTTAAAAAGTATTGCTCCATGCACTATAGGACTTTAAATTGTACCTGCTTCTTCCATAATTGAATTTGTTGGAAATATTATGTGTTTTCTAATAAAAATGTGCACAGGCAGACAGTAAAAACAGTGGGATAGGTTGGGGGTCTGAGATTGGGTGAAATGCTTATCAGAGTGTCGGTGCAGACTCGATGGGGTGAATGGCCTCTTTCTGCCTGTAGGGATTCTGTGATTCTATGACTAGTGTGGATACTTTCATCAGTACAGTTCTGAAGCTTTACAGTGAGAGGTGTAATTTGCAAAAGCCCATATTAAAGGTATTTTAACCAACCTGTTCAGAGATGTTATTACACACCTCTGGAGCCAACGAGACCTGAACCTGGACCTCCTGGATCAGTGATATGGACACTACCATTGCACCACAATAGCCCCTAGGCCCTCTTATATTGTTAGGCTGCCAGTCACACTGTTGCTACCTCAGAGTCAGTTCTGGGCACACTGGTGTGTATGCAGCATTCTACTCCCAGATCTGAAGGCTCCCATCTTAAAGTTCCCATCTGCTGAAAGTATTCAAACTGTTGAGGCTCCTAAAGTGAGCAGGTGCTACATTGCCTGATCACACATTAAACTGGAGTTGCTGTGTGAAATCAACTGATGCAATAGTGCCTCAATGAGTTATGAATAGGGGGCTGGGTGGTGTGAGGCAGATGGAAGAGCGTTGGAGGTTAGATGCACACCACTGTGTTTCAACATTATGGTCCTAACTTAAGGGATATGGGGTAAATGTGAGCATACGTGGATTGGCCACAGATCAGCCATTATCTCACTGAATTCTAAATGGCTTATTGTGCAGTGAAAAGAAACGCAGCCCACTGAGATAAAGTGTCAATATAAGTCTTCAATCATCCACCTCACCCTTTAGCTCCCTATTCTTTTCCAACTGTACTCAGTAACAGGCTTTCCTGCTCTGGAAATATTGATTTAACTCTGTTTTGTCTGTCTCCCACTAAATTATCATCTGTCTCATACATCAACACATCCCTCAACAGTGAAATTCTATTATGGCAAATGAGATTTTATTACAAAACGATTGCATGGAACAATTGATCTAAAAAACAGAAATTGTGCGGCTGGCCAGCTCTAACCTCCTTTAGTTGGAGACGGTGATTGACTAATTTCTCAAGGTCTTGAAGATAATAGTGCCCGTTACTTTAAGAATAGGTAGAGTTCTGTTCAATCAGAACATGGCTGGTCTGTATCTCTATTCCATCCAATCCCCAGTGTTCCATATTGCTTGATGTCCTCAACAAAAAAATCTTGAAAATTTCAATGGCATTCACATTAGCAGTGCTAACCACTGAGCCACTGTACCACCCCAGCAGATTGCAAGGATGCTTTCTACGGTGGTTAAATATAACAAATAAATGAACAAAGTCTATTTATACATACATTTCTCTTTTAACATGACATTCCTCTTTCTCTTCCCCTCAATTTTGTCTTCTCCCACCTCTCCTGAAGATATTGAGACTTGCTGTATTTCCATGCCTTGTGGTTGCATCTAATACCATGTTTAAAAGGCTACTCTCTACATAGGATATAAGATGGTATAAAACTGCAGCTGGATACCACATAAGAAGCCTATATCTGCCCTCACCCGGATTCCACAAATGAACAGGGATCAGTGAATAATGATCAACAGCAAGAATCATGGCTGATTTCATTTCTACTTCCAAATGGTACTGAGGAAAACAGCAACCTCTTCATTTACTGATGACCAAACGAGATGAGTTAGCTCCTTTTTTAATTCATTAATGGGATGAGGGCATCGCTGGCCAGGCAGCACTTATCGCCCATTCCTAATTGCCCAGACAGCAGTTCAGAGTCAACCACATTGTTGTGGGTCTGGAGTCATGTGCAGGCCAGACCAGATAAGGATGGCAGTTTCCCTCCCTAAAGGACATTAGTGAACCAGATGGGTTTTTTTCCCCATAATCAACAATGGATTCATGGTCATTCTTAGATTCTTAATTCCAGATATTTATTGAATTCAAATTCCACCATCTGCTGTGGCGGGATTCAAACCCAGGTCCCCAGGACGTTATCTGGGTCTCTGGATTAACAGTCCAGCGATAATACCACTAGGCCATCGCCTCCCCATAAACTACCCGATTACCTGAAAGATGCAACTTGCCAAGGCTTCGTCAACACTTCCTTAACTTCCGAAATGTTATTGCCTAAAAGGGCGTTGCTGACGAGAGATTGGACAGATGGAGTGTTTTCCTTAGAGCAGAGGAGATTGAGAGCAGACATGATTGAGATGTATGAAACTAACAGGGTCATAGATAGGGCTGACAGGAAGAAACTCTCCCCTGGATTGAGGGATAGATGATCATGGGGATAGATTTATGGTAAGGGTTAGAGGTTTAGAGATGATGTGAGGAAAAGCTTTTTCACCCAGAGAGCATTTGGCATCTGGAACTCACTGTAAGGGAGGTAGAGACAGAAATCCTCAAATCATTTAAGAAGTATTTCGATGTACACTTGCAATGCTAAGGCAGACAAGGTCAAGTGCAGGAAAATGGGATTAGAATAGATAGGTGCTTGTTTTTGGCTGGTTCCTTCTGTGCTCTAGATCTCTATGACTCTTTGATAAGGGAAACATGTGCATTAGACTATCAGCACCTCCAGATTCCCCTCCAACCCATCCTGAGTTGGAAATATATCACCACTCCTTCACTGTTGCCATGTCAAAATCCATGAAGTCCCTTCCTAAAAAGACTGTGGGTGTTCCTACTGCACACGGATCACAGCAGTTTAAGAAGGCAGCACACCATCAACTTCTTGGGAGCAATTAGGGATGAGTAATAAATGGCCACGTCACCTATGATCAAATGCCATGAATGAGTAAAATCAAATTCAGCTACTCAGTGGGTCATCAAGGGAAGGACATTCTTAGAATCCCTACAGTGCAGAAAGAGGCCATTCAGCCCATCAAATCTGCACCTGCCCTCCAAACAGCATCCCAGCCTATCCCCAATAACCCTGCATTTCCCATGGCTAATCCAACTAGACTGCACATCCCTAGAGATTATGGGGCAGTTTACTGCGGCCAATCCACCTTGCCTGCACATCTTTGGATAGTGGGAGAAAACCAGAGGACCCAGAGGAAACCCAAAAGGGCACGGGCAAAATGTGCAAACTCCACACAGACAGTCGCCCGAGGTTGGAATCAAACTTGGGTCCCTGGCACAGTGAGGCAGCAGTGCTAACCACTGAATCACCATGCCACCCATTCTACTGATGCATTCACTTATTATATGTGCTATTCTAAGGCAAGCCGACAATTAACAGTTGGAGATTGGGGTCCCTTGAAAACTGAATTTTCCCAGTATTCACTATGTGGTATGAAATTTCATTTAATTCCTGTCACAAATGGGCAACTGCCTATACCTGTATTAAGTAACTGTGGTCCTGAAACTCCCGTAATCTTCTCCCTTTTGTTAAATCCACATCGTGTTTACAAAGGGAAGTCAGTCTGTTGGAGACCATAGCAAGACTCCACATCCACTATTCCAGAACTCCTACAGAGTGAGGCAGCAGCCTCACTTCACTTGGCAGGAGAATGTGTGCAATCAGATTGGGTATTTATTCTGTTGCTTGGACAGATATAGATCAAACACTGCCCAGTGCCAATCCAGCAGGTGTCCATTCCTCCTTTGTGCTTGTTGTTGAATGAGTTTGTTTCCTTAAAATATATTTGTTGAGAGGCCACATTCACTTTTAAGAAAATCTATCTGATAGTTAATGATTTAGTTGCAATTGGCTCTTATTAGGTGTCATTAGCTTCCATATACATCCCATAATTTATTCCTGAAGTTTCTGTGGAAAGAACTTCTTTGTAATTACTTGCCTTAACTCCTTTCATTCAAACCTCAGAGTCCCTACAATGTGGAAACAGGTCATTTGGTCCAACAAGTCTGCACTGACCCTCCAAAGAGCATCCCACCCAGACCCTAGCCTATCACACTAGCCTATCCCTGTAATTCCCATGGCTAAAGCACCTAGCCTACACATCCCTGAACACTGTGGGTAATTTAGCATGGCCAATCCACCTAACTTGCTCATCTTTGGACTGTGGGAGGAAACCCACACAGGCACAGGGAGAATGTGCAAACTCCACTCAGACAGTTGCCCGAGCGTGGAATTGAACCTGAGTCCCTGGCACTGTAAGGCAGTAGTGTTAAGCATTGAGCCACCAGGCTGCCCATTTTAAGAAAATCTGATGCTGTTCTTTTGAATATTATATTTGTGAACTTCATGCTCAAGTTTTTTTTTTGTCATAGTCAGAAGATGTTGTCCAAAGGGACTGTGACTGTTTCAGACAAAAAAAAACTGATATCAAGTGCTGATAAATGTTTTTGCGAGCACTTGCAAATTCCCAGCAACCAGGCCTGATCCTGATGCAACAGTACACTCTTATTTCCAAAGTAACGCATTGTAAAGTTGACTTCCAGTCTTCAATTATGTAAAATGGATGATGCAAATTGGCAGCCTGGCCTACATCTTTCCTGAGCTTGATTCCTGTTGACATGAATAGAGATCAGAGCTTGTGAGACTGAACATCAAGCAGAAGTACTCACTATCACCCATTGTACACTGTTTCACAAAGTGAAAATCATCCCTACTGTACAACTCACTTTTGTACATTTTCATAGAATCATATTAGCACAGAAGGAGACCATTTGGCCCATCTTGATGCTTAGAAAAAGACAGTCCCATTGCTTTTGTTCTCCTGCTTTTCCTCCACAGTCTTTCAACTTCGTTTTCTTCTTAAGTGTTTATCTAATTCTTTTTCTGAAGTTACTACCTGCTTCTATTTTTTTCCCCTGTAATCAAGCTGTTCAGAGATGTTATTACACATCTCTGGTGAAGGTGGGATTTGAACCTAGGCCTCCCAATCGAGGGATAGGGATGCTACCACTGCACCACAAGAGGGTCCCTTACTGTTTGCTTATAACAGCCTTTCAGACAGAGCATTCCAAATCATAACAACTTCATACATTGGTAAAAGGTTTTCTCATTTAACCACTGGCTCTTCAGCCTGTTGATGCAGCAATGCTACCTAAATAAAGCTTTCGTTAGTTTAGTATGTGACCCTGTCAGTTCTTTTCCACACGAGCCAACCTTTAAGAAGACAAAGAAACTTGAAAATTAAATACATGAAAATTAAGGCACATCAGCGTCTCACACAAATGATCCAGGGTTTCCCAGAAGGAGCCAATAAAGTTAAGGAGGGAAAGGCCATATGTAGCTGGTTTTAGAATTTAACAGATCTGAGATTTGTTGGTTCTCAAAAACAATTGGGGGACACCTTATTGAGATGACCTTTTGGGAAACTCGGGGAACAAAACAAAAAGAAGTAAGCATTTAATAAACTACCTTGTCCATGGGGTAATTCTTCTATACTGCTATTGGCTCTGTGATAACCAAAGGAACTGAAAAGTGGCTGATGATTGAAAGGTGGAGGTGGAGGGGGTGGTGGCAGGGAATTAAAGTGATGAGAGGAGTCACCATTGACTATTGCTGTGCCATAGGCCGTGAGCTGTATCTTGTGATATTGCTGACAACTGTGGGCATAAATAACTGCGTCCCAAGAACCTAAAATGTTGAAACAAAGAAAAAGTAAAAATAAAAGCAAAATGTAGAAAGCAACAATGAAAAAAATCTCAAACGTAAAATGCTGTAAGCAAACAACAGCAATGCCTTTTAACTGTTACCATGTCCTAGATTATCAACATGTGTTAGTACAGCAGAAGTACTGATGATGGTTTCAAACGCTGCATCATTTGTACACTCCCATCTTATTCTTTTAGCCATGCATTGGTAGGCAGTAGGTTACTATACATATCCCAAAACAATATTCATCCTTCCACCTATTTAGTGCCATAGTGGCTAATTACTAATAGAAGTCACTGTGCCATTCATGGCTTTTTCACTTAAATGGGAAATAAGAACAGGGGGAGATCATTTAGCATACTTCCCACCATGCAATAAAATAATGACTGATTTGTATCTTGGCTTCATTGATTCCATAACTCTTCATTTCTTTGACTAAACGAAAACAAAGTCAATTTCAGGTTTTGAAAGTTTAACTGATCTTCCTTCTCAGCCTCCCAGTCCTTTAAAAATCAAGAAATATGGGTTGAGACTATCAATCAGAATTAAAAATACACCCGGACTGCTTAGTTTGACAGGCCGTCTGGTGTAGGATAGAAAAAAATATCATATGTGTTACTACAGCTTCATTTGTTGACACTTCCCAAGGGCTGCTATTGTGTCTGAAGTGTTTATAAGTGCTTGGCGCATGTTTCAAAATCTCCAAAAGTATTTACCTGAACAGGGAGTTCTGAGTTCACATTCTGATTGATAATTTAAAGAGGTCATGAAACCATAGATGTCTGATGTTATAAGTGGGTAAGTGTTTGTCTGGATTTGAACGCTTGAAGGGATTTAAAATTTTCAAGTGGGTGTCATGAATGAGAACTTTTTTCGCTCATCAAGCCCGAGTATATTGTTAGAAGCTTTTTTTTCCATCTTCGATTCAGATCCTGAGGTCTGCGCATAATGTTTTCCGGGACAATGGCTATAGAGGGGGAACGGAGGTTAAGAAAAGTTGTGAGAATTGGGTGCTAGGAGAAGCTGTGTGATGGATGATAGCCAGAGGGTTGAGCATCTAAAATAATTACAACTAAGTCCCAGGAGACTGAGTCAGCCATTCTAAGTACCCCACCTGGGTGCACATCTGCTCCCATCATTCCCTCTGATCCACCTCTAGGGTCAATAGGCCTAATTTTATCATGCTCCCTCTACCCCAAACAAAAATGGCGTCCCTCATACCAAGCCCCAAAATTTCCCTACTTTGGTAGCTAAAATCTGGTCCTGAGTTCAAATTCCAGTGGGATCATTCAGACCTGTTTAAATAAATGATCTGGAATTTCTTTTTTTTAAAAGAAACTGGCATCAGTACAAATGGTCATGAACCCATCAGATTGTTTGAAAAGCCCAGCAGGCTCACCAATAGCACTTTGGAAAAGGAACCTGCTGTCCTTTTCAGAGCCCTCTGAAACAGCCCGGCAAGTCACTCAGACATACTCCAGAAGGCACCTCACCACCAGCTTTTTGAGGGCAATGAGGGAGAAGCAATAAACGCTGGCCCAATTAGTGACATCTACACGCCAACAAACGAGCAAAACATAATGAAACTAGGAATGGCATCAATGCAGTGCCAAGTCAGTTCAGAACATCAATAAAACTGAGTAGTCTAAGGCAGTAGAGATGTGAAGCTTACTGAAAGGCTCAATGTTTAATTGAACTTCACAGCCTTCATAGGGCCGGTTGCACTCTTTGATTCAATTGGACTAAGTCTAAAGATCAAACCCTGGCTAAGAGCCCATTAAACTATCCATAAAAGGTCAGAGCTCAGATAAGAACAGTGCTGAAATGATTGCCCGTTTTAGTGATGAGAGATGAACTACAAAATAACCTGAAATCATTTTTGATTTTAGACATTGACACCTTTTCAGACCAATCAACTGAATAGAAGAAGAAAAATATGATGTGAATGCACAAATAACTCAGGGCCCTCCTCTCCAGGTAGATTGAGAATCTATCAGGGGCACCTCCTTTATCATGGTATTGTGAGTGCGGCTCCATCACTGCTGCTATGCTCTAATAGGTAGAATGATATTTAATGAAATTGAAACATGTTTACAATGACAAATAAGTGGAAATCCACTCAAGGGAAAGTTGGGTTCGATCTCCAGCTTGTGAGATGTCCACAATTTCTGCTGTGTTTGCCAGTTCTGTGCCCCTTATTTAAAGTGTTAAAGCCCTGGAGACAGTGCAAAGGAGATTTAGTAGAATGATAGCAGGACTGAGGGACTTTAGATACAAGGAAAGATTCGAGAAATTGGGCTTATCATCTTTGGAGCAGAGAGGATTAAGGGGTGACCTGATGGGGGTGTTCAAAATTATGAACGATGTTGACAGGCTAAAGAAGGATATTCTGTTTCCACTAGTTGGTGTGTCAGTAACCAGGAGTCACAATTTCAAAACTGTCAGGAAGAGAGCTAGGAGTGAGGTGAAGAGAAATGTCTTTACTTAGACAGTTGTTAGCATTTGGAATGCACTGCCTGGGAGAGTGGTGGAGGTGGTTTCCATATGAGATTTCAAAAGAGTTGGATATAGATTTGGAAATGATGAAGTTAGAGGGCTATGGAGATAGGGCTGGAGAGGGGGATTGGCCGGGTTGCTCTTAGCTTGATTGGCCTCTTTCTGTACTGTAAAATCCTATGATTCTATATGTTTGTGAAATGGGATGAGGGAACTCTGATAATGGGGCATGAGCCTCTTGATTGTGCTGTTACTTTGTCCATGGCAGGTGCACCAGTTTTCACCCACCACACTTATCAATTCCAAACACTCAACCTGTTCAGAAAAACATGAGTGTCAGTTTGATTTGTTAGCATTAGACCCTGCCTGCACATTAATAGTTCAGTTTTATTCAAGAGCAAAGCCATCTTCAGCAAGAACTGGGGACAATGATATGGGGTGGGGGTGGGGGATGATGGATGGGTAGAAATCATCAGCCTCCATTCCAGAGGCACTTTCCCACTCCTGATGTTTAATACAAACCCTCTTAGTTTGCCTATGACACTCCAGCCTCAATCATTGCATTTATACAAGTAGTCCCAACTCAGTCACTATTTGCACAGATACTCTGATCTCAATCACAATGCACTCAGACACTCCCACCTCAATCACAGAATGTGAAAAGTTCAGCCTTGAATTGATGTTTAAGATCAGGCAAATGATATCTGCTCAATTTTCAACAGATCGTGCCATTTGTCAAGCTGTATCGTAAATCTATTTTATGAACCCACTGTGAATTTATCAATGTTTTTTATAGGAATTGGTTAACCCTGCAGATATTTTAAAATGGTGGTTTAAAATAATAAAAAATAGAAATTTTAAATTTGTAAGAGAAATTATTTTCTCTTTTATATAAGGAATAGCTACTAACTCGTACATCTGGAGGTGTTATGATTGCTGAATTCTTCACTTTGGATGTGACTAAATAATTAATACAGGTATAAATATGAACTAGGGCCCCTCAGTCCTGAACAGGGGGTACAGTAGAAAATAGTATTAAAAACAATTCATTGGAGAAAAAGACTTGATACACATTAGTCTGGCAGCTTGAAACACATTTAATCATGCTTCCTATCACAAAGATGAAGAGGCATATCTGTGTTTTACCTGATCTCTTGTTAATCACCTCCGCAATAGATGATGGGAAATAGCCCACTCTGTCATTGCCAGTTCTGTTGTCATGGATACAGCCTTTCCACCTCCCATCAGGATGCTGCTCCAGAACCTGATTCAGGGAAATCAAAGGAACTATAAATTGAAACATCTTTGGAAGAAACTTTGATGGCTTTTGATCCATTTACTGAATGCCGTCAGACAGCGTCTGACAGAATAATAAACACTGGGTCTGAAGCCTTCTCTCAGACTAGATTTGCAGCGTGTAAATCTGAGATGCCCCTAAGAACTATTATGATAGGTAAATCTATAACTTTATTGCTCACTCTCAAAATGTGCTACCCTTCCTGATGAAAATGTTGTATTGGCCTTCAGGAATAGCTGTTCTCTGTGTTGGCTCTTGCATTCGGGGATTACATTTTTGAAAGAATTAGACAAAATAATTATGGACTATCCTAAAAGCAAAATGTGACTTCTGATGTGAGAGATATGAGAAAAGGCAAGTTAACTGTAAAAATGTTGAGACTGAAAGAGCAGGTTAAGTCAGGACACAGGAACTGGGCAGTAAGAACAGGAAAGATAAATGTTCCCTAATTTTATTATTGCTTTCTGTCAGGATTTTGGGGGTAAAAACAAACCTTCTAATTAATTTATCGGTGTCTCAGTGAGCTGTTAAAGGTATTGGGACAACTGTTAGGAAAACCCGATGCAACCATCCTTATGAAGGACTCTGACTCCTACTTGAGAAAGTGGCTATTGGCCAATTGATTAAGAAGTGGCTAACCTCACAGCTATCCATGTGATGATGGTTGTGTTTGCAGCACCACCTGCTGTATTTCTATTGAATTGCTGAGCCCTGACTGTAAAGACCTTATTCTAATTGCTTCAGTCATTTTTGATAACAGAACATTCGCTTGCAATTAGCAAATCAGCATTTAATCCCCTTCAAAGTTTCAAACTAACAAATCGTCCTGTTGTATACGATAGTTAGAACCTGAAAGGGTTAACCAACATCACAAGATAAGTTCTGACTCATCAGGTTAATGAAGGACAGGTCCTGCAAGCAGCTAACAAGGTTTTGAGTGTGTGTTTTAGTGCTCCAGTTGTTGTTGCAGTGCTAAGTCCAGGTAGCTAACAGTAATGTGTGTTTACTCTGCATAACTGCAGGATGACATCCCTACATCTGAACTCAAATCCTCTTGCAACGAAGGCTAACATACAATTTAGCTTCTTTAATTGCTTGATACATGTACCTGTTTAGTTTCGTTGACTGGTGTACGAGGACACCCAGATCCCAAAGCAAGGGTCTCCATTGTTAACAATTAATCCCTATGCCATCTTGTACTGACTGTGAGGGACTTTTCCCTTACTAGCCCTGGATATTTTTCTCTTTTCTTTCTACTCCAGCCCCAGTAGGGGTTTACATGGTTAGAAAGGAAGTGTCTCATGAGGAGCTTACAGCTATCCTGAGGTGTGGGGTAGGGCTCGGTAGCCAAGTGGGCGCTGTCTTGTTGTTAATGGTATAGGTTTGTATGAGGTCTGAAAGTGCTTCTGAGCCCCATCAAACCCAGTGAATCCAGGCTTGGTCACCAGAAGCAAACACACGACTGGATTTTCAAGGAGCTCCAAAGAATCCGGAATGATGGGAAAAATCCAGATGCAGAAGTCTCATTTCCAACAGACCCAAGTTTTACAGATAGAGGAGAGTGACAAAGTAGGAGCCACACAGGAGAGAATCTGGAACTCCGCAAGGCCATTTTCTTCTGTTACAAGAGCATTAACCTGCAGAGCAAGAGTCACAAATTGTTGGTGTAGATCTAAATGCCCTTGAAGGGCAGGTAAGGTCTGTAAAACAGTTACTATCTGAAGTTTTGTTAAATCCTCTACCCTTTAAAATTAGAAAAAAAACAGGCTGCAGCTGTCACTGAGAGTTAAAAAGAAATCTGTTGGATTGTTTTGATTTATGGGCCATACATTATAGGTTAGCAGCATCTGGTCATGCACTTTTAGAGTTAGAGTCCTTTGTTGGCATTTCCCCAAGGGGCTACTATTATATCATTGTGAATGCTTGAGTCAATTTCAAAAGCTAAAAATACATCAACAGGGGGTTTGACTTCATAGCTTGCCAGCTTAAGAAGCGATTAAAAGATAGCTGGCTTCGAGATAGTAGGAACTGCCGATGCTGGAGTCTGAGATAACAAGGTGTGGAGCTGGATGAACACAGCAGGCCAGGCAGCATCAGAGGAGCAGGAAAGCTGATGTTTCGGGTCTGGACCCTTCTTCAGAAATGGGGTAGGGGAAGGGGGCTCTGAAATAAATAGAGAGAGAGGGGGAGGCTTGGAGATCGCCTATGCTTGGTTTGTGACAAATGACAACACCTTCCAGTCACGAACCACTTCAACTCCCCCTCCCACTCCTTGGACGACATGCCCATCCTGGGCCTCCTACAGTGCCACAACGATGCCATTTGAAGGCTGGAGCAACAGCACCTCATATTCTGCCTGGGAACCCTGTAGCCCAATAGTCTCAATGTGGACTTTACAAGCTTCAAAATCTCCCCACCCCTGAACTCATCCCAAGACCATCCCCTCTCATCCCCGTCTCCTTGACCTGTCCACCTTTTCTCCCACCTGTCCTCTCCTCCCATCTCACTGACCAACCCCCACCCCCACTTCCTACCTACTAGCCTCATCCCTGCCTCCTTGACCTGTCCGTCTTCCCACCCATCTACCTGCCCTTTCCTCCTCACTGACCAACCCGCATCCCAACTCCCTACCTACACTCACCTTTACGAGCTTCATCCCCGCCTCCTTGACCTGTCCGTCTTCTCTCCCATATACCTGCTCCTCTATACACCTTCTATCATCGCCTCCCCCTCTCTCTATTTATTTCAGAGCCCCCTTCCCCTGCCTCGTTTCTGAAGAAGGGTCCAGACCTGAAACGTCAGCTTTCCTGCTCCTCTGATGCTGCCTGGCCTGCTGTGTTCATCCAGCTCCTCACCTTGTTATAGCTGGCTTTGATATGGGATCAGAGAAGAAGTCTGTTTTTCTTTATAAGGAATTAATTATTTAAGGAGAAATAAAAGCTTTGATTGGATTTTGTAAATGGGAGTTTTTCACTGTCAAGTATGAACAAGTGACAGGTAAGAACATAAGAAATAGAAATAGACCTAGGCCATTTAGCCATTCTACATGACTGTGGCTCAACTCCTCAACATTTCATGAATCTATTAACTTCCTCTTTAAATGCTTTCACTGATCTAGCCTCCACTAGTCCCTAAAGTAGAGGATTCCAGACATTTACTACCACTTGACAAAAGAAATTGCTTTGCATCTCTGTTTTAAACTGATTCCCCTTATTTTGTAACTATATCCCCTAGTTAAAGATTCTCCCCATGAACGTCAACTTCTTCTCAACATCTATCCTCCCTAGACCCCTCAGAATCTTGTATCTTTCAATATGGTCACCCGTCATTCTACTGAACTCTAATGAATAAGGGCCTAACTTGATTTAGCCATTCTTGATAGGACAACCCTTTCAAGCCAGGAATGAGCCTAGTTAATCTATTTTGAATCACCTCCAGTGCCAGTATATCCTTTCTTTATAAGGGGGTCCAAAATTGTACGCAGTACTCCAGTTGCAGCCTTGCCAACACCTTATACAGTTGTAACAAAACTTCACTCTTTTAAACTCCAAACCCCTAGCAGTAAGGGTCAAAACTCCATTTATCTTCTTAATTACTTGCTGCACCTGCATGCCACCATTTTTATGTTTCATGCACAAGAATACCCAGAATCCTATGCTTTTGGAGCCTCTCTGCATGTAAATAATAATCTGGCTTTCAGTTCTTCCTACCAGAGTGCATGACCTGACACTTCCCTCCATTAATGTCAACATTTGCCCACTTACTCCTTTTGACTTCATCAATGACATGCCCTGCCATCTACTTCTGTATCAGCAGCAAATTTAGATACCATACACCCCGACCCTCCTCCAAGTCATTAATATAGACAGAACACAATTGAGGCTTTGGGACTGATTCTTAAATTGTTTGTTTTTTCATCTACACATAGTTACTGTGGTATCCCTGTGGTTGTTGCCAACTGAGTGGTTGTGGAATTTGCATGAAGTATTGAGGGATCATGGGCATTGGTTGGTGATGAGTTGGCATAGAGGATCTGAGAGGGTGTGGGGCAAGAGTCACAGGGTATGAGGGTTGCGTTCAGAAGGCCTACCAGCTGCTGATACAACTGCGAGGATGTCCCGGAGAACAGAGGTGTGTCTTCTAACCAGCCCAACTTGGCACACGGTCAGCCCCGTGGCTGTCTTCGCTCTGCTTCCAGGATTAGATGGCTCAACTCCAACCCACACCTACCCCTCGGAGCGAACATCATGTGCTTCAGGGTACAGTTTAACTGAGGCATGCCTACCGAATAGGGAGACTTCCTGACTCGAGCAACAAACCCTTCATGTCAGTCCACTTGTACTAGCCATGATTGAGGCCTTCCACATTGCATGGTCTCTTTCCTGATATTGGGGAGGTTCTCGAGCAGAAGCTTGATGTAGTCATCAACACAACTGACCCACACTTCAATTAGTGCCTCACAATGGGACATCAGGGAAACCGGAACACTCTCTGCCTTAATGAGGAGGGAGTTGGAGAGAGCCTCCAACACTGCATTGAAGGCCTCCTTTCTACTCCAACCATTTCTGGTTTGTTCATTGGGATTGGCAGTCGAAGGGTAAAAGGCTGCAGTGAGGGGCACTGCGAACGATGAAGTTCACATCAGCCAGGAAGCAGCTTTTAAACAACAAAGGAATGAGGTTACCAAGGAAGGCCTTGGTTTGAAAGACTTGGGAGTTCACACCATTCATGAGGTAGCCTTCGATTTCAACACTTTCACGAGGTAGGATAAGGGAAAGGGTGCATTGGTAATGACAGACTAGAACAGTGAGTGAGAGAGAGGAAAATATACAGCATCAATAGAATCAGGAAAGGCGGGAGAGGCAAGGTAGACAGGAGAAGGAGACAGAAGAGAGAAGAGAGTCTGAGGGCTAAGTGCAAGAGAAGGGCTGCCTATCATGGAAACGTGCTTTATCATATAACCCACACTTTCCATTTCACATTTATAGAGGTCTTGCAGTACACAATATGGCAATACTTGAAACTGTTCATTGAATACCTGTACTGTTCCAAAATTAATTTGGAGTATCTCTAATACACTTCTCATTTTTTTTCAGTCAAACTGACATGTAAATGTGAACATGTCAATCATAAACAGTCTCCAGCAAAATCACAGGAAATGGAAGTTGATTAAAAACTGACACTTACTGTAATAACATCCCCTGTTCTGACATTAAGGCTGGTCAGGTCATAATTGTTACAGTAGTCCTTCACAGCCCTGACCTGCAGGGCAGCAGAGGCATCTGAAAAAGCATGAAAAGGAACCATTATTTGTAGGGGTAGTGGGAACTGCCAGTGCTGGAGAATCTGAGATAACAAGGTGTAGAGCTGGATGAACACAGCAGGCCAAGCAGCATCAGAGGAGCAGGAAAGCTGATGAAGGGTCTAGACCCGAAACGTCAGCTTCCCTCTCCTCTGATACTGCTTGGCCTGCTGTGTTCATTCAGCTCTACACTGTGTTATCTCATTATTTGTAGGGATTGGATTTGGGGGACCTGTGAAGATGTTGCGCTGGGTTGTCAGGCACTGTGTTAGGCTGCAGCAGCACAGGCCATTTTCATTTACTTCTCTTGAAATATTTATGATGGGAAATGGCTGACTCTTGAGAATCATTATTTCAGGTAAGGAAGAGTTGCTTAACTTTCCAATTGGAATGGCAATTCAGGGTACTATGAATTGACGTGTTGAGCAGCCAATGATGGGAGTATGGGGGGGTCAAAGCGGTTGGCTTTGAGTTGCCTCAGTTACGCTGTCAGTGGTGCCAGCTTTTGGATGAGACGTTACTTATGGAGTCCACGCCAACCAGACATCCCAATCTGGCCTAGTCCCATTTGCCGGCATTTGGCCCAGATCCCTCTCAACCTTTCCTATTCATCTACCCATCCAGGTGGCTTTCAAATGTTGCAGTTGTACCAGTTGCCACCACTTCCTCTGGCAGCTCATTTCATACTTGTTTTGCAAATTCGCTGTTGCATTTCCCAGGTTGCAACACTTCAGGAGTATTTTGTTGACTGTTCACTTGGTCTTGGGGTCATGAAAGGTGCTATGTGAATACTATCACTTCCTTCTTTATTGTAGGTGTATAGTCCAATATGGAGCAGTCTGAAACACTTTTATACTTTTAGACTTACCTCTGAGCATTTGCTTAATCTCTTTGCTTGCTTGCGTTGCTGTGAACTGATGAACAATGTCCAGGGCCGTCTGATTGTAAGTGTTCTTGATGTGTGCGTTAATCCCGCTCTGAAACACAGTTCAATTGATCAACTTTAAGTGTGTAAAATGTACAATTCTTTTCAAGCCTTTCTTCCTACAAGTGATAATTCTGCAGATTCCAAGTGAATCAAGAGATGGAGTGAATAAAAGCAACAGATTAATTTAAGTTTGAAATCGGGATCACTTCATGCTTGAGTTGAGAAGTACTGACAAATAGCAATGTCAGAAAAGAGAAAGAATATTTTGGAGGCAGCCCAATTTTGTTTTCAACTCACTGTACAAAGATATCAAGGGAGGTCTTGACATTATTTAATTTTTTTGAGAGGGAGTTGACAGTCAGGTTTTACATCACTTCTGTTTTAATTTCCACTGAAATCTGATGTGCCTCACATGGATTTAAGTTACGTTACACAATATTGACAAGTTATTTGTACCTAAGAGCTCAGTCTGCTTTTTACGAAAGACAGTCTGGTTAACGTAAGGGCGTTAACATTAATATTAAAAAGCAGAGAGGCATTTCACACAAAGGTATTAGTTTGCTGGTTTCTGATATCACTCAATACCAATAAAAGCATTCCAAAGATTTAAATGCAAAGTAAGCCCTCTTTTTGCTGCCTAATTCTTCCTGAACAAGGTAGCTGTTCAATCTGAGAAAGATTTTGAATTCAGCAGTCACTCATTTTGGGTGGAAGATGTGATAATTCGAGCTTTAAACGTGACAATTTGGTGGGAAATTTAATGACAGAGGCATCATGGTTGAGTTTGAAAACGAAAGCAGAAGTTGCTGGAAAAGCTCAGCAGGACTGGAAACATCTGTGGTGAGAAATCAAACTTAACATCTCCGGTCCAGTGACTTTTCTTCAGAACAGATGGTAACTCAGAAAAAAGCTGGTTTTTATGCAGGAGATAGGGTGGGAGAAGGGGGTAAGGAGTAAACGATAGCTGGAGATGGAACCCAAAGAGAGAGAAGAACAGTTGGACAGACAAACAGTCTTCTTGGGAGAATGAATGGCTAATAATGGGGACTATTAATGGCTAGCAATGGGTTGTGTGTAATAGCAAACCATGTGATAACAAAGCCTGGTGTGTGGGTGTTGGGGTAAGGACATTGGAGAAGGTGTCTGAAGCCCTAAAATTGTTGAACTCGATACTGAGTCCAGAAGGCTGTACAGTTCCCAAGTGGGAAATGAGGTGTTGTTCTTCCAACTTGTGCTGATCCTTGCTGGAGCACTGCAGCAAGCCAGAGAATACAGATCTTGACCAGGGAACGCAGTGGCGTGTTCAATAGTTGAGCTCAATCCAGCAGTGGTTCCTCAACAATTTGTTAGAGCCTTACTGAATGCTACCTGTCCATCCAAACAATGTTGAAGCCAAATATCAAACCCCATTCCCCGATTGAGTTCTACCTGAGCACTCATTGCACACTGCCCTGTGGTCACCAGGCACTGCACATACTCACTGAAACAGCAATTCTTCCAAATATTTAAATGCCAAAGTTTGGCCATATTACAAAAACATATTAAACGTACTGTAGACATATTGTAAAGATTCTGACCAAAATATTTCAGTGCTCGCATTATACTTCCCACACCCAGAAATTATCCATATTTCTCTAGAGAGTAGATGGGCTGTTTTTATAAAATTACTGAATAATCTGCAATTGTTGTGCAATGGAACGTGGGCTGCAGATGTGAGTTTTCCAGTCTCATTCCTTCAGGTTGTGAATTGATGTTGGAGATTCTAAAATAATTGTCCCATTTCTCCTTGAGAGCTTTTCCTTACTTTATCTTTATGCCGTTTTCACTACCTCATTTCAATCTTTCTCCATCTCTTATTTTTTTTCTCTCAATGTGTAATTTGAGTTTGAACTCTCAATCTCTAATTTGTTCTCCAACTCCATCCTTCCTCTGTTTAGATAGAGTCATAGAGTCAGATAGCACAGAAACAGACCCTCCGGTCCAACTTGTCCATGTCGACCAAGTTTCCCAAAGGTTTTGGAGTAGATTTGTAGCTCGGGTTGCGGGTGTTGAGGTTGGTTGGCTCGCCGAGCTGGTTTGTTATTCCTCAGACTTGGTAACATCCTCAGTTCAGCCTCTGATGAAGCGTTGGTGTGTTTTCCCGCCTGGTTTTTAAACTCTGGGGTCCGTTGAGATGGATTGCCTCACTTCCGGGTTTCCTCCGTAGTGGAATGTATATGGGGTCGAGTTCAATGTGTTTATTAATAACCTGCTTCGTGGAGTGCCAGGCTTCCAGGAATTCTCGTGCTTGTCTCTGCCTAGCCTGTCCCAGGATCTTGGTGTTGTCCCAGTCGAAGTCGTGGTTCTCCTTGTCCATGTGGATTGAGATGAGTGAATATTGGTCGTGTCTTTTTGTAGCCACAAACCCACATCAAACCTACGACAAGTGCTCACCCGAACTAAAGACCTACTCCCCGCCATGGACAGGACCAATGTCATCTACATGATCCCCTCCAGAGACTGCGAGAAACACTACGTCGGACAAACAGGAAGGAAACTAACAACAAGAGGACATGAACACCAACTGGCTACAAAAAGACACGACCAATACTCACTCAACTCAATCCACATGGACAAGGAGAACCACGACTTCAACTGGGACAACACCAAGATCCTGGGACAGGCTAGGCAGAGACAAGCACGAGAATTCCTGGAAGCATGGCACTCCACGAAGCAGGTTATTAATAAACACATTAAACTCGACCCCATATACATTCCACTACGGAGGAAACCCGGAAGTGAGGCAATCCATCGCAACGGACCCCAGAGTTTAAAAAAACCAGGCGGGAAAACACACCAACGCTTCAGCAGAGGCTGCACTGAGGATGTTACCAAGCACGGTAATGAAACGTCTGCGGAACAACAAATCAGCTCGGTGAGCCAACCAACCTCAAGTTTCCCAAACCATTTGTCTGCATATGGCCCATATCCCTCTAAACCTTTCCTATTCATGTATCTGTCCAAATGTTTTTAAAATGTAGTAACTATACCTGCAATTCCTCTGGCAGCTGATTCCACATACAAACCACGCTCTGTGTGAAACAAAATGCCCCTCAGATCCCTTTCAAATTTTTCTCCTCTCACCTCCAAAAATATGGCCCCTAGTTTTGAACTCCCTTATCCTAGGGAAAAGACCTTTGCTATTCACCTTATCTATGGCCCTCACAATTTTATAAACCTCCATAAGGTCACCTGTCAAACTGCTACGCTCCAGGGAAAAAAGTCTTAGCCTATCCAGCCTCTCCTTCAGACTCAAACCCTCCAGTCCTGTAAATATTTTCTGCAACCTTTCCAATTTAATAACATCCTTCCAGTAGCAGGAGACCAGATTTGAACACAGTACCCCAAAAGTGGCCTCACCAACGTCCTGTACAGCCTCAACACAGTGGCCCGAAGAAAAATTAAGACCCTACATGTAGGCAAGCAAGTCCATCTTACAGGGCTAAATCTTGGTCCAAAATGTTTCTCTCAGAACAATCCTTACTTCCAGTAGCAAGCGAACCACTTCAGTTTTCCCACAGAGTGCAGCTTCATGTAAAGCTGTTCCAGCCTTTGTCTGACGATTGATATCAATTCCAGCCTGGAGCAGAAGCCTGTAAAATACAAAAGGAAAATGCTAAGAGAAGGAAAACAAGAAAATTAAAGAAATAAAATGGTAAATAGCATTTTATAGTCATCATGAATTTCGATTCTATCATTTTAATTTATATACATATATAATGTTTTAAAAAGTCAAAGGAAAGCACATGCAGCATTTTGAAAAGGAATGTGTAAAGCTATAAAAATGTTCTCGATTTCTTCCAGGGGAAAAGGGGAGATTAGCTTTACAGTATCAACCTGAAAGGAAATCTTATCCACTCACACTTCCCCTACAGTCAGTACTTAGCTCGTACCAACTCCCTCATAAATGTGTCAAATGTACATGAAAGCACTGAGGCATGCTGAGGCCAAACTGTTAATAGCTGGAAGCTAGGAATGATTGACACCAGCTGACAATAGATTTAATATATAAAAGCACTTACCAAGGTCACAGTAACACAGACCATCTTGCCCACTCCTTCAACAATACTTGTTTTAAGAACTTCTCACAACTCAGAGGCAAGAAAGTGAAACTGCAGTGCACTCCTCCACCTTCATGTCCCATTGATGGACTCTTGTTGGAGTGGTTTCGGGCCAGTGATCTCAAAACCTGGCCCATGCTGGAGCATTGTGAGTTCAAATCACACCTCAGGGCTTGAGCTGAGAAAGTAAGCTGACCCACCTGTATGATCAGAGGTCTTGTTTTTTAGAACTGCCCTTCCCAACCTCTCAGGTGGATGTGGAAGATCTCTTGGCAGTATTTTGGACAAGAGCAAGGCATTTTCGTATCCTGGGCATCATTTATCACTCAGTTGTTATGACTAGGGAGTGCACTGTTGCTTGAGTTCACAATTCTACAGGTCACAACCACAAATAAAAATATGTTTCCTTATCTATATTAGATTTTAAATTTTTAAAAAATCTATCTACCAGGTTTCTAATAAATACAATTATTGGTTTTCTTTCACACAACATTTTTCATTGAAGACGCAGTTGTTGGCAAACCTACAGTAATATAAAAATATAAATGATCTGCCTCTAAATATCCCTAAAGAGACACACACTCACACACACACACACGAAAATATACACATGAGCACATGTACACATATGCGCACAAACACGCATGCGCATACAAACATGCACACACTTTAGGGAAAGAGAAGGGAAGAAAAGGATTTTTATGCAGAGATTGGCTTTCTGGAAACAAAACACTTTGGCCCATGTTTTAGTCTTGAAGGCAAAAAAAAATGTTGAATGTTCTAAAGTCTGTCACTCAATAGTGTGGTCTAATTACTGCTCACGCATGGTTGTCTCTGGATTCTTTCACACACCTGACTTCAGAACTGTTTTCTTTTCAATGATTGGGAGGGATTAACTAGGTAGCCCTTCCTCACAGGCTCCATGTCCTCAGTTAAAGACCAGATACAAAAGCACTCACTATCTGCTCACTATTCTAAAAGGCCCAGCAGGGATCCACACCAAAGCAAGCAGTTAGCACTTGTTGAAAATAAATCTCCAATATCGAAAATGATCTTTCAACACTCTCTTTTAAAGAAACCACTTTAGGCATTGCCACAAAACTTGAAATAAAGCTATTTTTTTCACAGTCCTTCAAACCCTTTTAGAAATACTAAATTTAATTGCCTTCGTAACAAAATCAACATCATGAGAAACAAGATTAACTGATAATTATAACACTGCTGTTTGTGGGAGATTGCTTGCTATTTTACAACAGGGGCTATACTTCAAAAATACTTCACTGACTGTAAAGCATTTTGAGACATCTGGTGATCATGACAGGTGCCACAGAAATGCAAGTCTTTCTATTAATCCAGAGATAGATTCCAATCCCACCATCCCAGTTTGAAGATACTAATTCAGTTTTGAAAGTCTGAAAATGTACTGACATCGCTTAGGTTTCCGTTCTTCAACCTCCCGAACTACTTAACACTCCAGCCTAGCCACAATGATCGTGTGTCATGAGCAGATAGAATGTACTGCATAACAGGTTGCTAACAGCGGAGCTAGTGAGACTGTAGTAGAGTTCAACAGATGCACTACTATTGTGATGATATTAAGAAGTTATTCTGTTTTTTATCGAAGTGTGGTTGTATGGTAGAGGCACTGAGCAGTCTACCAGAGCCCATAGAGTAAACAGCTTGGGAGGCCTTGGGTTTTTCTTTAAAACAGCCTGACTGGGTGTGGCCAGCCTTCAAAGACCAGGGTTTTCGATTTAGCTTTAAGCAGAAGCTTTTGGGGGTCTTAACAGAGTAGGAAGCTTCAGTGAATGTCTCCTGGCTGCTACTCTCTCTGAATTCTCTTTATGTTCTTCCTTCCTGGATTGGAGATCTGCATGTGGGAATCTGTCTCTGAATTTTCCTTTTTGCCAAGGGGTGCATTTATAAGATGTTACTATAATGGAACAGTAAATTAGCAATAGTTACTGTAGCTATTATTCAATTAAGCTTTCTAACAAAGTTGTTATTCTAAATTCCTCTTTCTTTGGTTGTATTTTAACTAGAGTGTTTAAATAAATTGTGTTTTACTTAACGTCGAGTAGCTTGACCTGTCGCATTGTAGCTGGAACAAACACTTTACATTTGCCTATAAAATAAGAAGACATTAGGTTCTAGGCTACCTTAAAATATTTTGAGGAGGTATGGTCTGGTCCATAACACCATAAAGCAGACATTTATCAGATAAAAAAAGTCTGAACACTGTCACCACCCTGATTTCAGTGGATGAAGATAGGGTTTGCTTAGCTACATTGTCGAAGGTAATAAACATGACCAATAAATGCCTGCCTTGCCAATGGAGCCCACAACCTCATAGGCTGGAATCTTCCCAACATTTACTGATAGCTTTTGGGACAAAATCCCATCTCCAGTGGTTACTCAGCTAAGACTGCGCGGCGTAATTGAGTTCTGAGCTCACAACACACCCAGAATAATATGGACATGGTACTAGGCAGATGGATTTAGGCCAATGCCACAATTTTCACCAAAACCAGTCACTTTAATTCTTCTGCCAGTGGATAATCTATCCCTTCTTCAGCTGCTTGCCCAGTTTCTGTTCTGCGGTAGGTACTCTAAATTCTCTTTCACTGCCTGTTGCATGTCAAAGTCTCCCCATCATTGGATAATTTAGCCTTCACAAATAGTCTTTGTGAAGGTTTGGAAAAACTGCATCTTATCCATTTAGCCATGCTCTAGTCTCTCTTTTCCTGGGTTTCTCTGACCAGGTTTTGCAAAAGATGTATGGCTTTTCCCTTTATTTCTTGTGAATTGTCCTGATAAGTGCAAAACAAACAGCTTTGAAAATGTGCTTCCTTTCTCAGCGATACTGCATATTGTTCTGTACTATCAAACTACTATCCTTCTAGAGGTTTGTGAGGAATTGCAGAACTAAAACAGACCAGAGTCTGCACTGTCAGCTCACAGACAGCAGCTTCTAACCTCTAATTCCCCTATAGAAGACATTGTCAGAGTGACTCCTGCTGCCAAAATGTGGAGATGTTTTGAGATTCAGACAGCCTTCTTAGTCTGCTTATCCCCTCCTCTGTACAGTCTGGGTAGAAATCTGAATCTCAACAATATTCCACTTCAGTGGGGGGGAGGGGAGCAAAAATATTTCTTCCATTGAACCTTGTTCCTTAACATAATGAAGAATCACAATAGAATAGCCATGAAGAAGGCCTTTCTACTCATGCGGAAATGCAAAACTTATAAATCCAACAGGGAATTCAGGTGAAACTTCTTTATTCAGCAAGTGGTCAGAATATGGAGCTCACTACCACAAAGAGCAGCTGAGGTAAATAATGTGGATACATCTAAAGGGCCTACTATGTAAGAATTCAAGGGAAGGGAAGGTTATGTTGATAGTATGAGATTAAATGGGATATGAGGATGCTAGTGTGGGATAAACTCTAGCAATAGACCACTTAGGCCCAATGGCTTGGTTCTGTCCTGAAAATACTATAACAGAAAGGTAAGGGCCAGGGCTGTGCAGTCAAGGCTTTCATACTAGACAATGTTTATACATATTCTGATCTCTTATAATTTTCTAGAGAGTGACAAAAAATATCTATTCAGACTGGCAGTGAAGTGAATTTTTGGAATACAACAAAACAACTTTGTTCTCATCTGTGTGATGGAACTATACAACATGCTGTGTGGGCACATTGAGCTGGACTTTACATGCCCCACCTTGGATGCCCTTGTGGTATGATTGGGCAAATGAAACACGAAGGACACTAAAATTGGTAGCCAGCCCATCACTTCTCAATAAGCAACTGTGGGTCAATTGAACTCATTACCAAATCAATTTACTCCAATAATATGCTGCCCATACCATAACAGTGGTTGGAGTGGGCATATCCTCTCTTAAGCAAACTGTTTTCCAACCCCAAGGGAATGGCGCATGTCCTTTCGATGGTGGTGCCTCACTTGCACATTTGGCATCCCCTGTCCCTTTCCCTGTGCTTCCTAATCCTTCTTCGTCTCTGACTGTCCTCACTCCATGATCCATGTTATCTTCATCCTTGAGGTGACTTGCAGTCCCAGCAATGCCCATTCCTGAGATCCAGCACTGCTGGGAGTGTACAGCTGAAGGTGTACTCCCACTGAGGGCTACATGTCCCATTCTCTCTCACTTACAATTGTCACAACGTGTTAATAAAATTCCCAATCCCATAGTCTGAATGTTTCAGTGAAACTAGCCTTGTGAATTCACCTTGGCCAGTCACATGCATGCCAACCCTTTACAGAAGTTATTGAATTTCACTTTACTTCCCTTGTAAGTCATTCCTCTTTAAGTGAACAGTTAACCTGCAAGCTACAATTCAGAGCCAAGATGATCCTTCCCTTCCCATTAATTAGTAAGATTGTTAAATTCCTTTCATAATCTCTCAATTTGTCATGCACTTCTAAGTAATCAAATGTTTCAGAGCATTTGAAAGCTTTCAGAAACACCACAGATTCAGTTTGGTACACAGAGATAACACAGTGTAGAGCTGGATGCTCTCCAGCATCTGCAGTTCCTACTATCTCTGAAACAGCTTGGTAAACAGCCTGCTGCCACCTTGTGCCAAGGGTTTTAACTACAGCTGTCCCTCCAGTTTTCTGCAAGCACGTGTTCCCTGAAATAATAACACATTGGGAGTTGATTTGGTGGAAGCCAGAGCTTTGATATTGAGGGGCTGAATGGCCTCCTGCACCTAATGCAATATGAACTCACCCTAACTTTGCTGAACAGCCTCATTCCTCCTGAAAATGTAATTTCATATTTGTAGAAAGTTAAATTCCTCTGTTCTGCAATCAGATTTCAATAATTTGTGGCAGGATAATTATTTTTGAAGCTTGTTTACAGTACTTGCAGCATCTGCCTTAATTATACATCAGTGTTTCAATCTTTATTTCACCTTCAGTAAGATTTCACCTTCTGTAAGGAGGAGAATGATATTTAATTAGTAATGGGTTGAAGGGTTATGGACAGCAGTTAGGAAAATGGGGTTGTGGCCGAGATGAGATCAGCGACAATTGTACTGAATGATGGAAAAGGCTTGAAGGATTAAATTTCCTAGTCCTCCCCTAGATCTTATATTCCTATCAAAAAAAGTGAAGACATGCAGTTCCTACTGAGAATTCTACAACTGTAGATGATGCTGAAATTGAAATTACCATCAAGAGAGTGTAAATCCTCATTATCGATCACACTGGATCTTTGTTGCCAGCTTTGTTTTCCCAAGATCAGCAGTGAGCGGGGTCACTTTACTGCAGCCTGGAAAACCAGGGCCAATATTATCACAGAAAAAGCTGAACTACACAATTCAGCTCATGTGTCTGATCCTATCTGTGGTAATAAGCAGTCGACATCCTATCATTTCCACTGTCCTCCAAAACAAGATGTTTATTGGAAATCCATCATGACAACTCTGTGCTGAAGTCTTACAGGATCTTGACTTCAGGCTCTGGTTATGACACTGCCGTTGAAATTCAGGTATTTCAATGAAATGGGAAAAGCACCAGTATTTCACAACAGACAAGAACAATTTTTATATTTCCACCAAAATCGTGATTATTCTGTGCTCTATTTACAATGCTACGTTGGAATGAAATGACTTGCCCTGTCATCTTTTTATCTGTCTACCTAATGAGTTCCTGGTCAATTTCACTGTAATATCAGTGAGCTCAACTATCACACTAGCTCCTGTCAGGGTCACAAACGATATTCTGGGTGACTTATCGTTCTTCATCTTTCTCAACCTGTTTGCAGCCATTGACATGTTTGACCATACCATCCTCCTCCAACTCCTCTCCATTATTGTCCAACTGGGTGGGATTGCTTTCAACTGGGTCTAATTCCATCTGTCAGAGCTAGAAAACACACAAAATGGCTTCTCTCCCTGCTCACTCCATCACAGATGGCAGCTCCGGCACAGTCGGTAGTGTTTGGGCTCCTGAGCCCGTCTGCTTCAAGCTGGTCACATCCTTCTCTCTCTCCTTTTTCATCTTTTTATTTTCTCTTTTTTACCTTTTCTTCATCTCCTGGCATCATGGAGGATCTGGAGTGTTGGCAGCGAGCTGACAGTTGCAGTGGTGGAACTCCTGGCTGTAGTAGGCCTGTAACATGGACTCCTGAGTGTGGCCTCCTTCAGGCCTGGGGCACCTTGCAGAGACCCTGTAGAAGCCCTGGAGCTGTGTTTGAAAACCCATTGTACTGAGGATGAACTCTATTTATGTAATTTCTTTTTTCTTCTTTTTGTAACTCAGAATGGGACTAGATGGTGGCAACAAAACATTTTTCACTGTATCTTTATAGATAAATGTGACAACAACTCACTTACTCACTCAGTCACTTATTCACTCACTCACTCACGCAATTCTGGTGCACCCCAAGAATCTGTCCTTAGCCCCCACCTATTTCTCATCTAAATGCTGTCCCTTGGTGACATCAGCCAACATTACACCAGTCTCCACAACAACACTGCCAAAACACATAGATTCTTGATCAGTAGGAGAATAAATCATTACAAAGATAGCGCGACGAAGTGCATGTGAGGAGTGTTGGAACAGGCATGATCCTATCGAATGGCAGAGTAGGGGCCGAATGGCTTATTGCTGTTCCTATTTCTTATGGTCTTAACACCCAGCTTCACTTCATCATCATCTCCTTCAACCCTTCCACTGTCTGAGCACTGTTTGTCATCCAGCACAGAATGAGCAGAAGTTGCTTCCAATTAAATATCAAGAAGATCGAAGCCCTTGTGTTTGGTCTCCACCAAAAACTGTGCACCCTTAGTCATCAACTCCACCCTTCTCCCTGGCGACTATGCGAGCCTGTCACTGACTGTTTGCGACCTTGGTGCCATTGTAGAACAAGGTGAGCTTCCAACCACAAAGTCACGCCATCACAAAGACTGCCTACCTCCACCTCTGAAACACTGCAAGCCTTTGCCACTGGCTTGGCTCATCAGAGCTCTTGCAGTGCAGTGTTTGTGTCCCTGCCTCTGAGCTAGGAGGCCTGGGTTCAAGTCCAATCTTCTCCAGAGATATATAACAATATTTCTGAACAGGATGATTAGCAAATATCAACTGATTTGGTTCCTCTGCACGTTGTTCTCAAATTCATCCATGACTTCCTCCCTCCTGATCTCTGCAATCTCCTCCAGCCCAAAAACCCTTCAATATTCCTGCATTCCATTTCTGATGTCTTGGGCATCCCTGATTTTAACTGACCCAAATTTGGTGGTGTGCCTCTGTTGACTAAGCCCTAAGGTCTGGAATCCCCTTCGCAAACCTCTCTACCTTGTTTTCTTTCCTTAATATACCAGTTAATAATTATCTTGTTGACTAGGTTTCTGGTTCATCTATCTTACTACCTTGTTAGGTGGTTTTTGTTTCATAGTGCTCTGGTGAAGCAACTTCGGATGTTTTTGAAATAACTCCACAGAGGCTGATATCCCGGCACCTGTATTAACAGGTGGAGAGTCCTTGACACTGGTCCAGCTCCCACAGAGCCAGCTCTCAGAGTGAACAGGATGTCTGACACTCCTGTTCTTATCTGTCAGACAGGGCTCCCAGATTGGACCAGATTAACAGCCCCAATCAGGGAACTCATATTCTATGACACCTACTTGGCTGACCTGATTACAATCACAACAGTTTTATAATCATAGAATCCCTATAGTGAGGAAACAAGCCCTTCAGCCCAAAAAGTCCACATTGACACTTGGAGCATCCCACCCAGACCCCATAGCCCACACATCCCTGAACACTATGGGCAATTTAGCATGGCCAATCCACCTAACCTGCACATCTTTGGACTGTGGGAGGAAACCCACTTAGACACAGGGAGAACATGCAAACTCCACACAGACAGTCACCCAAGGCTGGAATTGAACCCAGGTCCCTGGCACTGTGAGGCAGCAATGCTAACCACTGAGCCACCGTGCTGCCCCAGATGTTAAATGTACTTTATTAAAACTAGTGGGTGGTGTTGAATCCATTCCGACGGGGGATGAAACCATTTGCAGAAACATTTCCACTTGAAATAATTGAGTTAAATTTGATCAACAAGGGATTTAAGAAAATAGTAAAAAGAAAGAGGGGCAGACTACATTGATGTGTTGCTGACAGCATTCCTATAACCTGCTCTCTGCTCTGTGGCAATGCTGCAACTGTAATATTTTTCCTTTTATTAGATTAGTATCTTTCTTATCTTCTACTTGTATTAGTCCAACAGAGCTCAAAACAAGAACATTGGCATGTAACCAAGAGGAGATATTAACAAGGTAACCCTTGCAAGAATCCCAGCCAACATGGAACCAATCATTTGTCAATTACTCAGTCAATATTTCTTCGACTCAGAGCACATTTCACTTAAAGGTGTATCTGTTTTTTATCAGGACATTAAGTTCAACTGTGAGTTTTAAATTGAAAGTTAGAACAAAACTACCCAAAAGAATGCATTGTTCAAAAGTTGTTTCTGAAAGCACTTATCATCACATCAAGGCCCATGGTCAATCGCAGCAGAAATAGGCAGTTTGTGTGTGTGTGTGTGTGTATGTGTGTGCATGTCTGTGTACGTGCGTGCGTGTGCATGGTAAGTGTACGTGTGAATTGTATGCATGTGAGGTTTGTAGTCTGTTTTTATGTATGTCAGAGAGACAGGCGTTTGTGAGTGTGTGCTCATGTTTGTGAGTGTGTGCTCATGTTTGAGTGTTGAGTTGTATATATGAAGGCTATGTATGACATGTATATGAGCGAGGTGTATACATGAGAGATATATGTGTGCTGTGTTTGTACGTGTGTAAAAAGTGTACATGTTTGATGTATACATGTCAGGTGTACAGGAATACAGTGTATAACAGGTTCTGGTTGCATGTGCATTTATGCATAGAGGTCCATGTATGTGACTGTGATGCATCATGCTGATGTTGAACACAAATTTTCAAAATTTGGTGATTTGGGGATAACTCATTCTATGAGTAGCACCGAATATTTTATGGATAGGAACATAATATAGTTGTACTGTGATTATGATGCTTGGCTTGTAATTCAGAGAACATCAATGCAATTCTCGTCATAACAGCTTAAAGTACCACCCATTGGCCCTCCAGATCTTTTCTCCCAATCACCTCCATCTGAATCAATCCCACTTGTAAATTCCCTTCTTGCCTGTATTCACATACCTCCTGACTTTCCCCTCTCTGATGCTGAACGGTCTGTCTGTACCTCACAAAGGACTCAACTTTATCCCTTCCACCTCTGCGTGAATTAATTTTGAGGCCGGCATGACGTTGAGCTCTTGTACTGTCAGCTTTACCTTTGTTCTCACCTCTTTGACTAACAGTCCTCCGACAAACTAGCAGACATGCTCTACCTGGCTTCAATGTTCTCCCTTCACTTAGGCCCCTCCACCTGGCCTCGAATCCACTCTTGATCTTTTCACTGAAAACCATCACCATCTCCTAATTAACCCTAACTCATCTTCCTCTGCACTTGCTTCACTTCATTTCTCTCAGGTCTAACCCTGACATTGTCATAAACCAATTGCTGGTGATGGTGGTGGCAGGTACGGGGGCTGGGAAGGTGCTGTTGTCATCTAACCTGCTGCTCTCAACTTTTGCAGAGATTGAATGCAAACTCTCAGACACTTCTTTCTACCTTCTTCACTATAAAGAGTCATAGACATATACAGCACTGAAACAGGCCTTTCGATTCAACTTGTCCAAGCTGACCATATATCCTAAATTTATGTAGTCCCATTTGCCAGTGTTTGGCCCATATCGCTCTAAATCCTTCCTATTCATATAACCTATCCAGATGCATTTTAATTGTTGTTATTGTACAGGCCTCCATCGCTTCCTCTGGCAGTTCATTCTGTACACGCACCACCCTCTGTGTGAAAATTCTGTCCCTTTTTAAATCTTTGTCCTCTCATCTTAAACCTATGCTTTCTAGTTTTGGACTCCCCTGCCCTGGGGAATAAACCTTGACTCTTCACCCTATCCATGCCCCTCATGATTTTATAAATCTCTATAAGGTCACCTCTCAACCTCTGACATTCCAGGGAAAATAGCCCCAGTCTATTCAGCCTCTCCTGATAGCTCAAACCCTCCAAACCTGGCAACATCCTTGTAAACATTTTCCAGACCTTTTCAAGTTTAACAACATCTTTCCTGTAGCATTCTGTTGCAAGAAAGTCAACATTGATAAAAGTGACTATAATGCTGGGAAATCATTAAGGAACCTTATGACTTTAGTTACCCACCCCTGGCCCATAAGTAACAAAAACAGAAATTGCCGGAAAAGCTCAGCAGGTCTGGCGGATATCAGTGGAGAGAAATCAGAATTAACGTTTTGAGTCGACTGATCCTGCAAGGTTCACTCGATTCGAAATGTTAACTCTGCTTTCTCTCCACTGATAACAGCCAGACTGCTGTGCTTTTCCAGCAATTTCTGTTTTAGTTTCTGATTTACAGCATCCGCAGTTCTTTCAGTTTTTACTGGCCTGTAAGCAATTGGTTTTTTTCAATTGGCTGGATGGCTGATCTCTGGTACAGAGTGATGCCAACAGTGTGGGTTCAATTCCTGCATTTCACAATCTCTCCCCTTGCCTGAGGCAAGGTTAAACCACCATGTTAAACCACCACCAGTCATCTCTCTCTAATGAGAGACTAGCCCTCTATTCTGTTAAGTCTATGGCAACTACACCTTTAGATATAGCTCCACTCCATTATATTTGACTTTCAACCACTCTCCACAGTGACCCAGCAAGCCACTTGTCTGTGCAAACTATTCCACCAAATGCAGACTGCAACAGCTCAAGGAACACCACTATCATCTTCTCAAGAGCAACTAGTGATGGACGATAAATTCCAGCCTCACCAGTGGATAAATTAGAAAGATACGAAACAATTTTTCCTGTTTCTTTAAAGGATATGTTTGCTCCTCTCTCTGTCAAGCCTCATTTAATAGATTCATCAACAGCTGAGCACTCACATATTAGAAAGTCACCATGACCTTGCAGATTGGCATTGCTGTGATATCCCAGACACACGTCATATAATGGAATATATATCGGGACCACAGCACCATCTTGTTCCTTCTGTTGGTTCTGTTTATACTATCGTCTGGAACAGCGTCTTTATTGAGCAGGATGTTAGACATTAAATAAACATTTCTTATGCCAGGCAGTGGTTGCAATGTGGAACTCACTCCCAGAAGAAACAGTTGAGATGAATAGCTTTGATGCATTTGAGCAGAAGTTAGATAAACACAAGAAAAAGAACGAATCTATGGGAAGAGTGAGAAAGGGAATGTGGGAGATTAAAATCAGGGCATGGCTTATGTGGAGCATAAACACCTACATAGGCCAGATGGGCTGAATAGCCTGTTACTGTGCTGTAAATACCGTGCAATAGAATATAAAAAGCTTGTTCAGTAATAAAATATTAATCAGATTCCTGGACGTTACCACAACCCATGGCAGACCATACAGTGGCAGATTCTTAGAGACCTCAGTCAGACACTCACAAACTTCTGTGATTCCCTCATGAATTTTGTCACAGCCCGGGACTTCTGACTGACTCTAAAGGCCCGTCTGGCTTTTCCAGCGACTATTTTAATCAAAGATTGCACCGTGAAAATCTGTGCTTTTGAGTTGTTTTATGTAAACAAGAGGCCTATACTTGTCAAGTCAAAACTAGCATTCTTACCCCTGGTATCGCATGCTCTATACCCATAACCTCCCCCAACCCTCCAAGCTCTTTGTGCTGCTCTGTTCCTGGACTCTTGTGCATTCGCTACTTCTTTTGCTCCACTTGTTCGTTCAACTGCGGAGACCCTGAGCTCTGGAATTCTTTGCCTAACCTCTCCACCTTTACAACCATGCCTCTTCCCTTAGCATCGTCCTTCGAACCTGCCTCTTCGATCAACCTCTTTAGTTACCCTATCTTAACGGGCAGTGTTTTGGTCTGGTGGTAAGCTTTCATCTAAAAATACTCCTGCGAAGTAGCAAAAAGGAGAGGCGATAAAATACAAACTGCTGTGCTTTCTCCATAAATTTTGCACTCAAATTTCTGAAGGATTTCTTTTTGCTAGTCCATCAGCTTAAAGCATCCTGTGACTATTTTACACGACAGAGCTCGTTCCATTTTTTCAATGCTACAGTTTCAAACTGTGGTCTCTAGGGGGTGATGCAAACTCAATATTTCCCAGAACACGGATTTTCAGGGTATCCTCCCACAGATACTTTAAGCACAACCAGAGCAGTGGAAAATCATGTAATAATGACACATGAGCTGGAGCAAGTGATTTATTCCAACAAATGACTTGTTAATACTCAGATCCGAGAATTTTCACCATATCTGTAACTTGTTTTGAATGACTCTTGCTACATCTGCCTTTCATTGTTCATTCATGAGATGTGGACAGAATTTGTTGCTACATATTAAGTGTGAAAATTTGTTGTACTCAGGTACGTATTGTTAAGTCTATCAAGTGCATCAAGGGGTGGCACAGTGGCTTGCACTGCTGACTCACAGCACCAGGGACCTGGGACCGATTCCAGACTTGGGCGACTGTCTGTGTGCAGCTTGCACATTCTCCCTGAGTTTCCTCCAGTTTCCTTCCACAGTTCAATGATGTGCAGATTAGGTAGAGTGGTCATGCTAAATTGCCCCATGGTGTCCAGGGCTGTGCCACGAGAAATGCTGGGTTACAGAGATAGGCTAGGAGGTTGGACTGGGCAATATGCTGTTCGGAGGGCTTCTGTGGACTGAATGAGATGAATGGCCTGCTTCCACACTGTAGGGATTCTATAATTCTTCTATGAAATCACATGATCTGCTCAGGCCATTTCTGGATCATAAGATCAAAGGTAAAATTCCTAATTGACAAATTTGAGGAAATAATCAAGATTGATATTCCGGTACTATACTATGTGGGACGTGGAGATGGTGGTGTCAACTTTCAGATAGAGGATTAAATCAACACCTTTTTGTGCTTTACCACTTTAACAGTGGCAGATTTGAGCAGATCTTTCATTTTTGCTCAGCAAAAAATTTATTACGGTCAACAAAGTCTTGCTGAGGAGATTGAACCACTTGTGATTCAAGGAACTATCAAAGAGAGTATCCAATCAGAAGCTATGTTTTACAAGGTAGCAAAAATGAGTGGTAAGCCTGAGGATTGGGTTGTTTTTCTGAAACCAGCCATGGATGACTAAAATGTTATTAAAAAAGGGAAAAAAATTATGAAAATAAATTGGCAAGAAATGTACAAGTGGCAAGAAATTCTATGGGCAAACAAAAAAGAAGGGAGTAGCTAAAATTGAGTGTGGACCCTTGGAGGAGGCGACTGGGATTTGATCATGGGGAACAGATAATTTAATGCAATACCTTGCATTGGTCTTTCGCGTGGAAGACTCTATGAACATTCAAAGGATAACAAATAAACAATGCGCGAATGGGAGGAAAAGTCTCTATTACAAGGGATAAATTATTTATATTAGAAACCAGTTGAAGTGTTCAAAAATGGAGGGAGACAGAAAGCAGGAAACTACAGGCCAGTTGGGATATTACTAGAATTCCTTATTAAGGAAGAAACAGCAGGACATTCAGAAAAACTTAATGTAGTCAACATGGATATGTGAAAGGGAAATCATGTTTGACAAATTTGGTAGAGTTCATTGAGGATACGAAAAGCAGAGTTGATAAAGGAGAACCAGTCAATGGAATTTGGAATTCCAGAAGATTGTGATAAATGCCACATAAAAAGTTATTGCACAGATAGGAGCTCATAGTAACGGGGGTAATGTATTAGCATGGATTGAGGATTGCTTAATGCACAGAAATCAGAGGAAAATTGGATTGATGGGTCTTTTTCCAATTAGAAAGACACAACTGACTGAGTTCCCCAAGGATCAATTTTGCCTCAATTATTTACTATATTAGTAAATATCACTATATTCTATGTTAATGACTTGGATGAAGGGGTAGAATGTAATTTATCCAAATTTGCTGATGATACAAAAATGGATGGGAGGAGGTATTGTCATGAGGGTGTAAGGAATCTGCAAAGGGATGGATATATAAATTGAGTGACTGGGCAAAATCCCAGCAAATGAAGGTTAAGGTAGGAAAGTGAGAGTTCACACACTAGGAAGGGTCTAAAGGCAGACTATCATTTAATGGGAGAGACATTCTAAAAACAAAACCACAGAGGGATTTGGGGTTTCTTATCTATGAAACTCAAGAAGTTAGCATGCAGATTCAGTAAGTAATTGAGAAGGCAAATGGAATATAGTTCTTTTTTGCAAAGAGCTGGAGATTAAAATAAAGACCTCTTGTTACAACTGTAAGAGGAGTTGGTGAGAATGCACCTGGATTACTAAACACAGTTTTAGTCCCCATTTTTACGAAAAGATATATTAGCATTAGAAGCAGTTCTCAAGAGATTCGTTAGGCTGATTCAATATAGTCTGGAGCTGGAGGAACACAGCAGGTCAGGCAGCATCAGTGGAGCGGAAAAGTCAACATTTCAGGTTTACACCCTTCATCAGGACTGAGGAGCAAGAAGAGAGCTCAGAAATAAATGGGGGTGTGGAGCAGGGAGAAGGTAGGTGGGATGGTGATAGGTGGATGCAGGTAGGGGGTTATGGAGATTGGTCAGTGAGATGGGTGGGGTGGATAGGTGGGAAAGAAGATGAACAGGTTGTGTCAGGTCAAGGAGGTGGGGATAAAAGGGAAGGTTGGACATGGGATGAAGCCAGGGGTGGGGATAGTTTGAAACTGGTGAATTCTATGTTGAGGCCATCAGGCTGTTAGCTCCAGGCTGATACCTGGAATGAAGAGGTTGACTTTCCAAAAATGGCTAAATAGGTTAGGCACAAAAACAGAAGTTGCTGGAAAAGCTCAACAGGTCTGGCAGCATCTGTAAAGAAAAAATCAGAGTTAACGTTTCGGGTCCGGTGACCCTTCCTGAGAATAGATTAGGCCTTTATTCAATGCAGTTTAGAAGAATGAGGGGTGAGCTTATTGAGGCATGAAAGGATCTGAGGGGACTTGACAGTAGAAGTTGACGGAATATTCCTTGAGGGGGGAAATCTCAAACTAGGGCACATAGTTACAGAATAAAGGGCTATTAGTTAACACTGAAATCCGAAGGAATTTCTTCTCCCAGAGGGCAGTTAATGCCTGGAATCCTGTACCCAGAATTGTGGAGGCTAGATCACTAAAAATGTTTCAAGACAAGGTCGCTAAATATTTGAAATATCAAGGAGTTGACAGCTACAATAAACTGGCACTAAAGAGGAGTTGAGACCTACAGCAGATCATTATCATGTGGGATAGGTTTGGGGGCTGAGTGGCCTACTTCAGCTTCTTTTTCTTACATTCTTTTGTTCAGAGAACAGAAAATGCCTTGGTCAATAGCCTCAGTCATTGATTCCTAGTCATTTATCATATTAGCACTTGAGGGATCTTGCTGTATACAAACTGGCCTCTGCATTTTGCTCATTGCACCAGTGACTACAATTCAGAAGTAGTTCAATGGCCATAAACACTTTGGGAAGTCCTAAGGATGTGAAGATTGTTAATAAATGCAAAATCTTTTTATGTATCGCAGGCAGCTACTGTTATAAGTTCATCATCTTCAGTGCAATCAAAAAACAGCTAGAATTTGACTAAAAGTTAGAGACAATGGTCAAATTTTAATTAGGATTATTCCTAGCTCTAAAAATAGAAGCAGCTTAATTGGACATTACCCAGAATACTAAAGCTGGTTGCTGTGGAAACATCTCCTTGTATTCTGCTGTAGCATTAATTGTATTCAGGCATCTGTTTAATGAAGGTTCAATATGTTTCTCTGTTTGTGGACAAAATGTGTACAGTGGGACAATTCTTTCATTGCGCTGGAGAAGGTGAGGAATTCTGACAGTAGCTACTTCTAGTGAACCATGTCAACAGTTCCCATGATCTAAGGGCGCTGGACTGGCCTCAATTCCAAATTCATACATTTTCACAGCCTGATTGTTGCATACTATTTGCTATTCTGCTAGATACATTATGAACAAAGACCTTCAGTATTCAATTCAAGGTCATTGTTCGAAAGCCAAAGGAGCACTAACTGCAGCAACTCTCAAACTTTTCTGCTTCTGAGGTGTTAGAAAAATTCTACTGACATCCTAAATTATTAATATTTCTTAAGGACAACTATTAGTTACGGAATTAAACATATATTTACAATTATTGTGCTGAACAACAATTCCCACACCAATTTTCAAACCTTGGTTTTCGTCAGTGCAAGTGCATTTTAAAAATAAATTGTAATCATTTAATTTAAACTTTAACACTGAAGTAACATTCCATATTGTTGTGAGGCAGAGATGACTCTATGAGAATAGGAAGGCAGATTGGTACCTTCGTACCTGGTAATTTTACCTCTCTCCAGCGTGGCAGACTGGTCACATGACATTCTGTCTGATTAAAGTCACTCTGATATCATTATGATCAAAATCAAGAGACACAAATTTCCCAAATGAACTAATTTGGCGGACAAGGGTTCACTTCTAAAACTTTTACTCTAACAAACAAAGTTAACATAGATCAAACATTAATTAACAGAAAATCGTTGTGCCAAATTAGAGAAAAGGTACTTTTCGCAATAACTCACTAATGCAATTGATATATGTCCTAAAAGCCCTAGCACTGTGCACTGCCCTTCTGCCAGTCATGCAGCATCATTCAAAGTATCTTCCAGCTGGGTCACCTTTCCTTGTCAAGCTAGGTTCAAAATTTTCATATCTTTTGAAAATTATTTCACCAGTCTGAGCTTTTTTGGATCCAGTATTTACTAGCAAGCCCCATCTCTGTGATACCCCATTCTTTAAATCTCCAAGGACCGTATTTATTTTCTTCACTCCATTTTGACCAGAAAACAAACTCTCACCAGCATCCCACTTGGTTTTAAACTTAACTGTCCTTCCCTCCTCTCCCCAACAGCATCTTCTTCATCGGTCTGTTATCTCAAATAATGGCTGTCTTTTGCCTGTGAGGCACTGAGTGTTAAGACTGTTCACTTGGAATTCAAATAGGTTTCTATTTATGCTTCTTCCCCATGGCAACAAGATCCCATAGGCATGTCTCTGAACAGGTGTTGATCATGATTCCAGTATCCCCCTTTTTAGAATGTTCTGTTTCACCTGAAGTTAAAGGGGACAATTAAAACATTGTCATCTTGCAAAGCTCAACATTCATAAGTCACGGTTATATTAAAATGTTAATGTAATCCAGACAATTCAAATTGCTTCACTCAGCAAACCAACTTCAGAATACGGTGACCCTATTTAAGACTACAAACGATGTGAGTGTTTCCTCCTAACACCATGCACTTAATTTATGGGTGCAAACTGTAAACTTTTCTAAATATTCTTGAGTTATTTTTGGTGGATCGCATGTAACCATCTACTCAATTGGAATACTGTGATTCACAGTACATCTTGGATAAGTAAAGTTCAGCCATTTCCTTATGCTTGATTTAAAAGGGATTATTTTTAGCCAAAATATTTGCTTATTTGCGCACAATAAGCCATGCCCGTTTGAAAGCCTAGATTTTGCACACAATCTTGGTCCTAATTACTGATAACTATTATTTGAACTTGTCTGGAGATGCTAAAAATCTGCAGGGTTAGAACTCAAACCCTGATTAGACCCTCCGTGCACTCAGTCCTCTGAAGGTGCACATTGTCCTGTTAGCTTCACATCAGGATGGTGAACTTCCTCTCAGGGAGAGGGAACACAGCATCTTGGATCTGCCACTGGAGTTCCTGGTGCAGGAGGTCTAGAGTAGGAGAGATGTCTTCTCACTGCAGGAGGGGAAGAAGTTGAGGAAGACAAGGGATTAGATAGCCGGGGGGTTTAAAGAGTGTGAAGTTCTGGTTGTCACACTATGGGAAGGAAGTGGAGGCTTTGGAGAGAGTGAAAAAGAGATTTACCAGGATGTTGCCTGGATTGCAGTGGTTTAGCTAGAAGAAGCAAACATGGATTGTTTTTGCTAGAGCGTCGGAAGGTGAGAAAGTGTATAAAATTATGAGAGGCATGGAGAGGGTGGATAATTGGAGTCTTTTTCCCTGGCTGGAAGTGCCAAATATTCGGGGCATAGTTTCAAAGTGAGACGGGGAAAGTTTAAAGAAGATGTGTGCAGCAAGTTTTTTTTTTGCACACAGTGGGTGGTAAGTGCCTGGTACATGCTGCCAGAGGAAGTGATAGAAGCAGATATGATAGCAACATTTCAGAGATATTTAGACAAACACATGAACAGGCAGGGAATACAGAGACACAAATCATGTGCAGGCAAATGAGATTAGTTTAGAATGGCAACATGGTCGGCACAGACATGGTGGGCTGAAGGGCCTGTTCCTGTGCTGTACTTTTCTACATCTGTGACAGGGCCTTGTTTGGGGATTAACAGACAGTCCTGATTTATGGTGACAAAATAAGGTACAGTTTTTTTTTATCAAATGGAGCTTTAGGATTTTTGGGTGTTTTACAGATTGAATTCCATAAATATTTTCAAAATTCTGTGAAAGCGTTAATTCTTCACCCACATAGTTACCCCTTGTAGGGTTTTCTCCATTCAATCACAAGACCTAGTTGCTGCTTCAGTAAGCCTTTATAGCTCATCCCTAATTGCCCTTGAGGAGGCAGTGGTGGGCAGGGTATATACAATAGTTGGTAGGATGTGTCAGAAGGAATTATACAGTAACATCTGTGCTGATTGAGAATATAACGTATCAAATTCCTCTACCTTTAGCAGCAATTGGATTGGTTCTTGGCTTTTCTGGGTTGAACCTCAGAACAGGTAAGTGGTGTACTGCTTCTTTTACATTGTATTTTCCAACTATTAACAAAGTAAGGTGACAGTCTCCTAAACTTTTAATGGAAATGAGAATTGGCTGGGTATTATAACAGGAAAATAGTTATAATCTAATTAAGATCTGAAGCTGAAAATTACTTGTTTCTTTTCTCATTAAAAATGGTGACCTAAGGGTTTATTTCATCATGACATGTTGACATATACCTATAGAGTCATTGAGTCACACAGAACAGAAACAGATCCTGTGGTCCAACCAGTCCATCCTTACCATAATCCAAAACTAAGCTAGTCCCACCTGCCTCTGCTTGGCCCATATCCCTCCAAACATTCCTTATTCATTACTTATCCAAATGTGCATGCCATACACAAGATTGTTACTTTTGTGCTGTGTCTCATGGCCAATATGTCAACATACCTTTAAGAGACATGACTATCATAACTGTGTCAAAACATGTGATTTGAGTGTATAAAGTTTCCAGATACCATATTACGTGGGTTCACTTGAAGCATGGCATGCTGCTATGTATTATTTAATTGTTTAACTTTAGCCCAGACACTGATGTGTCCAGGAGATGTAATGTTTGTGTATTTATGCAACTGTGATAAACATCTATTGGTTATTTCAATACCAATTTATCTGCACCTAGTTTCTCATGTTATGAGAGATATCATAAAGATATCCTGCTGGAGGGAAAAACAGAGTAGTTACTAACATAAATGTAAACTTCATGTGGAATGTCTTTGACACAGAGACAGAGTAGCTATTGTGGAAAGTAAAATTCCACAAGTATGATTAAGTGAGAAAATTAAAAATTATCACAGAATAAAGAGGCAATTTAAAATCCAGTTTCTGTATTTAAAAGCCATTATAGAAAAGAATAAATATTTAACCACATGCATAATTAAAGGAATTCTTAACAGCAATGAAATGAATGGTCCCTCTTACTGAAATATTTTTCCTTTATTCTCAGGATGCAAGCCTTACTGACGCGGCAACATTTATTGTCTATCCTCAGCCTCAATTGCGCTAGGGCTGGAGAGCTGCCTACAACTGAGACAGCCAGCAGTGTCTTTCTATTTGGGTGTTATGAGTCAAACACCTTGCCATGGGTCTGGAGTCACAGGTAAGGGTGACACATCTCCTTCTCTGGACGGCAGGTTTGTATTAGTGCGCATTTATGACAATTTAGTAGCTTTGTGAATATTATCAATGAGATTGAATTCATTCTAGTTTTAGCAATTAATTGAATTTAAATCTCCCTTGCTGCTATGTTGGATTTGAACTCCTATCTTAAGCACATTATTCCGGGTGTCAGGATTACTGGTCTGGTGACATTAGCATTGTGCTACTGTTCTGCTGTAATTAGGTGTCAGCAATGAGCAAGCAGACACAATATCATGTATTTATTTCTAAAATTTTCATTTAAACAAAAAGATAACTAGTCCTTCCAAACACTACCAATTTTCAGCTTGGAACTTCCATGACACTGGGAGTTTTGGTGGTTGTTCATCTTCCTATGTCCTGTAACTTAACTCTGTTTCCACAACAATACTTGCATGGGGACAAATATAATGGAGTCATCACTCCAAACTTGTCCTAGGAGTAGCACAGAATCTGCTAACAACTATATCATTATATCATGGCTCCTAATTATCCTCTGCTTCTCCAAAATTCTAATGATGTTACCACACATGTTTTTGAATGAAATTAGCTTTCACAAGACAATAATGATGATAATCCATGAAAAAATTCAAACATCAGATTAACAAGGAATGGATTAGGCCATGTGTGTTCAGAACAATTTGTCTACATTGCAAGCAAAACCAGTTTTCAGCGAAATTTCAAACAAAGGCCCTAATTTTTGCTGTGATGGAGAAGGTCTCTGTTATAGTGAAAGTGTTGGAAAAAATTCCAGAATCCCAAGTCCATAAGACTTAGTAGCAGAAATTGGGCATTCGGCCCATCGAGCCTGCTCCACCAATCAATCATGACTGATACGTTCCTCAAACCCATCTCCTGCTTTCTCCCCATAATCCTTGATCCCCTTGATAATCAAGAACCCATCTACCTGAGTCTTAAATGTGCTCAATGATCTGGCCTCCACAGCCTTCTGTGGAAATGAATTCCATAGATTCACCACTCTCTGGCTGAAGAAATTTCTCCTTATCCCCATTCTAAATGGTCTTCCCTTTACTCTAAGGCTGTGCCCTTGGGTCCTAGACTCTCCTACCAATGGAAGTATCTTCCCAACATTCACTTTGTCCAGGCCATTCAGTGTTCTGAAAGTTTCAATTAGATCTCCCCTCATCCTTCTAAACTCCAATGAGTATAGTCCCAGAGTCCTCAAACATTCCTCATATGTTAAGCTTTCCATTCCTGGCACCATTCTCATGAACCTCCTCTGAATCCGCTCCAGGGCCAGTACATCCTTCCTGAGATATGGGGCCCAAAACTGCACAAGTACTCCAAATGTGGCCTGACCAGAGCCTATTAAGCCTCAGTAGTACATCCCTGCTTTTGTACTCAAGTCCTCTCAAAATAAATGCCAACATTGCATTTGCCTTCCTGACTACTGACACAACCTGTAAGTTTACCTTGAGACAATCCTGGACTAGAACTCCCAACTCTCTTTGTACTTCAGACTTCTGAATTTTCTCCCCATTTAGAAAATAGTCCATGCTTTTATTCTTCTTACCAAAGTGCATGACCTCACACTTTGCCACGTTGTACTCCATCTGCCACTTCTTTGCCCACTGTCCTAACCTGTCCAAATCCTTCTATAGCCTCCTCACCTCCTCAATACTACCTGTCCCTCCACCTATCCTTTTATCATCCGCAAATTTAGCCAGAATGCCCTCAGTTCCTTCATCGAGATGATTAATGTATAAAGTGAAAGGTTGTGGTCCCAGCACTGATCCTTGCGGAACACCACTTGTCACCGTCTGCCGCCCTGAGAAAGACCCCTTTATCCCCATTCTCTGCTTTCTGCCAGACAGCCAATCTTCTATCCACGCTAGCACCTTGCCCCTAACACCATGGGCCCTTATCTTACTCAGCAGCCTCCTGTGTGACACCTTGTCAAAGGCTTTCTTGAAGTCCAGGTAGATAACATTCATTGGGTCTCCTTGGGCTACCCTGCTCGTTACTTTCTCAAAGAATTCTAACAGGTTTGTCAGGCCTGACCTCCGCTTGATGAAACCATGCTGACTTTGCCCTATTTTACTATACACTTCCAAATATTCAGAAATCTCATCCTTTACAACGGACTCCAAAATCTTACCCACGACCAAGGTTAGGCTAATCAGCCTGTAATTTTCCGTCTTTTGCCTTACTCCCTTTTTAAACAGGGTGTCATGTTAGCGATTTTCCAGTCCTCTGGGACCCTCCCTGACTCTAGCGATTCCTGAAAGATCACCACTAACTCTTCCACTATCTCTTCAGCTATCTCCTTTAGAACTCTGCCAGACAGTCTCCTGTGTGGAGTGTAGTCCATCTGGTCCAGGTGATTTTTCCACCTTCAGGTTAATCAGTTTTACTAACACCTTTTCCTTGGTAATTGCCACCATACTCACCTCTGCCCCCTGACTTTCTTGAATTTTTGGGATATCACCCCTGTCTTCCACCATAAAGACTGATGCGAAGTAATTATTCAGTTCCTCAGCCATTTCCTTGTTCCCCACTACTATTTCTCCACCGTCATTTTCCAGCGGTCCAATGTCCACTTTTGCCTCTCTTTTGCCCTTTTTATACCTAAAAAATCTCCTACAGTCTTCATTTATATTACTGGATAGCTTACCCTCATATTTAATCTCCTCACTCCGTATTTCTTTTTTTGTTGCCCTCTGTTGGTCTTTGTAAGCTTCCCAGCCCTCTAGTTTCCCACTGCCCCCAACACTGGCATCTCTTATTTTCATGGGGATAGGATGTGATGGTCCATATTTCATGCATATGCAGTTGCCGGAGACAATTGGCCATTAAATGACCAGCTGCCTCCACTGATATTGAATTTTGGAATTCCTGGTGTCTGGAATGCTGAGATTAGACCAAGTGAGTGATGATCTGTTTACAATACCCAACTTTCTGCTAGCCAGGTTTCCTCTGCTGAGAGCTGAGGTGCCTTGGGGATATGGTACCAGGGCACCTTGGGAATGGGAGTCAGAGATCCTTGAAGGGGAGAGGTCATGTCTTCTTTGTAAGTAGGGTCAGGGATCGTTTAAAGGGTGTCAGGTGCCTTTAGGGATTGTTATAGAAAGTTGTGTGTAAAAGATGTATAAACTCCTTGGATATGTCCAACTTTACAAGACTTGTGCAGATATCATAGGATAATAGGTCGGCACAACATCGTGGGCCAAAGGGCCTGTACTGTGCTGCACTGTTCTATGTTCTATGTTCATGTCTCAACCTGCTAAGTCAATAATTGTTGATCTGTCACAACTTTCAACAAGTATCAAAATGTGCTTTAATTAAAAAAGTGTTTTTCTCAATATAGTCTACAGTATATACTTCTGGTAATATTGTTTTCCATGTGCAGAGGATCTAGTAGATCCTTAATGATTTGGAATGGTAAGTAGAGGGAGAAGGTTGATGGGTGGACATAGGCACTAGTTGTGCATAGGGGTAGCCATGTGGAATGTGGAGATAAATTAGGTTGCATTGATCGGGATGAACAGCACATGGAGAGAATGAGGTGGTGTGAGGGGCAAGGGCTGGAGGAACATTTATATTTCTCCCCTATTGAAGAGCTAACAGGCTTCTTTGGATCTGGTCCTGGGTCACCTTTTGTGGAATTAATGCAACTTTTGGAATTGTGAAAAGATATGCTTATGCATAAATAGTGCACAACCTCAATAGAATTGGTAGAGTTGGCAAAGAACTGTCCAAAAACAAAGTGGTATTAAAGAAAACAGTGCAAACTGTTTCAGAGTGCCTGTTCACTAGAAGAAAATCAATAAACGATTTGAGTGGCATGACTTTTACCCAAAGCATTATTTCACAATGAGATGCCTATCAAGTGAGTATTTTGATACATAGTGATAACTGCTTATTAAATGGAAATGTTTGTTGACATCAGGGATTAAGCACTATGATTTTTTTTGATAAAGGACTGATTGAAGGAATTTCACTTTATTTACTCCTGTTTTCTTATCAATGACAAAGTGTGTTTTTCCATTAGTAACATCAGCAATAGATGCTGCCAGGATGCTTCCTGGGGTGTGCCCATGATGGATGTTAGGTGAATTGGCATGGAGAGGGAACAGCAAAGGATGACAGTTAAAGGGATGACAAAAGATGACACTGAGGTCATAAAGAGCAATTGGGATGATTGGGCAGAGGGTGGCCCAGATGGTATGAGGGGCTTTGGGGGGACGGTTAGGTGGGCATAGGATGTCTTGGATGGGGCATGGGGAGCATGGGGCTGGATGAAGAAGGATGAGTAGGAGGATGTTTTATGTTTTAGTCTTTCATTTCAAACTTTTACCACTGTCCTGGAGTCCAAGTATCCCAACCCAACTTTCAATCCAGCTTGCCTCATCCCTGGCCAGAAATGACGAAGTGCGGCCTGCCATTCTGATAGAGTAAACCCAATTTCCACAAACACAACCTATCTCCAAACATTCTGTCTAGGAACGAAAATCTGAGGCAAAACCTGCCAGGACACAATTCAGGGAAACATGTCCTGGCTAGTACTTTATCCCGCAACCTCAAATTCACTTATTCTCACCTCAGTGTTTGTGGGATCTTGCTGTGCATCAGTTGGTTGCTGTAGTCCCTTCATGATAACTGAGACAATCCATCAAAAGTACTGCATTGGCTGTAACATGTTTTGGGATGCCCAGAAGTCATGCAAGGTGCTATAGAAAGGCATAGTATTTCTTTCACGTTATGTCATTTCTGAAAATCCCGAATCAGTAACTTTCAGCTGCGTGTGATATTGACTCTGAACTGTGTCGGATCAGGGTTGACAAGTACAAGTAGGAGGCTAGGACCTGGAGGACAGCCACACCTTTTTCACTGGCATTTGCAAGAAAGCAACCAGAGCTTAGTCTTTTACTGCCTGTAATGTCATGCAGCCCAATCTTCTCCAGCAGATGTCACCAGCACTTTCCTGTTCCCCAGCACATTTTGCTCATGTCTCACCTGAAGACTTTCCAGCTTCCAGCCTCTATGCATCCCTACTTATTCATATCTATCATACCTAGGAGACATCTTGCATCCCTGTGCATCCCATTTTTTGCCCCCTCATGGGGATTTCACTTTCCATTAACTCTACTCTGTCAATTTTCAGTTAAAAGTGTATTTTTAAAACATCATGACAACAAGTTGTAACACTGGAATGCAAAGCGAGATTCTGACTGACTATTTATTTGTACAATAGGAGCAGGAACCAAAAAGTGCTACAATCAGCCATCATGCACAATTTGGAATCCTGTCAACATTGAAGCAAATCATGAATGGAATTGTGTGACAGTATCATTAGCTTGACACACTCAACTGTCTGAATTAACCCTATTACAGTATTCAGCTGTATAAGCATGACATCCTTTATGAAAGAAAAAAGCAATTTGCCTTTGACTCAAGGAGAAAAGTGTGGTTTGGTGATTAGAGGATGCCTGACAACATCTGGGTTGCAAATGGTAGAGAACCGTGACAGTAATCTCATCAATGGAGCAACGAAAAGGAAGGCTTGCAAAGAGGGGTTATATGGCAACCAGTCAGGATTGACCACACAACAACAAAAGACATCACTAGCTCTGCATGCTGTCGTGGCTCAGTGGATGAGTTCTCAGTAAAAAAAAAAATCGGCAGGCAGTGATAAGGGATCTGCGGTGCTTGTTTAAACATCGACAGTGAGTTCTCCTCCCTGGTGTCCTGACCAACACTTATCCCTTTGAATAACAGACTAATTGGTCATTATCACATTGCACACAGCAGGGTCTCATAAACAGCAAACTGACTGCTATGTTTCCAACATTTGAACAATGACCACATTTGAAAATGAGTACTTCATTGGCTGTAAAGCATTTTGAAATGTACTGACATTGTGAAAGGTGCTACAGAAATATAAATCTCTCTTAGATAACAAACAACTGCACCTCCCAGTCGCGAACCATTTCAACTCCCCCTCCCATTCCTCAGATGACATGTCCATCCTTGGCCTCCTACAATGCCACAGTGATGCCACCCGAAGGCTGCAGGAACAGCAAATCATATTCAGCCTGGGAACCCTGCAGCCCAATGGCATCAATGTGGATTTCACAAGCTTCAAAATCTCCCCTCCCCCAACCGCATCCCAAAACCAGCCCAGCTCATCTCCACCTCCCTAACCGGTTTTTCCTCTCACCCCAAGCCACACCCCCATCTCCTATCTACTAACATCATCCCGCCCCCTTTTCTGATGAAGGGTTTAGGCCCGAAACGTCAAGTTTTCCTGCTCCTATGATGCTGCTTGACCTGCTGTGTTCATCCAGCCCCATGCTTGTTATCTCTAAATCTCTCTTCTTTCTTTTATGTTGGTTGAACAGTTAAGTTTTGTTTCTTTGTAAATGTTGGCATGTTGGTTTTTGCAGGGGACCCATACGACAATAATATAAATGACTTGCAATTACATATCACTTTTCCGGCAATAAGGTGTTCCAGGGTTGATTCAGACAATGATTGACACCTGTAGCCAATAGAGATAATGGATGATTGTCTGAAAGTTTAGTCAGAGTTATGTTTGAAGGAATATCACAAAAGTGGAGAGAGCATGGAGAGTGGTTTAGGAAGGAAATACATACAAAGAACAAAGAACAGTACAGCCCACAGGAACAGGTCCCTTCGGCCCACCGAGACTGCACTGAAACGTGACGCCTTTCTATACCAAAATCCTTTTGCCATTACATGGTCCTTATCCCTTTTCTCCCTGCCTATTCATATATCTGTCAAGATGCCTCTTAAATGTTGCTATTGTAGCCATCTCCACAAACTCTTCTGGAAGGCCATTCCAGGCACTTACTGTATTAAAAACTATATAAAAAACTCTGTATAAAAAACATTACCTCTCACATCTCCTTTAAACTTACCCCTTTTACCTTATACCCATGTTTCCTAGTAATTGACATTTCTACTATGGGAAAAAAGACTTTGACTATCCATTCTTTCCATGTGTCTCATAATTTGTAAGGCTGTAACAGGTTGGCCCATATCCTGTGATGTTCCTCATATTTAATTGCCTCTAAGCCAGGGAACATCCTGCTAAACCGTTTCTATGTCCTCTCCAAAACCTCCATGTCCTTCTGGTCATGTGGTAACCAGAACCGTATGCAGTATTCCGAAAGTGGCCAAACTAAAGTTCTATACAGCTGCAACATGACTTGCCAGTTTTTGTACTCTATGTCCTGACCAATAAAGGCAAGTATGCCACATGCCTTCTTGACCATCTTAACCGCTTGTGTTGCCACTTTTAGGGAATAGTGGACCTGTACACCTAGATCCCTCTATATGTTGATGTTTCTATGGGTTCTGCCATTTACTGAACATTTCCTGTATCAGACCTTCCAAAATGCATCACCTCACATTTGTCTAGATTAAACTCCATCTGCCATTTCTCTGCCCAAGTCTCCAGCCTTTCCATATCCTGCTGTATCCTCTTGCATCCTCCTCACTTCCCTGGTCCTTGTGATGTCTGCAAACTTACTAATCAAGCCACCTACATTCTCCTTCAAATCAGTTATACATCTGTTACAGACCACCTGGGTCCCAGCATTGATCCCTGTGGAACACCACCGATCACAGGTCTCCAGTCAGAAAAACACCCTTCTACCGCTACTCTGTCTTCTATGACTAAGCCAGCTCTGTAACTACCTCACCAGTTCACTGTGGAGCCCATGTGACTTCATCTTCTGCGTTAGCCTGTCATGAGGGATCTTGTCAAAGACCTTTCTAAGGTCCATATAGACATCTACTGCCCTGTCCTCATCAATCATCTTTGTCACTTCCTCAAGAAGTTCAATCAAGTTTGTGAGACATGTACTTCCCCAGAGAAAGCCATGCTGCCTATCACTGATAAGTCCTTACTTTTCCAACTGTGAGTAAATCCTATCCCTAAGAATCTTCTTCAATAATTTCCCTACCACTGAAGTAAGGTTCACCAGCCTGTAATTTCCAGGATTATCCCTGTTGTCCTTTGTAAGAAAAGGAACAACGCTGGCTATTCTGCTATGCTCCAGGACCTTGCCTGTGACTAAAGAGGATACAAAGATTTCACACAAGGCCCCAGTATTTTGGATATCTCATTTCCTTTGGTAAAGCTCCAAGAAGCAACATTCTTTGCCTGTGGATTTAGAAACGGAACTAAGGAAAGCAACTGCACTCTTCACTCCTGCAAATATGCATACTTTGTACTTTCTGAGATCTGACATAACACCACAGCAGCCTTCATGTCCATTTGAGAAGGTGGACAGAGTGTCTGCTTGATTCCTAAAGGACAGCATCCCAGACAACACTGCACTCCCCCTGTTCTACACCAAACTGCCAACCCAGAGCATATGCTCACATCACCGATACAAAACCCCAGCTTTATGCCTCATTAACAAGCAACCGCTGAGTGGGGAGTGACAGACAACAATGTTCACAAGCTTAGTGCTTTTAAGAGTGGAAATGTCTCATCTCATCCTCCTATCTCTATACGAACAAACTTTCCCAACTACACAGAGTGATCCTGATCAAAGCCAGTTTCCCTTCAGATCAACTGCGACGCTGAACATTGTTTTTATTTTAATGCTGGTCCACGTTCGGACTTTGGAGAACTATATTGTGTTGTAATGGTTTCACAGCAGACATTATCTGTCCAGTTGTTAGAAGTGGTTCTTCTCATAAAATGAGAAGTAGAGTCTATTACAAGACATTAAAAGACAGACACAGCAGTTGGCGGAAAATCTATATTGCCATAGCCCTGAGTCTCTAATCCTTGCTCCCTTGGTGCTTTAGATCTAAAATCTGCTCTTGGATACTTACATGACCATTTACCCTTAATTATAGCAAAATCCTGCATTAAATGCAGCCTGATGTGACACTATCATAAGCATCTAAAATGGATACATTATGCGCTGAACATACATACAGCTACTAATACATTTATTTAAATAGACCTACGAACACAAATCATTTGGTTAAATACAGAGAGCAATATTCAATAAATAGAACAAGCAAACCTGCACAGATTAACTATCCTTCTTAAGAAGTGCATCAGAAGTAACATAACTGTCACTTAGATTTTTCAAGACAAAATTCTAATTGCTGGCAATGCAAATTAAGTAGTTGTGTTGCCTGGTACCAATTTTCATGTCTGTGAAAATACTGTCAATGGTGTAATGTTTATAGACACTGCATTATTTTGCAGGCAGGTTTCCAGATAAGCAATACCAAAACACGATCAACAATGCGTTGATATAAATATGCAAGGTAAGCTCAACTGGATCTGCACAACCTGGTCAGCAGAAAATTTCATGTGTGCCTGACGGTATTTGCGCAATGCACAAATTATCAGGAAAATGACCTACACGTAGCCCCTTTTAAAAACTCCGTATAATTACTCCTGTTCTGCTTTGTGCAATTCCAGGGAGCTGCAGTGTGTTGTGGCTCGTTTGAATAACATCCTGATGCAGCTCCGTTTATGGGTGTTGGGGTGCTTGCTGGAATAATTAAGTATCATCCCTTCTGTTTTACCCACCTTGGGTACACAGAAATCCAAAGGCACAAGAGAAGTTGGGCTAAGTATACAGCACATTATAACAAGCTATAATAAAAAATAAAATAGTGCAGAGACCAGAAATCTGAAATAAAAACAGAAAATGCTGGAGAAACTCAACAGGACTGGCTGCGTCAGCAAAGACAGAAATAGAGTTTTGAGTCTGATATGACTCTTCTTCATGAGAGAACATTATAACAATCTACAAAAACAGAAGTTGCTGGAAAAACTCAGCAGGCCTGGAGGCATCTGTGGAGAGAAATCAGAGTTAATGGTTCGAGTAGAGTGACTCTTCCTCAGAACTGTGTTGAGGAAGGGTCACTCGACCCGAAACGTTAACTCTGATTTCTCTCCACAGGTGCTGCCAGACCTGCTGAGCTTTTCCAGCAATTTCCGCTTTTGTTTCTGACTTACAGCATCCGTAGTTCTTTCAGTTTTTATTATAACAAGCTATTTGGTTAATGTAATAAAAGACTCTTGAATTTATTACCTCAACATCAACAATTAATTGATTTTCTAGTCACAGTTTAGCAGGAGGAGACAAAAAGACCACCTTGAAACTACTTCAAAAGCCTTGAAGGGAAATAATAGGAAACATGGTGGTGGGAGCTAACCTTATTATGTCGATATGTCCGTTCTTGGCTGCCAGATGTAGTGGGCTGGTTCCATTGGGATCGGTGATATCCCCAGGCTTTGCTTCCAGCAGCGCAGCACACATGTTACTGCTTAGGAGTAACTGTACCACCTGAGTGAAATATCCAAGAGGTTCAGTGAGAACTAACTTTCGAAGAGCCAACATGTCAATCAAGAACCAACAAGAGCTTCTACTTATAAAGAGCAGTAAAATGTACCAAGCGTTAGTATTTGGTCAATCACATTTTTCAGGGCTGTTAATGTCTTTGTTAAGTGTAAGAGAATCAGATGGCGGGTATTAAATGCTTTTGAGCAGATATAAAAATTGAACAGCTGTAACACGGGGAGTAGGATGAGAGAGTTGGCATTAAGTAAGTCAATAAAGACTTCTCAAGTTGTAAGGGGGGTACAAACAGTTTACAGAGAGATATTGACAGGTTAAGCAAGTGGGCAAAAAGAATCTCTACAGTGTGGAAACAGGCCATTCGGCCCAACAAATCCACACCGTCCCTCCAAAGAGCATCCCACCCCGACCCATTCCTCTACCCTTGTATTTCCCATGTCTAACCCAAACATCCCTGGGCACTATAACATAGCCAATCCACCTACCCTGCACATCTTTGGGCTGTGGCAGGAAACTGGAGCACCTGGAGGAAACCCACGCAGAATATGTGCAAACTCCACACAGTCACCTGAGGTTGGAATTGAACCTGGGTCCCTGGCACTGTGAGGCAGCAGGGCTAACCATTGAGCCACCATGCCACCTGGAGAATGTGAAATTGTTCATTTTGGAAGGGGAAGCAAAAGAACAGAGTACCATTTAAATGGAGAAAAACAGCAGAAAACTGCTGCCCAAAGGGACCTAGGGGTACTTGTACATGAAACACAGAAAGCTGTCACACAGGTGCAGCAGGTAATCAGGAAGGCTAATAGAATGTTGGCCCTTATTTCAAGGGGTTTGGAATATAAGAGTATAGAGGTCTTATAGTAACTGTACAAGCAGCTGGTGAGACCACATCTGGAGCATTGTGAGCAGTTTTGGTCCCTTCATTTAAGGAAAGATATCATTTCATTGGAAGCTTTTCAGAGAACGCTCACTAGTATGATCCCTGGTTTATGGGGGATTGACTTACAATCAAAGACTAAACAGGTTGGCACTCCACCCACTGGACTTTAGAAGAATGAGAGATGATCTCATTGAAACATACACCACTCTTAAGATGCTTGACAAGGTAAATACTTAAGAAGATGTTTCCCTTCCTGAAGGGTCTAGGAGCAGATGGCAAAGTCTCAGAATAAAGAGAAGTCAATTTAAGATGGAAATGTAGAAGAATTTCTTCTCTCCAAGAGTTGTGAGTCGTTGGAACTCCTTGTCATAGAGAGCTGTGGGGGCAGAGTCCTTGTGTATATTTAAGGCTGAGATGGATAGATTTTTGATCAGGAGGGGAATCAAGAATTACGAGGAAAATGCAGGAAAATGGATGTGAGGAATGTTGAATCAGCCATGATCCGACCGAATTGTGGAGCAGGCTCGAGGGGCCAAATGGCCTACTCCTGTTTCTATTTCTTATGGCACTTATTATCTTCTCACAAAAAAAAGGTATGTGCCCTGGTTTCCCTCTCATCAGTTAGCTTGGGAACTAATAAAACCAAAGTTGCTTCAAAGGAGCAATAATCAAATCAAATTTTGCACTGAGACGCCTAAGCTAGTTGAAAGGTTGATCACAGAGGTAGGCTTTAAAATGATGAAGTGGTTTATGGAGGGAATTCCTGAATGCAGCTTTGACAGCATGGTCGAGCAGTTAAAATGGGAGAATGGAAAATGTGAGTTGAGAAAGGCCTGGCCTTCTAGTTGCATCTTGGATTGTAAACCAGGAATGCTCTTTCGCAATTGTCATGGTAACAAGGTTTGTTGTGCAGATGGAGCTCATGTATATCATTCAGATTACTGCATTATTAAACAGGTTTATCCATAAAACTTAAAATCGCTGAACTCTAGACATTTCCTGTGGATTTCCTGCACGAATTGCTGGTTAGTCTGGAACATGATGGCCACAGTTTCTGACCATATTGCTGCCATCAACACCCATAGTAACTCAGTGTAGAGCCTGTTCCCAGGCTGACAGCTTTCACAGTTCAGAGACAGGAAAGGAAGTTAGATGTTACCGAAGTACTACAAACGTATCAACACTGGTACCGCAGATCTAGTCTGAATCGTCTGAATGAAGGGCTGAGGTGTATAAAAAGAAAACAGAACATGTGCTGAATTACTTGCAGGAAATGGACACAATGGGGATTTTCCTTCAATACAAGTTGTGTGCAGGGCTGAAACAGACCCAATGTACCTCCAAATCACCAAAATAATAACAACACGAGACTGTTTTTAGGAAGGTGGGGGGAGAGGGGGAGACACAGTGCGATTCCTTCCCACAGTCTTGTCCTGTCCCAGAATGAATATTGGAAAACGCAATTTCTTAAAGGAAGGCACAGCACTTAAAACAGAGGGCACATTTTCAGGCTTAACTGAAACTCTTAATACCATGGCGGACTATTACCAGACTGCAATAGCTAATAATATCCTATAGTGGTGATAATTGACAACACAATGACCTGAACTTACCCCAACTCTGCCAAATTCACAGGCCAGGTCCAAGGGTGTCTTGCCAGCAATGTCCACTATACACGGGTTTGACTGATGTTGCAAAAGCATCTCAGACTAACACACAAGAAGAAAAGAACATGAGATTTAGCTGGGTCCTTTCCCAATTCACACCATCACAGTATTTCCTTGGGTCTTCTCCTGCTTTGCTTTTGGGACCTTGGTGAAAGCCCAGTTTAGGCCAGGAAATGGGGTTTCAACAAGTCTTTTTTATCAAAGTTTCAGCACGGGCGAGGAAGAGGACCCGAGGAAACTGACCCTCAAACTTATCAAATGTGAACAGATTGGGAAATCGCTCTTTGATTAAAATACCAGGAGGGTCCACAACAGCTGTAGAAATAAAAAGAGAAACTGCTGGAGAAACTCAGCCAGTCTGGCAGCATTTGTGGAGAGAGAAACAGAATTAATGCTTCAGCTCTGGTATGACTCTTTGTCAGATATAAATATTTCCTTTAAGCATAAATTAATGGCAAAAGATTATAAAGCAGTCCGAAAGTATTGTGTCCCGCATTAAGGAGGAGTCACATGTTCATTATCTCTGTGGAGCACATGCCTTCTTGAACCCATGCAATGTTCTGAGTGCAGAGTCTGAGAATTGCGTGGTTTGCTCCAAATACTTCTAGACAACTGATGTTTCCAAATAACAGATCTCCAGTTTTGTATTGGAATTTCAATTAACAATACAATAGGCTCTATCAGTGGTTAGGTGAAGTTTATAGACTAGGTATGGACATCAGTCTTTGTAAAGGTACCTAATCTCTGGCAGGTGGTTTTGGGTGCTAGGATAGATCACAGAAACTTTGATTAAATTGGCTGGTACATTAGTGAATCTGATTGAGGATGGGTTGAATTTACCTGTTCAACAGCCTCAACAGATAAATAGGCTGAGGGGGCTCAAAGCAAATATTCGTAAATAATGACCAGAATTGGTTGTAATACTGGAATGGTATCTATGCAACATAGACAAGCTAGAGATGGGAAAGGGAGGCAACGAGCAAGCTAAGAGAAAAACAAATGCAGCAGAATACATAAATGCATCTTCTTCATTGACTTTGAAGACCAGGGTCGACTGGTAACTTATGAAGTAGATACAAATTGTACTATGCAACATCAGCAGAACTGAGATTAATGAATTTAAAAATCAAGAGAGGCACTGTGAACCAGGCAAAACACCTACAGTTACAAAAGATATATTTCAGTTTTCTTTTCTGTTCAAGTGCAGCTCAGGAATATTTACAAGTCAGAGTTATTTGCAGAGCTTATGTATTGCAATTAATACTTACTTTGACTACCGTGCTGTAAGATTTAGAAATAGACAACCATCAAAACAGGCAAAGCAAATGAACTAGTTATTCTGCTGCAATTTCTTCCTTATATAAAGCTGGTGTCATGGTTCGAAGATATAAGGCAAGAGTGGAATGATTTGAGTCTTTCACTGCAAGTGAGTGACTAATATCCCCTGCATTCTCCGAAGGGGAGCCTCCGCGTTACATCACGTTTTAGCCCCAACTCCCAATTGGTAAATTCCATTCTGAATCTTCACTGGCCCCACAGTTGCTTCAATTGGTTATCTGCCTCTTGTAGGAGAATAGTTGCTGTGCCTCTGACCTGGCTAACTTGAAAATGCGCAACGGGAGGAGATGCAGGAAAGCAGGAAGGCCACTCTCCCATGGCACTGGCTCCCTCTGCCCCCACATCCATGGCCACTCAAAAATCTGTAACGGGTAGAAATACTTCCTTTGTCCTTTCATCGTGTCCAGGTTGCTTCTTGTGCTCCAACAGTTGTTTCTGTTTACTGTGTGGAATGAACTATGTACAGGACTACGTAAGATTCCAGGAGGTAATTTCCCCACACCTTCTCATTTTGGGCAGGCTGGTATTGCAGATCTTTTTCTCTTGATTCTTTCATGTGATGTACGTGCATTGATGGCAAGGCCAGCATTCGTTGCCCATCCCTACTTGCCTTTGAACTGATTGGTTTGCTGGGCAAATAGTTAACAGACAGCCATATTCCCGTGAGTCTGGATTCACAGGCAGGCCCGACCAGGTTAGGATGGCAGATTGCCTTTCCTAAAGGACATTAGCAAAACAGCTGAGTGCCTGCAATAATTGATGATGATAGTTTGATGGACACCATGACTGATACTAGTTTTTATTCTAGATTTTAATAGAATTTAAATCTGTGGAATTTGAATGTGTGCCATCAGAGTTAGTCTGGGAATTTGGATTACTAGTCCAGTATGATATCACAATTACACCATTGTCTTGCCCCAATTTGTAAGTTTGTATGTAATTCTAATCCCTTTATATAGTTGCCTCAGAACTAGAGACAGTGCACTGACTAGTAGCTAATACAAAGTGCTAAATAAAGGTAATGTCACCATAGCCTCAGAGGACTGAGACAGAAAGATGAATGGTGGTTAACTTAACAGTCACCATGCTATTGAACTCATGAGATTGGCATTACTCTCTGTCGCAAACCAGCTGTCTAGCCAATTGAGCTAACCAGCACCCATACCTTTATGTAATACTATGACTAACGGGTTAAATTATGAGGACAGATTGCATAATCCAGCCCTGAAACTCCTTGAATATAAAAGATTTAGGGCTAAAGCATTTGAAGTTTTTAAGATGATTAAAAGAGTTGAGGTGGTAGACAATGGAATATTTATTACCTCTGGGAGGTGATTCCTAATGACAGGAAACACGTTTTCACACAAAAAAGATGTAAAGATCTTGAATCCTTTCCCCTGAAAGGCCTTTGAGGATAGGTTTCAACTGAAAATTGTAAGACTTTGAGACTGAAAGATCTTTGCATAAGAAGGGTATTAAAGGCAAGTAGAATCAAGATTCAGATTAGACATGATCTAATTGAAAGGTGAAAGTGAGTGGAGGGGCCTCTCTTGGCCCCTATGTTCCCACATTAATGCAATCAGGGAAATCACTGTAATAATTATTGAACAGTTTGGGAAGATCTTCGAGCAGTAAAGAGGAATAGACAGAATTGTAAAGTAACACCATGCTGGGAGGATCCGTGTAGCAAGGAGCTCTGTGGGCCCAGTGGTACAGAGAAGGGAATAAATTAGAACTCTCCATTTCACTCTAATCCTTCAGGGGCTGTAACAAGATTCCAGCCCCAGGGCACGGGGAAATTCAGAATCTTCCGTTTATTCAGAAAACAATCTGACAGAAAGGATGGGTCTATTCCAACAGGGTGTATAAAGGTGGAGAGTAAAAGGAATTGGGGCTCATTTTGAATTGGGGGGGGTGTCGATAGTGTCAAATAGAGGATGAATTGATAGCACCAATTTTAAAACTATCACCCATAGACTAAGTGACTCAAATTACACTCACAGTTTAAGACCTGCAATGTTCAGGGCTAACAGGTCCAATATAACAAGGGGGTGAGAACGGTGGACAGGAATTATTACTAGGGTTCTCCCGTTCTTTCAACATCATTACAGAGGAGCCCCAGGAATGATGCTTTATGCAGCATTCATACCAGTTTTCTGAGGCTCTCATGTTCAACAAAGTTCTGGCCAGGACATGCCCACCTCTCTGCCCCACCATCATGATGCTTTCAATCCTCTCAGTTTCAATCCTCAGAGCTTTCGGCTTTGGAAGTTTCTCCTCAAGTATTTTCTAATCACCAGCTCTCTCTTGAACTATAAGACACTGTTTAAAACATGCCTTTCTGACGGTCTTTCAGCCTCCCACCACTTTTTTGACTTGGAGTCAATAGTTGCTTGAATATGCTGCAGTAAAACTGGGTCATTTTGAGAAGCTGGGGGCCTTTTATAAATGCAATTTGATGTTGCTTGATATCAAATCTATCAGTTATGGGGAGGAAGGATCTAGTTTCTATTTCTAACTGCAGGTGCAAAATTAGCTGATTCCTGCCGGGCAACGGGAGATTCGATCTTACACCTGAGCTAAGGAGGGAACATCTTATAGATTGGTGCCTGATGGAATATATAGATGTACAAGTGTGGAGTTAGAGTGGGGACAGAGCCAGATACAGCTGCAACATCCGCCATGGACAACAACACTGGCAAAAAAAAATTACTGAAGCCCGAGTATGAGCAATGTCACTTTGGTGAAGTACTGGAGGTCTTTTGTAGGGAGGAAGGGAGAAAATGAAAGAAGGTGGAAATTGGAAAACTAGTTCTTTATTAACACCTTGGGTTTCATTTTTGATCATAGATCATAGGAAATATGGTCAACAGCGAGATATTGAAATAGCAACCAAACACACTAGAGCTCAAACAGACAAAAAGTGGGCTGTATTGCTGTAGGACTAAGGACGTAAATCATATTTTGGATAGAGAGCTGGTATTGACTGAATATTAATACTGTGTACATATGTATTTGAGTAGAAACACGTTTCCTTTGTTGGCATCAATGAATTAAAGCTTTGGGATGGGTTTAAGGAGTTAGTCAAATAGGCAAAGTGAATTAAGTATAGCTCAGAAGCCGCAATTCAGTTGGGTCATTTCAGCGTTCGTGCTCCACATGAGCGTTCTCCCACTCAGTTTACTTTATCACATGCCATCGACATATCCCTTTGTCTCTGTCTGCCTCATGCATTCGCCTTTAAAGACATTTGAAATATTCCCCTCAATGATTCCAGGTGGTAGCGAGTTCAACATTCAAATGACTCTGACTGAAAACGTTTCCCCTAAATTCCTTATCGGATTCATTATCATCTTGGTATCATCCTTGTAATTCTTTGCTGGACTTGGTCCGGTTGTTCAAAGCTCTCACTTTTACAAGGAGTGCAAATGTGTGTACAAGCTGGTTACATCAAATCAGAACAGAGATGTAGCATCACATCTTTGGAGCTCTGAATGAACTTCAGTTCCTCCGGCCTCTCCTCTTGCAATGCAGTACACTCCATTTGGACATTCCCATGGGGCGCTAATCACCCTCATGTCAACTGGACAGCAAATCCTTCACAATCACAGGACATTAGTTAGGCCACTTTTGGAATACTGCGTTCAGTTCTGGTTTCCCTGCTATAGGAAAGATGTTGTGAAACTTGAAAGGGCACAGAAAAGAATTACAAGGATGTTGCTGGAGTTGGAGGGTTTGAGCTATAGGGAGAGACTGAACAGGCTGGGGCTATTTTTCCTGAAGCGTCAGAGGCTGAGGGGTAACCTTATAGAGGCTTATAAAATCATGACAGGCATGGATAGAATGAATAGCCAAAGTCTTTTTCCCAGGGCAGGGGAGTTCAAAACTAGAGGGCATTGGTTTAAGGTGAGAAGGGAAAGATTTAAAAGGGGCCTAAGGAGCAACCTTTCTTTCACAGAGGGTGTTGTGTGTATGGAATGAGTTGCCAGAGGAAGTGGTGGAGGCTGGTACAATGACAACATTTAAAAGGCATCTGGATGTGTACGTGAGTAGGAGAGTTTAGAGGGAAATGGGCCAAATGCTGGCAAATGGGACGAGATTGATTTGGAATGTCTGGTTAGTATGGACGAGTTGGAAGGAAGGGTCTGTTTCCATGCTGTAGAACTCAACAGAATTCCTCCTGCTGAGGTCTTCCAAGTTCTGCCTAGAATGCTTTGAATTATGCAACAGCCGTGCTTAGAACACAGAAGGGTTTTGAAATGTTGAAGATCTTGGGACGACTAAACCCAGAAATCAAACTTCAGCTCAAAGGCTTGTACTTGACCAACAAGCTTGACCAACAAAGAATTCTGGGCAGAACTTGGAAGACCACAGCAGGAGGAATTCTGTTGAGTTCTATGTTGATTAGAGTCATTCAGTTGTACCCTTCAGTCCAACTCGTCTATGCCATCACCACAGGTTTCAGGAATTTGTCACTTGCGCCCTTCGCATCATTCTGGACTCAAGTCTGCATCCAATAATTTCAGACCACTGGCTCTATCCAATCATTTTGCTTCCATTCCTTTCAGAGTTTTGATCCTAGTCTTGTTGTTCTCTTTGTTTTTGCTTTTGGATGGTACTTCATTCTTTCTGCCATTTACACCTCTTTAATAATAATTTTTATTCACAGTTCAAGGGCACCACAGTCTAGGCCAGTGTTCGTTGTTCATCCCTAATTGCCCAGAGGGCAGTTAAGAGTCAACCACATTGCTGTGAGTATGGAGTCACATGTAGGACAGACCAGGTAAGGATGGCAGTTTTCTTCCCTATTGGCATTAGCAAAACTAAATGGGTCCTATCTCCCCCAACAATTGATAACAGATTCATTAGACAGTTAATTCCAGTCTTTCTTATTGGATTTAAATTCCACCATCTGCTGTGGTGGGATTCAAACACAGGTCCCCAGGACGTTATCTGGGTCTCAGGATTAACAGACTAGCAATAATGCGACTGGGCCATCACCTTCCCTTTTTCAAGTCACTTGTTTCTCAACTGTCTAATTTTCACTCGTTTTAATTGTGGCCCACCAACACTTCATTTAATGTTTCTCATTGTATCCCATAAAATCATTCATGTTCTTTTTCTACTCAATTGACTGACTCAAGGCCAATTACATTTCTAAGTTTTCCCTGCAGTCTGAAACATTATCTCTGTTTCTCTCCCCACAGATTCTGCTTGACTGGCTGAGTAGTTCTAGCAATTTTTTTGCTTCAAGTGCTTTAATATTTGGCTTTTGCAGCTATCCAGGCTTCTGGCTTAACAAATGGTACCAGGAAATCAAGTGTATTTTACATGCCGGTCATAGATGACTTCCCCTGTGAAAGTGCTACATTCATAAATCATTTCATACAGATCCTTAGGTTGTGTAGATTCTGCACGAATGAATAAAGAGTCAGAAATACCTGAGGGCAAAGAAGAAAGTAAGAGTTCAGACGTACATACTTTGGCTGAACCATTTTTCAGTGATTTGGCATCATGTCATGAAAGTCCACAGGTAAATCTTTTGACATTTCAAGATATTTTGAAATGAAAATTATTGAACTGGACCCAAATCCCTTCATTCAGCTTCCTATTTGATCTTGCCTAGCTTTTCCTTCCTGCTTGACAGGACTTTTGTGACAGAGATTGTCATTGTGCTTTGTCTCTCAAGCAATAATTCTTGGAAAAATGAGACTGAAAAGTACATACTGAGATACTCAAAGAGCAAATCAGTTCCTATTTAGCATCAAAGACTTTCTTTTCTTCTTGGACGCCGCTGTTGAAAGGATATTTCCAGTAGTTGTGGCTCAGTTACACAGACTGCTAATTCCTGTACACTAGGGGGCTATTCATGTGCAGATGGCGTCTAAATTATTGAATTTCAGTGGGGCATACTATAATCATTTCAATATTATTTTGCAAACAACTCCAATTGTAAATCAGGTAGTTAGTCTCTGGCATTGTATAGATTCAATCTCTTCAAAAGTTAAACATCAGTAAACAGGTACTAATCCTGCACACCATGATTGGTAACAGCTGAGGATGCAACAGTACAAAGTGCAGGAATGATACTGGGAGCCACAAATCAGAATGTAACATCTGAGATTAGGAATTCAAGGATTGATCCATCTACAAGAAGCTTGAGGCACACTTGATATTGGATCTCTAAGATTTATCTAGCTTTGGCAACTCAGTTTTGAATAGGGAGCCTCAATCAACATTAGGTCCCTTAGGTAGTATATGCCACAGAGTTACTGAATAGAGAGACCTTTTTTTTTCATTTGGGTAATCTATCTAATTGGTTCTACTATCTTCATTACCCTGAATGTTTTTCATATACAACCAAACTCCCTGTCAAAAGTTCCTATTGAAACTGCTTCCTCACCACCCGTCCCCTTTCAGGCAGTCCATTCCGAGATCACGTCAACTTGCTGCCTGTTCCAAAGAATCCTCCTCAAACCCCTAGGATTCTTATGCCAATTACTTTTAGTTATGGAGCAACAGGAGATGATGTATCACTTTGTATTGTGTGTTGGAATCTTTGATACTACATCTAAAAAAAAAATTAATGGCATATAAATTATCTTTGCAAACTGAAGAAGATGCAGATGAAGACAAACAACTCTGCTCCTTGGCTTGTCCCTTCCTTTGGTAGTGTGGTTTAGCCCATTAAATCAGTTTAATGCATACATAATTCAGTCACCTTTTGCTCCACCTTAGTTGAGAGAGAAACAGAAAATCTCTGAGACAGAAAAATCCTCTCCTCACCACTTCATAGTGTCCGTGCTGCGCAGCAAGATGCAATGGGATTTGGCCTTCATCTGATTGGGAGTTGAGACTTGACCCTGCCTTCAGGAGCATTTTCATTGGCTCAGCCTTCCCTTGCCACGCAGCATAGTGCAACGGCCTCATAGCTATTGACAGGGAGGAGAAAAGAAAACAAAATTAAAACAGGCAACTCACCTCAAAGGACACCTTGCTGATTTATTTCAATGCTGCACAAGGTAATTATTTACACACACACACAAAATATATAAAACATATATATTATATATAAAATATCCACATATTATAGCTGACAAAGCATCCCATAGGATGTAACCTACCAACAACTGATCCCATCCTTGCTGTACCTCAATTGTATCCTAATTACCATAAAGTCCAACTTGGCTCAGTGGTTTTGTGCCCAAACTATGTCCTTCCCAATCTTACAATTGCAAGTGAAAACTTCGTCCAAAACATGGACGCATTCCACCCTTTGGATTATTACATCTCCTAGTGTAGTTCTGCAGTGGTACAGGAAATGTTTATGTTTAAGGGACAGGAGATGTAGAATTGAAATAAAATTTTGAAAGCCGAATAGACTGGAATCCAAATTTAAATAGTCAAATCTAAGTTCAGAGATTTAAAACAAAACTGTTCTGCCTCAGCATTTCTGTGCAGCAAAATGATAAATTTACCATGACATTTTTGAACTAGTGATTAATTTTCCCCTCTGAATAAGCAATGAACATCACTGTATCTCCCTGCAACTTTATGCAAAATAGATGAAGATTTATGCATGGTGGGTGACACTTTTACTGCCAGGTTGCAGTTACATACATTTTAATTCTCCAACACTACAAAACCGCGCTTGAGTCCATTCAACTTGTACTTGTACTGTAAGTTATTCAAACTAATTTTTCATTGCAATGACAACTGAGCTCTGGCTAAGATTCTGTTTAGGCTCATTTTGTGGCACTATTGCCTCTGAGTAAGTAGATGCTTTTAATAATAGCCAATTTCCTCAGTTCCCAGTTCCTTTAATTTTTTTTTGCTCTATTGATGTCAAATGCAGTGTATGTCTTAGAACAAGGCTTGCACAATGTCTTCTAGGAAGCTACACATCTGCTTTAGTTCATCAGAATACTGGCTGTGGATTCAATCCCAATTCCAGCAACTTGAACGCATAACTTAAAACGACGCTCCTATTGTAGTACTGAGGGGCTATGTAGTGTTGGTTGGTTCTACCTTTCAGATGTGGTACTAAACCAGGGCTTTACAAACTATGGATCGGAAGACAGGATTTTGAGGTTGCCAAGAGGCTACAAGGGCTGTTACAGAGCTTAGGCTGAATGCTAAGAGCTGGAGGGTCTATTTAAGCCATGTATTCTTTCTTATGGTACATGTGGCCTCATCGACAGCTGATTGCTGCTTTTGCAAAAATGCCAGTGAAATAGTAGGTGGGCTTTTTCAAACACCTTACAGTTTAAACACTTCCTGTCATGCTCTACCTACTCAGCAAACTGAAGGCCTTCACCTGTTTACTGTCACCTCCATCAGACTCCAAACTCAACAACTCTTTACACACTCAACATCTCCAAATTTTCACTACGGACTCACACAAAACCTGGGGCAATGAAATGGGAATGGCCTGGACAAAGTGGATGTTGGGAAGATACTTCCATTGGTAGGAGAGTCTAGGACCCTGAGGGCACAGCCTTAGAGTAAAGGGAAGACCTTTTAGAATGGAGATAAGGAGAAACTTCTTCAGCCAGAGAGTGGTGAATCTATGGAATTCACTGCCACAGAAGGCTGTGAAGGCCAGGTCATTGAGTCCATTTAAGACTCAGATAGATAGGTTCTTGATTATCAAGGGGATCAAGGGTTACGGAGACTAAGCAGGAGAGTGGGGTTGAGGAACTAATCAGCCATGATTGAATGGTGGAGCAGATTCGATGGGCCAAATGGCCTAATTTCTGCTTCTATGTCTTATGGTCTGATGGGATCACACTGACAAAACGCCTGTATTAAACCAAGATCTCTTCTGCCCTCTCACATGAATTTGAAGGAACCGTGGGGAAGAAGTCGCTGGTGCCTGTCAATATTTATACTCAATCAACATCAATAAGCAGATCATCTTGTCAATTATCTCAATGCTATTGTTTACAAACTGGTTGCCAGGCTTCCCACACTACCACAGTATCTACATTTCAAACAGGAATACAGAGCCTCTAAAGCACTTTAACACTTCTTGAGTCCATGTAAGGTGATATATGAATGTAGGTTTTTACTTTCTTGTGAGAATGTTACTCATTGCATTAAAGAAACAGTTATACAGATTATACAACACTTCAGTCAGCGACAGCTTCTCTCAAGAGAAGTAGGTTATAACGGAAAATCAGATGAGCAGAGTTAGGCACTACAACAGTATACTCTGGTACTTTGGAAATACATTTTTTTGGCTTTTTTTAACACTTAATTTCGTTACAGCTAGGATAAAAATAGAGTTGGGACATATCACCTTACTGACTGGGCCATTACATTCCTGATTTTTGTATAGTGCAGTCCCAGGAAAAGTCAGGAGAGGTTGGGGATTCTAGAAGTAAGGGTCATAGTCTGACAATTAGGTTCAGGAGGGATGTTGGGAAGCACTTCTACACACAAAAAGTGGCAGATGTTTGGAATAAACAGCAGTATTGCTGGATCAGTTGTTATTTTTAAATCTGAGATAGACAAACTTTTGTCAAGCAAAGGTGTTAAGAACTATGGTCCAAAAGCAGATGTATGGAGTTATGCCACAGTTCAGCCATGATCTCATTGAAAGGTGGATTAGGCTCAAGGGGCTGAATGGCATACTCCTGTTGTTGTCTTATGGGTCTTCCTGAACCTGAAGGGTGATATTCAGTCAGATTCTAAGACCTAGAAATGGAGTTGATTATGTCAAATAGATGGTTATTATATGCTTAATAATAATATCTAAAGTCTGAGTTATCCTCAAAGTGCTCTCATAAAAGCACGTTTATTCAAGATTGAGAGGTGCAGTTTGGTTTAAATATCCTCTACTGCATTGGCTGTGGTAGGCTCTGGCATGTACCCCAGTTGTCACTGACTGGTGTTTGTTCAAGTGTGAGTTCCCTGCTCTCTGTGGAACACTTTAACCTTCACTTCTAGGACCAAATTCAGACCTCAGCCTAGACATGAAGAACTGTGGTTAATACAAACACCATAACTAACTGCGCGCTCTGAAAATTGGAATTGAGACCTGTCAATAGTCAAATCAGTTCTAATCTTATTAGCCGTAATCTGCTGTGACTGCCTTTCAGCCAGACTGAACCTTGGAAAATAGACTGCCTTTTGTAAATTGTAAAACCAAAGAAGGCTATAGTGAGAGCTAACTACATGAAATTAGTGGTACTTTGTGCAGAATCTCTTCGGTAAAACAGAATAAACTTTGTGTATGAGGCATTTAGGCAGGCCAACAGAACAACTCGTGCAAGCTCTCATGGTGATTCTAAACAGTTTTGCTCAGTGAACACAGGGCTTTGTTATTGGGCCAAGATTGCATTAATTATATTGCCTTGGAAGAAAGTTGAAGTCATAGAATTGAAATCTTAAAGTCACCTTTATTGTCCTTGATATCCACAGTAGCCTGGGCTTCAATCAATAGGGAGATGAGCTCAGTGTTCCCATTGAGTGCAGCATGATGCAGAGCAGAAAATCTGCAGAAGTAAAGAACGAGAAAGACATTAGCCTTACAAAGGGGTCAAATTTACCAGAGATCCAGGCGGAGTATAGCAGTACAACTTTGTACAGGACAGAAAAGCACTCACCATTTCTTAGCTACCCAAATGCTTTAGCTGGTTTCATATGCATGGAAGTGAGCTATGTGGTTAGGAGGACCTTCATTCCTTTCTAACCCGCCCCTCATCTCTGTCATGACTTAACAAATCCTGTTGGCTGGGGATGAGAACTACAGGCTGAAAGCCAGGAACAGCATCTGTCCAATCGTTGGCCATATACTAGAGAATATGTCTGTGTCAGGGCTCATTTGTAAAGCCCACCTGGTAATCCTGTCAACACGCACTGTCTTGGACCATACATAGAGAACGGTCATAGTTGAATAGATGCCTAAGGAATCATACTCCAGCATGACACAGCATTTTCTGGACAAAAGAAGAGAAATCCTTCAATTGGCTTACAGAAATCTGCTCTATAAACCACTAAATATCACATCTTGGTGAATTTCCCTTGGCTTTAGGCATTTTTTGACAAGTATTACAAAAATGAGTAAGTATGAGGTATCCTTATCGGCAACATAACAGTTCCCACTGTGCTAACTATTGTGGAGAGGAGATGAAACAATCAGCTACATCATTATCATCATCGATAACCTCCATTCAGTTCTTTGGAAACCCAAGTGAGCTACTTTTATATTTCTGACACTAGCAATTTGGCACAGTTGGACATTAGCTGAGATTAACAGAAAAATTGGTGAAAAGGCACTTAGTGAAATATGGAAACCTGTTGGTACCGTGTAATGATGGGTTCTACAATTAGACCTTCTACTTCAGGTGCTTCCAGTTTTGAAAGGCTCGATACAGAAACCACACATTTAACCCAATACTTCTAGTTTTACAACACATCTCAGCAGGGATGAATGAAAGGCTGTTTTAATGAATCTTTCACTGAAATTTATTCTGGCTAACAGGTAGGCTCCATGGGCATTCTCAATCTTTAAATGATTGGAGCATTCCCAGATTGAAAGTACTGGGATAAAACAGTCTTTATGGATGTGATAAAAATTAGACAGCAGGTCTGATCTTGATCATTGCTACCAAACCCATCCTGCAACAGGAATTTTTTCAAAGATAAGTATTTACCTTTACACTGTAATCTAAAAAAAAAATCTTTATTGCATTGTCTTGTACGCCAGACCCTGCACAGATATTAGTAATGACTCACTCTCATCAAATGCTGCCTATTGGAAATTCTGACATATACATGATAAACAGGCAACGACATAACGCATTAGATGAACACTGGTGGCCCGTTGCTATTCCAATATATAAACAGCTATGATAACTCATTGTGCTTGACAGGTCTTCAAAATGCAAATGCCTACATTAGTGCAGTGTTGCGTCGGTCACTGTGTAAGTTTAAAATGCACACATTAAATCCCAGCACTTCATCCTGTTCCAGGCAAAGGATCTTACGACCAAACACGGTTAGTATTCACTTGAGTATAGAAGATTTAAAATGATTTAAAATTTTAATGGAATAGATTTAGAGGTAAATTGTTTCCTCTATTGTGTTAGTCCAGAACCAGAAGCCTTAAAATGACTGAAGCAAGATGAGAATGAATATGTTAGTGATGATGATGTAACCGTGACAACAACAGTCACATGCTGTCAAGGTGAGGGGATTGGAAAAGTCACACCAGATGGCTCTAACCTGTGTCATATACATTTAGAATGTAAACAAATAGTTTACTGGAACTCCTGGGAGTCAGACACTTTTAAATAAGGTAAAGACTGAGATGCATTAGACCTAGAAGTAGAACAGCCTCAAGATTACAGTGCAGTCACTAAGGGTTGATGCCCCATGGTAGGCAGAATCCATGAGATCAAAATAGCAAGGCTTGAGTCCATGGGAGATGCACATTCCGTGCAGTCAGTAATCACAGTGCCATTCAACCCAATTACTTTCAAATCAGAATTGGGCCATTTCAGGGTGACATCAGGAAACCTTTTTATTCACACAAACAGTACTGCCTGTCTGGAAATCTCCCCAACAAGTTACTGAGGTTGAGGGTTGATTGAAACTTTCAATTTGATTCCCTTTTAGTTAGGCACAGGTAGTAAGGGTTTTCAGAACCAGAATTACTCAATGGATTTCGGTACAGATCAGACAAGATGTTATTGAATGGTGAGACAGGGCCAGAAGAAGCTGCCTGGGCCCATCAATTTGGAACTCACTGAGTTTCTGATGTTGCACGGTACACAACCCTAGCCATCTGGAAATGACTCTGTTTTCACCGCAATGACATGGGTTAATTATCCATTGAAGTGAGAGGTAAAAGGGGAAAGATGCAAAGAGATGCAAAAGGTTGTTAAGTTAGACTAAGATGTATTAACATCTCAGGGACTGGTGAAGGGTCACTGCTGAAATATTTATTTATCTTTGTTTAAATGCTGATCAATGTACTGCTCATTTCCACCACTTTCTGCATTTATTTGAACTGAGACAGTATATCTTGAGAACCAGGGTTTAAACTGTTTCCAAAACTACAGCCCTTCAACAAGACCTTCTTGGCTGACCAGTGCTTTAGGAAAACCCGAAATAGTAAAAACTGCAAACTAAATGTAAGTTCTTTCTTTCTTCTTTTATGTTGTCATGCCTGATTGCAGAGAGATTAGAAGCTTTGCCAAAGGTATTGTGTGCCATCACTAGCAATCCAGACATGTGAATGTGATGAAAACAAAATGCAGTGACAAATCATTTATTCATTTTTGATTTACGTTTTTAATACTGGTGTGCTAAAAACATCAACATGTTCTCTAGGACTTGCATTGCTGTTATTTTCCTGGTAGACACTTGATATGCTGTTTGCTGACTCCTCACAGTGTCCAATTCATTGATGGACCCACCCTCTTGCCCCCAAAGGCTCCTTATCCATATTGGGAAGACAACCTAGGGAAAGCAGCTGCCCTTTGAAGTAAGAGGTTGCAACAATGCTGCAATGCCCTTTATTCCTTCAGAGGGCTGAAGGCTGAAGTAAGTAAGAGCTGCACCGCCCAACCTCATTTGAGGAGTGGATGATGGGCATTATGGAGTATTAGTGCATTCGGGAGAATGACATCTGGTGAAGCTGGGATTTCAATTATCTTTACTCACTTAAATGTCATCCGTAAGCATGACATGTGGCAAATTGCTGCTATGTTCAGAAGTAAACCATCTGTCTCTACTTAGCCATGCCATGAAAATGTTGATTGCTGTCCCTTTTTCCCATTTTGAGTCAAGAAGAGTATATCAGACTGGGTAATGAGGACTAGAGCAGAATGGAAGCAACATAACCAGTGTCAACAAGCTGGGCATGGATTGGCACCAGTTCTTGACTGCTGTTGGATGGCAAGAGAGTCATTGCTGCAAAGCAGCTGCTTCCTGATGGAGAATGTGCATGTAGCAGGTGCACCTTGTGGAGCTCTACGCCTATGGGAGCCTAGCAATGCGGTATGCTTCTGGTGAAATGCAGCACTTACTAGATACAGTGCATTATTTAGAACCAACAAGTCAAACAGTCACACATCTACCGTGTTATACTGCTTTTCAGCTCATAGCTACCAAAGGTGTTCATAGATTTTAAAATGTTCCTCAGTAGTTACAAGAACAGTCCTTAGAATGGTCTTCTTTGGTACCATTAGTTGTCCTTTGAAGGAATAATTTAGCTCTGCAAACAAATGTTGGAAATGGAAAGTATCAGTTTCATCTGTGAACTCAGTCCATGATCCCATCCCTCTGTGGATCACCATCTTGATGTATTGGGAGAGGCTTGAATACGCCAATGACCCCTTATGCAATGGTGTTGCCTCTGTGTTGTCTACTGAGCTTATTTTTTTTAATTTTCACTGTTTTTGCCTGTTTCAAACTTCTGGGAGCAGGCTTAGTATTCGATTGCTTCTACAGCCTTGTTGAGTGCTAGATGCTGCATTCACAGAGACTGACTGGCTGCGCAAGCTTCTATACTGTGGAAGATTGAAAATTACACCTGACTGCACATTTTACATCTTTCTTCTCCTTGGATGGGTGTGGCTTTTAAAAAAACTGATATTTCTTTCACGTTATCACTATGGCTCACACATTCAATGAGACAGTAGTGGGCAATGCTGCTACGATCTTGTATATATTGGTTTCTGCTGAAACTATTGGGATAACTTGGGTAGATTCTGTCATCAATGCTTCTTGCTGGTACCTGTCTAAGCTACTGATATCATGTGGGAGGGATACCTTCTTTGGTAGAAGGTAACCTTAATCATATAAGTTTATTTGATCTTGCTTAATATCTAGATAAAATACATCTGAGATAAATGATTGTCTCTCTTGTGACACTCTCAGGCTCAAATTAAGATTAAATACACATGAACTACATGCTGTTAACACTAAGAACAATCACTGAAGTATTATACACTCTTTTTTAAAACACGTAGACCTTGGAGAACATACATCTTAGCTTCTCCCAGTTTTATAGTCCTTAATTTCCTAATGGGAATTCCTAATAGAACTTATCTTGCAATGTCAGTTAACCCCTTTAGCTACTAACTGGCCCTTACACAATACCTAGTGCTTTCTTATAAAGGCTAGGAAGAATTTAGGATTAAATTTTGGAAAATAATGAGTGTTCCAGTTGTCTTTAGCAACACAAAATTTGAAGAGGAATACAAATAGCCAGTGTTCCTCCTGTTGTTTTGATTTATAGATCATAAGATATCTGTGATACTGAGTACAGTTATTTATCACGTGTTTCTGCTTCTCTTGGAGCCTTGAACTCTGCTAATGTCAGAGTAGCATTACCATTAACATATTCATAATCTTAAACGTTGATAAAAGGAAATAAGAAGTCAAAGATTTTCATCTTGCACTCATCTGGACTACAACATAAGAAATAGACTTGATAGAAGTCACACTAATTTACACAGCAAGAGGACAGGGTGCTGATCAGTTGGGCTGTAATGGAGATGCAGCAACAATGCTGCAATGCCCTTTATTCCTTCATCTAAGTCAGTAACATAGACTGTAGATAATTGACACTCCAACACTGATTCCCTGTGGTATCCAGCTAGATCTGGGTTGCCAACCTGAAAATGACCCATCAATCACAACTCTCTGCATTAGTTGGTCAATCTTCTCTCCATCTATTATTCCCAACACCATGGGCTTTTAGCTTGTGCAGTCACATTTATCATCATCTTATCAAATGTCTTTTGGAAATTCAGATACACCACATCGACTTGTTCTAACCCTACCGTTACATCCTCAAAACTTTGAATAGATTTTCTAAACATGATTTAATTTCTGTAAAACCATACTGCCTCTGTTTGATTGCATCATGATTTTCTAAATGTCTTATTATTACTTCCTTAATAATGATTTTCAGCATTTCTCAATGACAGATATCTAGATAACTGACCTGTTTTCAGTTATCTCCTTTTGTGAATAGAGGACTCACATTTATCGTTATTCAATACAATCGCTCATTACTACATTTGTAGTCCCTTCTTTTAAAACCTCATGTTCAGGCTACTAGGCATTAGAACATGTTAAACTTCTGTCCCATTAGTTTGCCTCATTCTACACTGATAATGATTACTTTAACTTCCTCCATTCCTTTTGCCCTCTTACTTTCTACCATTATTCATATACTGTCTTCTACCATGAAGACAGACACAAAATATGTGTTCAATTTCTCTGTCATTTCTTTATTTCCTGTTACTAATTCCCCACTTATTATCTAAGGAAGAAATATTTAATTTAGTTATTTGCTTCTTTTTTTATGTTCTTGCAGAGGCTCTGACTGTCTGTTATTGTGTTTCTTCCTAATTTACTCACATAATAATGACATAACAATAATAATGATTGGAGACTGGAACTAACTGCCCGTAAGGACAGTTGAATCAGAGCCTCTCGTAACATTTTCAGCAGTACTTAGATATTCACTTGCATTGCCATATCCTCCAGAGCTATGGGTCATGAGCTGGAAAATGCAATGAATGTAGTCAGATCTTTGGCAAGGGTCACAGGCACACTGGAATGAATAGGTTCCGTCTGTGCCGTAAACATCTATGAGTCTGTAAACTATTTTGTATGTTAGTAATTTTTACTCATCCTTTCTTTCTAAATTTGTCTCTAATCTTCTGGCCTTACACTGATCACCACAACACTGTGTGCCTTTCTTTTGAATGTGATGCCACCTTTAACTTTCTTTGTTATCTAAGAGATATTCTTCTCAGAGATATTCTTCTCATTCTTCTCAGAGAACCTTTCTTTCTGGGAGTATATTGTCGCTGAGGATTATGAAATTTCATCTCAAGTCTGTGCCACTGCTTATCCAATGTTAACATTCTAAACTATTTTACCAGCCCACTTCTGCCCATTCTGTTGTCGTACTCGTGTAATTGTCTTTATTTACACTGATGACACTTGGTTCAGAACCAAATTTCTCACGTTCAAACTGAACATGAATGTGAACTATGTTATGATCACTCTCCCCTAGACAATTCCCTTCTCTTTAAGATCATTAATTATTTGATAATACTGGTCCTGCTTTATAATTATGTATTTTCAATCTCTGATTTTTGTATAGTAGGTTATTGTCAAAACGAGATGGAATGTGTGACCAGCCTGTTAATTTCAAAATTATATTGCTAGACTTTGAAGATTGAAGTTGCTCAGGGGCACTCATACAAATGCAAGGTGCTCTTTGCAGAAAACAGCCAAGGAAACTAAAAATTCTCATTAAATGTTGCACTCAGTGGACGCGTTCGAAATGTTCAACATTTGAGAAACTGCAAATTGATCAGTTTAGAATGTCTTGGATTGGCAAATTGAACTCTTTTGAAAAAAGATGTGCATGTACAATGTTGGAGGCAAGTACAGAGGAGCACTTGCCAAAATTTGTGCATTCCCTCAGGGATAAAGAAAGGAAGACTTGGAGAAAGACAATTGCCATGACACAAAATTTGAACCATGTAAGTCTCTTCAGCTCTGATTTGTAACTTGCCTTTCTCCCTGAGGAAATGAACAAAATCAAAGCTTAAAAACTGTTTGACTTTGCTCACTGTTGGATACTAATAGAACAGTACAAAATAAACCTGAGCTTCAGAAATAGATTCTTTGATAGAACTGCGTACACAGGGATGCAGGCTTAGAAACTGGGCATGAATGAGGTGCTAGGATCCAAAGGAGATAGTCGGAACCTTCCCTTGACCAATTCCAATTTTGTTGATTTTCTTTTCAAGCTCAGATCAAAACAACTCTGAGGCACAGAACAGAGAGTGTGATCTGGAACCATATCTGGGAGCTGATGTTACGAAGGAGAAGCTGGCCTTTAGAAATGGAAACAGAGGACATGCCATGTGCAGATCGACACCTGAAAGTGAATGGGGTTTATATTTCAACTAGCTGCCCATCACGAGAACTATACAATCAGGCGGAAATCAGTACAGAAAGTACGGTAGAAGCTAAATCCGCACAAAGCAAGGAGGGTGAAGGGGTGAGAACAGTTGCAGGTCAGGTAGTAATTTCTGTTTAGATTTAGAAAAGGCAGATTCCAACATAAATTGCACTTAATTTGATCGCAGTAGATAAACTGAGACGGGGTCAAATTACTAAGCAGCGACATACTCTCCTCCTTCATTCTCAACAAGCATCAACTGTAGTTATTTTTATCAATATTGAATCTCATCCACTTCTGCTTAAATACTGGCTGTTGTCTATCCACCTGGGTATTGTCAGGCATGCCTTCAGTGGCCTCAGACCAAAGGTCTGAAATTTCTTCGCTAATCCGTGACCTAAAGTTTAAGGGATCTTTAAGACCTGGAATTTAGACCCCCAGAAGCAGAACTCAAATGCACCCACTGGAGCTGCTGGCCAATCTGAGGCTGGCAGCTCTACAATGGCAGTGGCAGTGCCACTGTGAGTGACGGCTGGATCCAGTAATGTGTCCAGGGTGAGACTCACAGTGCCTTTTCATGAAGGACCCCCATCTGGAAGGCCACAAGTAAATGCAATAAGGTTTGATTCTTGGTCTCTCTCATCCTTCGCTGGCTGAATAACAGTGGAAGTGGGATGGAGTTTCATCATTATTCCTGGTCAGGGATTCCCAAATCTTAACAAGCTGAGGGGTTTCCATAGAGTGCATTAAGGTGGAAGTGGTTCCTGTGGCTGAAGGATCTGCAGAAGAGCCAATGGATTTGGGATAAAATGGAAAATCAGGAGAAATGTACTTACACAGGAAGTTACAACAATCGGGAATGTGCTGCCTTAAATAATGGTAGAAGGAACCAAAGTAGTAACTTTTAAAGAAGACATTTAATTGAAAAACAGCATTTACAAATTTATGGAGAAGGAATAAGGGAATAGGAGTCACACAGGCACCCAAATAGTACACTTCTGGGTTATATGACTCCATGGCTGGAGTCTTCTTGTCAGTGATGGGCTTGAGGGTGGTAATACTTTTAATGAGGTAGGATGTATAATGTACCTGAATCCCACCACCTTCCCATCTCCACCAGAATTAAGTTCAAGGCAGGAAGGTCCATGGTTGATCTTCCAGGCCAGCTGCCAATTGAATCCTTTAATTGGCCAATTAATGAACATACAAAGGCCTCTTCCCACCACCCATGAGATTAAGCTCCATCAACCTGTGGCGAGAGGTGAATTTGTGTGAGGTTGCTTGTTACTGGTAGATGGGGGTGGGGAGCTGGATGGTGAAGGGATCCCTCAATTACAGGCAATCAGAGCCTGTTCAAGAGACTGGACATTGAGGAAGGGGAGTGTGACTCATGAGAGCCATCATCACTATATTCTTCAGACCACACATCCACCTCACGGGTTTCCGAACCTGTGAAACCCACACTTTTCTTACACGGGTCCTGAGTCTAGTGTAATCCTAGGAATCCAGGTGGTGTGGGGTGGGTGTCCTTCTGGCAGAAAACACAACCTTTTCAGAGGCTCTGAGATAACAAGGTGTAGAGCTGGATGAACACAGCAGGCCAAGCAGCATCAGAGGAGCAGGAAAGCTGA
>JAHRHZ010000023.1:15501827-15525084 GCA_024137785.1 Ginglymostoma cirratum | reverse complement strand
GCCCCATGCTTGTTATCTCGGATTCTCCAGCATCTGCAGTACCTTTTACCTCTATTTGATTTAGTTTGGTCTTCTTGGACTCAGCCTTTCTTCCCTTTAGAATAAAGCCACTGAGCTCACTCATCACTGATATGGAGGGGAACCCCAGCAGCAGCAATAAGGAAAATGAAGAAGGAAGAGGGGAGATGTTGGCTGACTTTCGAGCAATGTGGAACCTCCTGAGTCGGCTCTCACTGTTTGTTCTGGACAATGCTGAGGAAGCCATTGGTGACAATAAGCTGAGGAAGAGGAACATCAGTTAGGCCAAGTGTGTGCCCCATAGCAAGGCTGGAGCATGCAGCAGAGGTCATGGACCTGAGCTCCACATGGGCAATCAATGTTTTGCATCTTGCTGCATCTCACCTCCCATTTTCCCAATTTAAAACAATAAAAGGCCTTTGAACTTGGACCACAGCAGTGGGAATGGGGAGAACCAGTCTGCTGGGCGGATGGGAGCCATATATGACAACAGGCAAATGAGACAGTCTCTAAGCCTGACCGCTGCACTCCACCCAAGCCCCTTGCTCCCGCTACCCTGAAGTCACCTCCAGCCAACTGGACATTTCCCCTGCTGCTGGTGGAGAGTGTAGCTGTGTCATAGACCAAACACCATCATCCAGCCTCCAGGAAAATAGCCAGAGGACAGAATGGAGGGCACACTATAGACAGCAGTGTGAAGTTCCATGCATCTTTATCTCTGATCGGACCTTGATGGTGGGGTTAGGAGTCACAATTTAGCCCATGTGATAAAACCTCCAGGAAGCCACTGTATTGCAGCTCGCTGTAAGGCTTTACTATTTTGCAATCTGTTTCACGGCTCACCGGCCATCCGACTGTGATGACAGAAGACTGGAATCCTCAAATAACCTCTGTAATGAAGATAGGTCTGATTTCATTTAATATTTCTGAAAAACTTGCTTTAGAACATTTTTTGGTGTAAATGCATTTTTCAAAAAATACATAGGGGATCAAATTGCTTTTTTAACTATTTTGTGGAAGAATAGCGCGTCACATTAAAGTCAGTGTCGGTCCATGTTACACTACAGAAATCCTTTCTCCATTGCGTTTGGTGACTGCATCAGTGCCCAGCTGAATACAGACAAATTCTTACCCCTCAAGGCTTGAGGTTTTCCTTCAGGACATGTCACAACCAATTGATAACAACTTGAATCTTGCCTTTCTTGAGAAGCATATTAAAAACCAAAGACACTCGTAATGTATTAATGTTTAAACCCAATGAGAACATACGATCAGGATTCAGCCATTCAGACCTGTTGAGCCTATTTAACTGCTCAATTCAGTCATGGTAAGGCTCTGTGGTAAAATTCAACAATGTATTCAGCTGCTAACCAAAACATTGGTTCTAGATGATCCAACAAGTATTTTGGAAATTTTTGCAGTGCAGCGGTAGTGTCCCTACCTCTGGGTCAAGTTTCAAGTCCCACCTGTTCCAGAGGTGTGTCGTAACAGGCTTGATCATGTAAACAAACATATTATGTCATATTTGATCTAACTCCATGTTAGTTCTGCAACCCTTAATTAGAGTCATAGAGTCATAAAGATATACGGCACGGAAACAGACCCTCCGTTCCAACTCGTCCATGCTGACCAGATATTCCAAATCAATCTAGTCCTATTTGCTAGCATTTAGCCAATATCCCTCCAAATCCTTCCCATTCGTATACCCATATAGATGCCTTTTAAATGCTGTAATTGTACCAGTCTCCACCACTTCCTCTGACAGCTCATTCCCTACACACACCACCTTCTGCATGAAAAGGTTACCCCTCAGATCCCTTTTAAATCTTTCCCTTCTCCTCCTTAAACCTATGCCCTCTAGTTTTTGAATCCCCTACCCCAGGGGAAAGACCTTGACTATTCACCCTATCCATTCCCCTGCTTAATAAAAATCTACAAATCTCTGTTTTGAAATTTTATTTAACCACCAGTCTATCTAGCCCTGTTCTGAAGAAGGGTCACTCAACATGAATTGCTAACTCTGCTTTCTCTCCACAGATGCTGCCAGACTTGCTGAGTTTCACCAGCATTTTCTGTTTCTCATTATTTCAGATCTACTGTATCTGCAGTTCTTTGTTTTATTTTAGTCTAAGTAGCTGTTCTATTCTCACATCCTGATTCTCAGAATTGATTCAGATTTATCCCACAATGATGTACATTCCAGATTCCCATTATCCATAGTGTTCTGGGTGTCACTCCTAAACACATGAACAAAATACATAAATGAGGGCATTGAGAAACAGTAACCGCGCCGGTATCTGAAGCCAAGACTTACAAATACTGAGATTTTCTTTGCAACATTCAAAAGGATCTCTGTGTCACTGAAATTTTTTGAATTGAATATTCTGAAAACAGTTTTGTCCTCCAAAGTAGGTATTTGCTAAACGATTGACGAATATTTGAAGCTGTACGTTTTAAAATTCAGTGTTTGCCTGCAGCTGGAGGAAAAGAGAGAACATGATGTTGAGCTGCAACATAGCTGCTTTATTCTGTTCTGTGTGAAACTTCTTATTTTAGATTCACTAATTGATAAAAGCCCTTTTAGGCTGCACAAGTAGCTTAAAGGTAAACATCTTGAAAAATAACAGGAAATTTATTGTTTTAGATATTTAAGTATCTACACATTTTTCATCAGGTGATGAAGATCATCCATACATGTCATGCAGATTTGACGAAACTGGGAGAGATAGTGTCTGTGGGCAATCCAGAGGCCCGGGCTAAAGTTCTGGGGCACATGAGTTCAAATTTCACCATAGCAGCAGACCAAAATCAAATTCACTTAATAAATCTGGAAACTAAAGCTGATCTCAGTGATGGTGACCAACAATCTAGTTCACTAGACTACACAGTGTGGAGCTGGAGGAACACAGCAGGCCAGGCAGCATCACAGGAGCAAGAAAGTTCACGTGTTGGGTTGGGACATTTCTTCAGAAATAGGGGAAGGGGAAGGGAGCTCTGAAATAAATAGAGAGAAGGGGTCCGGCTGGGGAAGGTAGGTGGGGTGGTGATAGGTGACTGCAGGTAGGTGGGTGGTGGGGATTGGTCAGTGAGAGGGAGCCCACCGACTCCAATAGCCACCTGGACTACACCTCCTCCCACCCACCCTCCTGCAGGAATGCACTCCCTTACTCCCAATTCCTCTGCCTCCGCCGCATCTGCTCCCAAGATGAAGCATTCCACTCCTGGACATCTCAGATGTCCTCCTATTTCAAGGACCACAACCTCCTCCCTCTGGTGATCAAAAATGCCCTCAAACGCATCTCTTGCATTTCCCGCACCTCTGCCCTCAAACTCCCTTCCCCAACAAAAATAAAGACAGAATGTCCCTAGTCCTCACATATCACCCCACTAACCTCCACATCCAGTGTATCATTCTCTGCCATTTCTGCCACCTAAAACCCGACCCTATGGCCAAAGATATATTTCCCTCCCAAACCCTATCTGCCTTCCATAGGGACTGCTCTCTCCACGACTCCCTCATCCGCTCCACACTCCCCACTAGCCCCACCACCCCCGGCACCTTTCCCTGCAACGGCAGGAAGTGCTACACCTGCTCCTACACCTCCCCCTTCACCGCCACCCAAGGCCCAAAGCAAACCTTTCTGACAGGGGTTCACCTGTACATCCTCCAACTTGGTCTACTGTATCCATTGCTCCAGATGTGGCCTCCTCTACATCGGCAAGACCAAGCGGAGACTTGGAGACCCTTTGTAGAGTCTCTGCGCTCTGTTCGCGACAAACCACAACACCTTCCGGTTGCGATTTTAACTACGCCTCCCGCTCCGTGGGTGACCTGTCCATCCTGGGACTCCTCCAGCGTCACAATGACACCACCCAGAAACGGGAGGAGCATCACCGCCTCGGGAGCCTACAGCCCAATGGCCTAAAGACAAAATTCACCAGTTTTAAAATCTCCCTACCTCCAGCCTCATCCCATGACCAACCCTCCCTCTCATCCCCACCTCCTCGACCTGACATAGCCTGTCCATCTTCTTTCCCACCTATCCACCCTACCCTTCCTACCAAGTAATCCTCACCAAGTAATACCTGCATCCAACCTATCACCACCCCACCTACCTATTCCCAGCCCCATCCATCCTCCCTCCTGCCTCCTTGACCTGACACAACCTGTCCATCTTCTCCCTCCCCTATGTCCTACCCATCCCACTGACCAATCCCCACCATTCCCTACTTGCATTCACCATCCAACCTACCTTCCCCAGCCCCATCCTTCCTCTCTCTATTTATTTCCCAGCTCCCTTTCCCCTCCCGATTTCTGAAGATGGGACCCGAGCTGAAACGTTAACTTTCCTGCTCCTCTGATGCTGCCTGGTCTGCTGTGTTCCTCCAGCTCCACGCTGTGTTATCTCTGACTCCAGCATCTGCAGTTCTTGCTATCTCCGATCTGGTTCACTACGTCCTTTAGGAAAGGAAATCTGCCATCCATACTTGGCCTGGCCTATGTGTGACTCCAGACACACAGCAATGTGGCTTGCTCTTAAGTGCTCTCTGCATTAGCTTAGCAAGCCTTCAGCTCTAGGTCAATTAGGAATGGGCAACAAAACCTGTCCTTGCTGTTGATATGTCCGCAACCCAAAGAATTTTTTAAAAAAGGCCCATCTTTTGCCCTCTTTAAAGAAGCAAACTGCCTGTCCTTATTTGTTCTGAGGAAGGGTCACTTGACCTGAAACGTTACCTCTGTTTTCTGTCCACCAATGGTGCCAGACCTGCTGAGCTTTTCCAGCAGTCTCTGAAACAGAAATAGCAATTTCTGTTTTCATTTCTGTCCTTATTTGGTATGGGCCTCTCTGTGGCTGCAGTTCCACATCAAAGAAGGAATAGATTAGCAATCTGTGTGAGATATATGTAGGAAACAGTAGGAGGCCATTCAGCCCCTCAATCCTGTTATACTACCTAGACTGTGGTTGGTCTGTCCCTGTACCAGCCCATGCAGAAAAGCTGTTGGGCTGCCCTCCATATGCATGTCATCCCCTACCATGGATAAAATATCATCGGGACACAATGAGGCAATTGGGGGCCATTAATTGACCAATTACAAGTCTCAATAGGCCCAAAGAAGACTAGGTGATCTGATGCCACCATCCCAACCCCTTTGTAAAATGCGAGGCAGGTTGGTTTTGGGCAGCAATGTAATGGGAATGCCACTTGCTGCATTTTATGAGTCACCCACCTCAAAGGACACTGACTGGCTGGACAGGATATTTTGAGATTGTTTTATCTGGAACAGCTCCTGAAGGCAACTCCTACACTGATGAGTAACAGTGGATGTTGTTGACCGTAAGCCCTCAGTCTACGGCAATATGTCCAATTGACAAGCTTTATGAAGACTGCTGTTGGGTGTTCAAGGCACAGCAGAATGGAGAGATTTACTTCCTTTGGTTGCAGGACTGATACTCAATCTACCTGTGTTCTTGAAAGTGCTAGTGGTCTCTATCAGAAAAAAATAAGCAATTTTTAACAACCAGTTTTTCGCTGGAGGATAGGATTGCAAGAGATAAATCTGGAGAGGAACACTTGTGTATTTTTGAACTTTCTTTATTCGGATGGTTTCGTGGCAATTAATGTCATACCCAGTCCCATCTCCTCCTTTTCTCAAGCTCCGTGCAACTATAGTGTGAAAATTGAATTGAATGAGGTTTATTGTCACATGTTCTCATGAGTACAGTGAAAAGTGTACAGGTCACCACTTACGGCACCATCTTAGGTACAGAAATATCTAGCACAGCTTCTTGAGTACAGATTCTTAGGAAAGATATAGAAAAATAATGAAATAAAAAGTCCAGCATTACAGACCTACAGAAATAGTAAAGTGTTTTATTTCTCTCTGTTCTGTGAATGTGATTTTCCTGTCTTCTCCCTCCTCTTCCTGAGCTTCTGATTCTCTGTCTCCACTTTCTGACTTGCATCTCTTTTACACTCTCCTTTCTCTTTTTTTCCCTACTCTCTTCTGCCTCCCTCTTACCCTAACTTCTCTCCTTGTCTCTCACCTCTTTGATCCATCTATCTTTTCCCCTGCATTCTCTCCTTTCTCTCTCTTACATAGAGGCTCATTCTGTTAAACTTGTTTTGATGGTACAGAATAGACTGTCTCGTCCTCACACACACATAAATGCAATCAATAGGATTCAACTGAGAAGAATCAGATCACTGATTTCTGCACATTAACTGTGGCTAATTACCCTCTCGCCAATTAATTCCAGCCTTATGATCATTAGTATGCTCTCTTGCACCAACAGGCTCTGTCACTTTGTATTTACTTGCATTTCAATTGAGGTTTATACGAGGAACCATACAGAAATCTAGCTGGTCCGTCAGTGGCTGCAGTTGCAATGTTCCCATTTTACAGGCATTAATCAAAAGCATCTAAATAATTCACTTGGTTGAAATCAAATCATGAACCTTTCTTGCAAAGTAAGCCCTTGTCAGTTGTGAATTGATATAAAATCAGAACAAGGATATCCACTAGAGTCACACATGGACGTAGTCAGAAAGTCATACAACATGGAAACAGACCCTTCAGTCCAACTAGTCCATGCTGACCATGTTCCCAAACTACATGAGTCCTACCTGCCTGCCTTTGGCCCATATCCCTCCAAAGCTTTTCTATTCATGTGCTTATCCAAATTTCTTTTAAACGTTATTACTGTACCTGCATCCACCCCTTCTTCTGGCAGTTCATTCCACACACTAACCACTAAAGTTGCCCTTCATGTCCTTTCTAAATCTTTCTTCTCTCACCTAAAAATATCTCCCCTAATTTTGAACTCCTGCACCTTAGGGAAAAGACCTTTGCTGTTCATCTTATCTTTGGCCCTCATGACTTTTTACGACTGTCTATAAAGTCATCCCTCAACCTCCTAAGCTCTAGTGAAATAAGTCCCAGCCTATTTTTTATAACTGAATCTCTCCATTCCTGGCAACATCCTGGTAATTTTTTTTTCTGGACCCTCTCCAGTTTAAAGATATCCTTCCTATAACAGGGCAAACTGCACATAGTACTCTAGAAGAGGCCTCAATAATGTCCTGTACAACCTCAACGTGGCATCCCAACTCGTATATTCAAAGGTCTGAGCAATGAAGGCAACCATGCTAAACGCCTTCTTAGCCACCCTGTCTCCGTGCGATACAAACTCTTCCTGAAAGTCTCCAGACATGACCTCCTACCTCTGAATGACACATCAGCTCACCAGGCTTATAGAACATTTTCAATATTTTGCCAGGTAATAAACGCAAGTGTTGAAAGGATATGAAAGGGAACCAATCTTCTTTCATACCCCAATGATTTTTCTCCCGGGTTTTGCTCACACCAGTATCCTAGACATGAATCTTTAAGTCCAAGAGTGACCTGTTGTTCAATGTGAAAAATAAATGGGCAGGAGTCTGTACACTGTAAATGCAATTCAGATACTGCTGAATCCTCTAAAACAAACAGCTAGCTGAGCAGAAATAGGCCTGGATATGGATTTCTCTGGATTAAAAATAATCCACTTGAAGGTTTCATGCCATACTGCAATTTAATTTGACAATCAGAAAATCAATCCAAACAAAAACATGAGGCTTAGAAATAAAAGATTCGATTTTACAAGCTAATGGGTCATTTGAGTCACATACTAGCAACAAATTAATTATATATGTTGTACTATCATTAACTGAAAGAGGGAGTGTAGGGTATTGCAGTCCCACGGTCCTTGGCCCTTTCATGTTTAGGCACAGAATTGGAATAAAGTCCAGACCCATGACATAAATCCTCTTCTCCCATTTACAACACTGTGGACTCTAAGTACTTTAACTTCAGCCAACTTTAAACCAAATCCTAAACAGAATATGAAGCCCCAGAATAAAATTGTGCACAATTCTGCAATAGTTTTGAGCTTGGTGTCTTAGTCACATTCTTATGACGTACGTAGCTGTAGAGGTGTGGATGATTCATGCTGCCTGAGCTCTTACAGGACTTATAGGTAGAACTGGTGAACCTGAATGAAGTCAAGATGGTCATTTTTTGGTGACTCATCGACTTCCTCAAAGGCCACACTGATGACTGGTGCACATGGAGTCTCTTATCTAGCTGAACTGTTTGGTCAGAGTAAGATTTTTTTTAAAGGAAGCATAAAATGTACAATAGTCGCATGGTCCCTTAAACTGGACTCACCCTTAAAGTGATATTACCTTTCCTAAGATGCACTACATGTTAGGGTGGACTATCCTCTTGAAGGTTGCATACCTTCCTGAAGATGAACGCTATTTCTTTAGGCTCAGATGGATGAATATTAGATGAATTTAGGATATCTGCTGGGCCTGAATGAGTTGGACTGAAGGGTCTGTTTCCATGCTGTGTCTCTCTGTGACTCTATGACTGTATTTACTTTGCCTTAAGGCCTAATGTAACGGAACAGGAAATGTCAGAGCCTGCTGTGGATGGAGTAACACAATATCTGATTCCTAGGCCCTACATCTGTGTCTTCTTCCCGATCAATGTTTAAAATAGAGTCATACCCAGAATAAATGGTTCCAGCTTCCACTGAAAATTTGAAAAACTGTTACAATTCATGTTAACAAACTTTTTTTATGCAGCTGTGAGGTCTATTTATTTTCTAGTTATCAATCATAAATTTTTGCTTCAGTGCCTTTGAAGAGGCCATTTCCAAACATCAATGAAATAGTTTCACTGGAGATGTGAATGCGTCCTCGGTTCTTCCAGACTAATGCATTCCCTCCTTGCAACATTGCGAACAATACCATGTGACATCTAGCAGGAGGAACATCAGAATGGGAGTAGGCTATTCAGCCTCTCAAACATATTCTGGCATTCAATTAGATCATAGTAGATCATAACTGCAAGTAATTGTAGAAATATGAAGGCACGTAGAGACTCCCAATTCCAGCATCTTGAGCATTCCTGATTTTTGTCTCTCCGCTGTCAGCTGCATTGTTAACTGTCTGGACCTAACCCTTTGTAATCTATTCCTTAATCTTCTTGTCTCTCTCCTTCCTTTAAGACGCGCCTTCCAACCTACCTCTTTCTCTATGCAATTGGCTTCCATCCTTGGGCAGGGGCACGGTGACTCAGTGGTTAGCACTGCTGCCTCACAGTGACAAAGACCCAGGTTTGATTCCACCCTCAGGTGACTGTCTGTGTGGAGTTTATACATTCTCCCTGTGTCTGCGTGGGCATTCCAGATTCCTCCCACAGTCCAAAGATGTGCAGGTTAGATGGATTGGCCATGCTAAATTGCCCTGGAGTGTCCAGGGATGTGTAGGTTAGGTGGATTAGCCATGGGAAAGGCTGGGTGACAGGGATGCTCTTCAGTGTGGACACAATGGGCCGAATGGCCTGCTTCCACCTTGTAGGGATTCTGTGAAAAATGAAGCACATTGACCTGGTGTCAAACTTTGCTTGATATAGCCCCTATGATGCACCTTGAGAAGATTTTATAATATTACAGGCGTTATATAAATACAAATTGTTACTATTAAGGCCACTGAATGTTGCAATTTGGGTCACATCTCGACTTTCAATTTATGCTTAAAGACACAGGTGAACAAACCATGATGGCTTGGGATATCTAACAAGGAGAGATTGTCAGAAGCATCAACTCAAACAGTGTACAGCTCTCATAGAGGTTATAGAAACCATGTTGTAGCCCCGTGGTCATGATGGGAATTCCGTCCATCATGGCAGCCACTTTGCTATGGCTAGAATGTCAATAGCAGGAGGTGCAAGCTCAAATCCCACGGCAGCAGCTGCCGAGAAATGGAACTCAGTCTTAAACATCTGGAAATAAAATCCTGCTACCAGCTAGAAGTCAAGATGATGCCATCGAATTTCAGCGAGGATATCTGTTGTGTCATCTCAGCTGCTGTGACTTCAGTCCCATTCCAACATGCACAACCTTTAACTGCTCTACAACATAGCTGTGCAATAAGTACTGAACTATACTGAACTATAAGTAATAAAGCAGATGTGACTGCATTGCTGACTATACCACACAGGCAAATGATTTTATTGCTGATTTGATATTAGAGATATAAATGATTCTGTTACTTTATAAAATCACAGAATCATAGAATCCTTAGAAACCTTGCCTCCTGTTGGCATGGAATAGGAGCAGAATATTGTAAAATGTTCTTTTTAATCTAACACTATGACTGAACACAAGTGTCTTTTGAGGAAAATTCAAAACAGGGAAAAGATTATTCCAAATTGAAGTCAACTAAAATAAACTTCGTTTTCCAGATATGCACATCCCTAATTACACCCAGCATTCCTGGTTGTTTTTACAACTGTTTCTTTACACAACGGATGCCTTATTCAGAAAGTGCTCAGTTCGACCAGATGGAGAGTCTGCACCGATAGTAAAAATTAAAAATGTATTTGCCTTTGGGTTGCAACTTGTTGACAGACACAGAGGCAACTGATCTGAAAATCAAATTTCAAAGAGCACTTTTTTTTTCAGGTAATTCAAACTGAATGTATTCCTTAACAACAATTTTCATTCTTGAAAGTCGGGTACAAGCAATACAATACAGACAGACTCACGTTCAGCACTGCTTCTCTGTGTAAGCGAGATAGTCCCAGTTTCAGGATAAGGAGCCAATCATTCAGGACCGCCATGAAGACAAAGTGCTTTTGATCAGGGAGTTATGAATCTTTAGAATTCTTTACCCCAGAGGACTGGGGGTATTTCATTGTTGAATATATTTGTGGCTGTTGAGGGAGATTTTTGGTCCGTCAGGATACCAAGGGATATGGAGAACAGATGGGAAAGTGAATTTGAGGCAGCATTAAGTTGTGATGGTGTTGATACAATGTTTAAAAGACATTTGGATAAGTTCACGAATAGGACAATTTTGGAGGGATATCGGCCAAGCACATGCAGATGGGACTAGTTTAATTTGGGAATATGGCCGGCATGGATTGGTTGGACCGAAGGGTCTGTTTTCATGCTGTATGACTACGAATGGTGGATCAGGCTCAATGGGATGAATATTTTGTATATCTTGGAAGAATCCACAGATGACAGTATTTGCTATGTATGCCACAGGTTTATTTACAAGAGTCTTAAAATACCTCTGTAATCATAAAGCGTGTGCATCCATGCTTTTAGATCAGCTTTTATTATGTGTGGGAAGATAGAAGTAAAATTATCTCATTGAATGGCAGTGCAGGCTCGAAAGATTGAATTTCTTACCACTGCTCGTAATGTTTATCTTCTCACAAGGAAATTTGACATTATTGCTCGGTTTTTCCAGCATTATCTGTAACTACTTAGGGTAGGTCAAGCTTCATTTTCAAGACTGGCTCCCTGAATAAATTCACACCACACCATGAGAAAAATGGAACATGTGTGAATCTTAAGTTCTAGTGGCCAGTACCCAATACGTGATATATATTGCTTACATCTGCTTCCGTTACCAGCTCATTTACTCGGGCAGTTCTTCCATTAGTGCCTTTTTTTATCAGTATGTTTAAAAGTTCCAGTCACAGTGTAAGTGATAAGAAATTCTTACACTTCCTGTCTCACTTAATTATGCACTTTGCTGGACTGTAAAATGAAATCTACCCTCCGTCTGAAATGTTTCTTCAACAGGTTTACAGCATTCTCAAATAGATATGACTTGGGCAGTTCCAGAAATATTGTGAAGCTGTATTGGGTGGGAGATAATTCAAAACATTTTGGAAGCGCTTTCACAAGCAATGATCCATGTTTCTTGAAATTCTTTGGGCAGATGACTCTCGTTTTAATTGGTGCATGAAAGCCAGATTTTCTTTCGAGTTAACGTTTTGACAATGTCATTGCAGAGACCTTGAACGTCAAAATGAGCAGTTAAGAAGGGTGTCATTTCCTTAAATGGGCTTAACCTTTCAAAAATAAGTTCTACCTTAATGAACTTGTTTGGGTACCACTGGGAGAGAAGAAACTGTGATTAAATGAACAGCATGGTGGCTCAGTGGTTAGCACTGCTGCCTAACAGCGCCAGAGACCTGGGTTTGATTCCACCTTTGGGTGACTGTGTGGAGTTTGCACATTCTCTCCGTGTCTGTGTGGGTTTCCTCTGGGTACTCCGGTTTCCTCCCACAGTCCAAAGATGTGCAGGATGGGTGGATTGGCCATGCTAAATTGCCCACAGTGTTCAGGGATGTGTACCTTAGGTGGGTTATAGAGGGATGGGTCTCAGTGGGATGCTCCAAGGGTCGGTGTGGACTTGTTGGGCTGAAGGGCCTGCTTCCTCACTGTAGGGATTCTATGAAGAACACCACTCATTGTGATTGAAATTTGTCACACATGTGTTTTGATTAAATCCAGTTTACATTCAAGCTGCAAAAATGCTTGGTAATGATAATTCCCCAAGAGAGAATTGAACCATCTCCTCTGGACTGTCAACAGCATAACTAATACGTTATCAACATCCTATCAGTTACCACTGACCAGAAACTTAACTGCACCAGCTGTTTATATTCTGCAGCTACAAAAGTGGGTTAAATTCTGTAGCAAGTAACTCAACTTCCAAGTCCCAAAGCTTATCCATCGTCTAGGAAGTGCAAGTCATGAGTTTGAAGGAGTACTCTGCATTGGAGGAGTGCAGCTCCCAAACACTTGAGAAGCATAACACCATCCAGCACGAAGCGACTCTCTTGATTGAGTCCCTGTCCACTACCTTCAGCATTCACTTCCTCCACCAACAAAGCCCAGTTACAGCAGTGTATAACAGCCACAAAATGGGCTGCAGCAAGTCACCAGGCTCCATCGGCACAGCCTTTGAGCCTGTCCCTCCATTCAATGTGGTCATGGCTGATTTCCCAATTCGCTGTGAGTCATCAGCATTGTTAAGCACAGATCAAATAAATACAGAAAAGGCTCAAAGGACTGAATGGGCCATGTTTCTATGTTTAACAATTACTTCAGATCAAGTTATTGTAACAGATGGAAACCGAAAGAACTGCGGACACAGTAAATCAGAAACAAAAACAGAAGTTGCTGGAAAAGCTCAGCAGGTCTGGCAGTATCTGTGAAAAGAAAATCAGAGTTAACGTTTCGGGTCTGGTGAACCTTCCTCAGTTCTGTTTTTGTTTCTGATTGTAACAGATTGGTTGGGGTGTTGTACCATTCTGCTGTTGTATGAACCAGCATAGCACATTTAAAGCAGCTTTGTTGCTAAAATTGCTCACAGGCTTACCTGATTCAACTGTAGTCTATTAATGTTTTATCACTAGACTATTTACATCTTCAAGAAAACTTCAAATTAATCAAGAGAAGAGTCGGGCGTTGTGAATGACAGATATCCAATTTGTTATCTCTTGTCCTCACTCAAATTTAAAATGAGCCCTTCAGATTGAAGATAAATGTGCAGGTGAGGAGATTTTGAACACTAAATAATCTGGAATACACTGTCATAAAGAATGATGGAGGTTGGTTCAGGACTAACTTCCAAAAGGCCCAAGGGGAAAATGCAATAAAATTGCTGAGTGGTCCAATTTGCCTTAAATACTTCATAATGGAGGTCAGTTTTATTCATTTTCAAGTACTGTTGGCTTATTGTGGTTTCTCCCTCTATTGTGGGTTGGATAGGGCCTTAAAAAGGGCAAAAATTTGTGGGCGTGTTGGGAAAGTTCAGGGGAAATCAGATTAATTGGGTGGCACTTTCAAAGAGATGCACAGACATGCTGAGCAGCCTAGCCTCCGTCCCCATGGTATGGTTTTAACAGAGCTGGTTGACTGTAGGAGACACTCGCAGAATAGGCCAAGTTAGAGACCAGCCAGATTTGAATCAGCCAACTGCTGCCAAATGCTTTGATTCCTGCCCAGTCTGATGGAAGTTTCCAGTTAATAGCCACAGCGTTGCATTAGAAAGCACTAGGTTCTTCCTGATCACTTCTTAACTTGACAGTAAGGCAACTGATCCCATTCTGCTTAGCGGGAAGGGGATCCACTCCTGCATCCTGCCTGTACCACAAGCAACAGACCTCTCAGTCAATGACATGTCTGTCCACATTCATTTCTGCAGGGACTTCTTACACACTGCAATATTTGCCAATTGTTCGAATTGTCATTTTTAAACACATTTCTATCGATTCCTCCGACCAGCATTTACAAGCAGAGCAACTACCAGTAATCTTGGTAACATTCAGATGAGCTAATCGCTTAGCTAATTCCTTTGGTATGCAAAGGAAAAAAATTAGGTCATGAATGCCATAAATCAGCATGCAATTATTTCCCAATTATCAGGAATTACTTTTGTTAGAATCATTCCCGGTCATTTTAAATGCACTTAAAATTTTATTGAAAAACCCAGCTTTCAGATCATTTGTCACAGTGTGATATGATTATGTTTATTTTAGTGCATTCAAATATTTACCTCAATCAGACAAATGTGGAAAATCATGGGAAATGTGTTCAATGTATTTAAGAAGCTTTGAATAAGCGCTCCATGTCACAAATGAGGAGTGCTGACAGATTCTGGATTTGGAATCTGTGACCCACATAAATATCAGTGAAAGTCAAGCCATCAGCGAGCTCGTAGCATTAACCCACATCTGCCTATACAGTCAGAGTCATACAGCATGAAAACAGACCCTGCAGTCCAACTAGTCCATGCCGACCATGTTCCCAAACTAAACTGGTCCCACCTGCCTGCTTATGGCCTATATCCCTCCAAACCTTTCCTATTCATGAACTTATCCAAATGTCTTTTAAAATTTATAGCTGTCCCTGCATCTACCACTTTCTCTGGCAGATCACTCCATGCACAAACCACTTCCTGCATAAAAAATATTGGCCCACCTGTCCTTTTTGAATCTTTCTGCTCTCACCTTAAAAAATGCCCCTTGTTTTGAACTCCTCCACCCTAGGGAAAAGACCCATGTCATTCACCCTATCCATGTCCCTCATGATTTAATAAACCTCAATAAGGTCATCCTTCAACCTCCTGCACTCTGGTGAAGAAAGTCCCAGCCTTTCCAGTTTATTATTATATCTCAGACCCTCCATTCCCAGCAACATCCTGGTAATTCTTTTCTGAACCATCCAGTTTAATAATATCCTCCCTACAACAGGGCCAACACGCAGTACTCCAGACAAAGTCTCACCAATGTTCAGTACAACGTCAACACAACGTCCCAATTCTTGTACTCAAAGCTCTGAGCGATGAAGGCTAGTGTGCTAAACACCTTCTTAACTATCTTGCCCATCTGTGACACAACTTTCAAAGAATTATGTACCTGAACCTCTATGTCTCTGTTCTACAACACCAGCCAGGGCTCTGCCATTAAGCGTATAAGTCCTGACCTTATTTGTATTACCAAAATGCAACACCTATATATCAGGATGTTGTCAGGAATGTAGAATTTTAGCCACGAGGCAAGACTGAACAAGCTTGGAACAGAGGAGGTTAAGGGGAGATTTTATTGAGGCGCTAAAAATCACAAGATGCAGACATGAAGTGGTTATTTCTGACAGTATCGATCTCAGTTAATGGGCGGAAGGGTTGGAGCGGAGCTGAAGAGGAAAGTATGCTCACCCAGACTGACTATTGCCAGTCCTTTGGCAGCTCCTGTGTGAACAGATCGCTTGAAAACATTAACCAGAGTTTCAGCAACTTCCTCAGTCATTTCCTACCATCTGGTCCGGTGCCTGAGCACAAGTAATAATTTCATCTCACTCGTGAATTATGTCTCACTGTTCATGGCACACACTATTGTTTTGTGAGGCGATTTGAACAGTTTATACATGCTTAATTTCCTCATTTCTTCGGGATCCCTCTTAAAATTCTTGTCTACACTTGTAAATCTGAATATTTATTTAAGTACTTAATTGAAATGTACAAAGGACTAAAGAGTAGATCTGGAGCAAGTGAAATTGATGGTGGGTAGCTTTTCTCTCTTTATTCATTTACAGGATGAGGGCGTCACTGGCTAAGCAGTTTTGCAAAAAGGGTGATAAAACAAATCCTGACCCTTTTTAAATCTTAGTTGATTCACATTTCTATTGATATTTGTCTAAAACAAAATAATTGTTATGAAAACATTTGTCCTAGGTCCACCTCACTTTGACTGTGGTTCAGATTCTGTGACCCTGCATGACAACAGGAGACAAGGCAGGTCTTGCTCTACAATATTGAACCCAACCCCAGACCCCACCCCACCCCCACTCCCACACCCACAAATGCACATCCCAAATTCAGTTGCAATAAAATCCTGCCTGGAAGTTGGATTAGTTCTAGTCCTAGTATTTATGTTTGTTTGGGCTTTGCTTTGTGCAGTTCCTTTAAATCCAGCCAAGGAAAGGAAGAACTGCATTTTCATGGCACCTTTCGCAACCTCAGAACTTTCTGAAGCACTTTATAACACTAAGGCGCTCTGAATGCAGTTACTGCTGTGACATGAGAAATTCAAAAGTCAATTTGCACGAAGCAGACTCTGACAAATAATTAATGATTTGATTTGCAGTGTTTGATTAGACATAAACATTGGCCAGGTCACCTCCATCTTCTCCAAAGATGTGCAGGTTAGGTGGATTGGCCATGCTAAATTGCCCATAGTGTCCAGGGCTCTGTAGGTTAGATGGATTAGGCATGGGGAATGTAGGGTTATGGGGGTAGGGGCTGGGTCTGGGTGAGATGATTTTCGGAGATTCAGTGTGGATTCAATGGGGCAAATGGCCTCCTTCCATGGCATAGAGATTCCGTGATTCTATGGAATCTTTCTTTTCCAGGTGGAAGGCAGGCAGGGGCCTCAGTTTGGCACCTTATCTAAAAGATGCCACCTGGAGCAGTGCAGCATCCCCTCAGTGCACAATGTTTCACTGCGCATGCCAGGCTGGGTTTTTCTGCTCAAGTCTCTGAGTGAGTCTTCCACACCATCGACTTGTGCTGCAACAAAATTGATGCCAAAGGGGAATGGAAGCAAATAAACCCATTCCCCAGCTGAGACAGAAACAGAAAGTAGGAGGAACTCAGCAGGACTGGCAGCCTCTGGGGAGAGAGAAAAAAAGAGTTAATGTTTCGAGTCCAGCCTGACTCTTCCACAGAACCCAGGCCCCAGCTGAGTTTGCTGCATTAATTACATGGTCAGTTCAAACTGGAATTCAATCTGCAAAGGTTGAGGGGAGGAACCAAGCTCCGCATGAACATGAATAGACTGCGCAATGCATTCAGTTAAATGCATGACAGCCAATTATTTTTGACATCTAAGTGTCAGAATGCCCAGGCAAACCATGGCAACTAGTGAAAGATCACACAAGCAGTTCTGTTTGTTACGCCAAGTTAGCAGAGAAAGGGTCTGGAATCTTCAGAAGGAAAGAAAAATGATAGAACCAGCTTCCATCACCAAAAATGACAATGAGAAAGAGAAGGACATGTAAAAATTACCAATAAAAGAAAATAAAGATTCGATTTCCTATTCATAATACAGTGTTATAAGGTGGCATTACTTCCTTGCTCACTGTTTAACAAATTTTCCAAGTGATGCTTGAATGCAATTGAGGATTGGAGGCAGGCAGCATAGGATAGACATTAGGAGTTAAAAAAATTGTTACAGGAGAGGATTTGCTGTTTATTACGTCTGTATGTTACTCAAATCCTATTAACATCTCAGGACTAGAACTAGCACCCACAAGGATATGAGGGAAAGGTTCATACTCACCCTTCTGAATATTTTCAAATGTGACAAGCAAAACAATCTGGACTAAGACCCTCAAATGTAACAGTGCTCACTACAAGCATCAGATTGTGAGGCTACCTCAAACATTTATGGCACGGTGGTTGAGTGGATGGCACTGCTGCCTCACAGCACCAGGGACCTGGGATCGAATGCTGCTGATGGGGGCCAGTGGTCTATTCACTGAAGGCCCTTTCATCTGGGACAATGGCTTACTTCAGTCTACTACCTCCAGAGACAAACTGCTCCAGGTTAAGGAGGAATTTAAATATACAGTGTCTCCATGTGAACTCCCAATCCCCTCTCCCCTGATCCTCCAGATAGGGTCCCAAAACATAGAGAATCAAAACACTGTCTCACTGATCTCTCCCTGGGGTGGCGTGGTGGCTCAGTGATTAGCACTGCTGCCTCACAGTGTTAGGGACCCGGGTTTGATTCCACCCTCAGGTGACTGTCTGCGTGGAGTTTGCACATCCTCCCCGTGTCTGTTTGGGTGTCCTCTGAGTACTCTGGTCTCTTCCAACAGTCCAAAGATGTGCAGGTTAGGTGGATTGACCATGCTAAATTGCCCCATAGTGTTCAGAGGTGTGTAGGCTAGGTGGATTAGCCATAGGGAATGCAGGGTTACAGGGATGGGGTAGTGGGTTGGGTCTAGGTGGACTGCTTTTTGGACTCAGTGGGCTGAATGGCCTGCTTTTACACCATAGGGATTCTATGATCTATACACCAACACTTCTGAAAGGAGCCTATTGATTACCAGCTGTTGGATCTATATTTTAAACAACATTTCACACTATCTGGGCAGGGGTGACCTGTCAATGTCCAATCCCTGTTTACAATTGTAAAAGGGCACCATACCTGTGTTCATGAGTTCTGTCAGTGGTCACCTACTACCCATCATTTACATCATTGCTGCCAAGGGGACGAGGTTAACAGACTGTTTGGGTTACTACTGAGCCTGAGCATGCAGACCCTGTCCATGGCCAGGGAAGCTGGGGAGTGCATCACCACTCATTAATCCAACAGGGAGTTCAGGAGAGACTTCTAAATGCAGAGAGCAGATAGAACATGGAACTCGCTGCCACATTGATTCATTCAAGAGCGCTATTTGGATAGTAAAGGTGTGCAAAGATAAAGGCAGGAGATTGGCACTAGATAATAGAGCCAGTGCAAGAATGATGGGCTGAATGGCTTCATTCTACGCCCTAATAATGCTGTGTTTTTGTGACATGGAGTAGTTGAGAAGTATAACATAAATGTGTTTAAGGGCCAGTTAGCTAAGCACATGCTGGAAAGATGACTAAAAGGACATTGATTTGATTTGATTTATTTATTGCCACATGTATTTATTACAAATACAGTGAAAATTGTTATTTAGTATCGCCACTCTCTGGTGCCATCGTAACACACAGAATATAAAGCCAGAAAAATAAAACAATAAAATTCATCTATGCTAATGGACTTAAATAAAAAGTAGTGGCAGTAGCTTCTTGTGGATCATAAACCTGGCATGGAAATGTCGGGCCAAATGGCCTGTTTCTGTGCTGTAAATAGTGTGTAAGGGTCAAGGTGAGATTCAGCTCCTTGCTCCTGCTACTGAAACTGATCTGCAGTAGCATCAAGCAAGTGGTTGAGGTCATATTTACTAAACAGCTTTATCTCTTCCTCCAAAGGAAAAAGATATCAATTGAAGATTGCAAAGCACATTGATCAGAGTCCAGGATATACCCTAGAGTGGATTCTCTATGATCATCCCAAAGGCGAGCAAACAGGAAGGATCGTGAAAGAGTTTGCCAAGTACAGCAGAGACAATCTGTGTGACTTAGTTCCTTTATTATGTTGTAACGGTGTTAGCATCATAGAATCCCTACAGTGGGGAAACAGGACATTTGGTCCAGCAAGTCCACACCGCCCATCCAAAGGACACTCCACCCAGACTACACCCTTACCCTATCCCTGTAATCCTGCATTTCCCATGGCTAATCCACCTGGCCTACACATCTCTGGACACTACAGGCAATTTAGCATGGCCATCCACCTAACCTGCACATCTTTAGACTGTGGGAGGAAACCAGAGCACTCAGAGGAAACCCACACAGACACGGGGAGAATGTGGAAACTTCACACAGGCAAGATGCCTGAATTTGGTGTCCTGAAACATTCGTTACCATGGACAGCGCCCACATTTGGAAGTCCGTTACCATGCAGGTCCAGCACAAGCTTGAGATCAGAATCAGGACCACAGCTTGTAAATATGTGTGGGCTCGCAATGCAGTCTGCAACTGATTCTCTGGACATTGTTATTAACCCCAAACTTAATTCAGAACAGTCTAGGTGTAGACTGGATTGTTTGATGAATGGCCAAGGTGAGCCACACTAGGTACGAATGATAACAGACAGGAAATGTCCTAAACTCTATTTGTTACTCAGTGTGTCTATCCAATATGGTGGGAGAAACTTTAATCTCCACAAAGCAATGGTTAGGTCAACTGAGAATTTAAAGTGTTAAAACTGTCAAACTTACAGGAGGTGAATAAGTAAGTGAACAGCTCACTGGTGCCCAGCTGGTTATTTAAAGATTATAATAAGTATCACATCAAGTCCATTCTCCAGGTTTGGCAGTGACCACAGACATCCAGGCCTCAAAAAAATTCTCCGAGAGACAGGGACATTGATTGGGAGAAAATGAGTGTGTTTTTAGCACTGCTTGGGGGCCAAGAGAAAGAGGAGAGTTACCCCTTGCCACCACTGTCTCACTAGCTGTCTGCCTCCCTGCTATATTAGCTAAGCCTATCCAAAGACCATTCTCAGCACATGCCCCTACAAAGCTCCAGGATTTCAGCCAGGAATTACAGATTGGATTTAGGTATCCAGAATTCACTAGAAGCTCCCCTAACTGTGGCTGCAGCTAGCTCTACAGTACTCCCAGCCAATGGGTCAATTAGGCTGACCTACCCCCAGCCCACCCACCCACAGATCCCACAACTTGGCAAACCCACCCCTATTAATGGAGGAGTTGGTATCTCAAATAATTCAGGTTAATGTTCTGTGCTAAAATTATCACTGGAGGATTAATGTTAGGAACTAGTGGGGATTTAGTTGGCCTTCTGGGAACTAACACTTCTTAATAATGATATGGCCAGAGACATCATCAGGCTCTTTTAGCCATCATTAGTAAGCCTACATTAACTACATTACATGGCAAATGACCAAAATTTCCAAATAACACAGCAATGTAGGGGGGGTCAGAACATGGATTATTCATGGATTTCAAACTCCTAATTTATGGAATGTGGAGACTTGAATCAACTGGGAAAATCATTTGAAGCAAATGTAGGGCTCCAAATGAACTTCCCTCCACACAGATTAGCCAATGGCTGAAACAGAATGCCATCCATCCAGAGTAGAAGTCATGAAAGAGAAGCTTCATTGGTTTCGGTTTAATGAACTAGGGTGGGAGGTTAGCGCAGACCAACTGGACCTAATGGCTTAAATTTCACACAATAGATAAATATTTCATTGAAAGCAAGGTTGATTTAAAATGTCAATAGTAACTTTATGAACAAGCGCAGATAGAAAGAGGCCTACCAGGGATGGTAACCATATAGCAATAACCATAGGACCATCAGATATAAGAGCAAAATTAGGCTATTTGGACCATTGAGTCTGCTCTGCCATTTGATCATGGTTAATATGTTTCTCAATCCCATTGTCCTGCTTTCTCCTTGTAACCCTTGACCCCCTTACTAATCTATCTCTGTCTTAAATACACTCAATGACTTGGCCTCTACATTGAGGCATTTTATTGGTAATCAAATCTCCGCCATTTTCCTCCGGTATTTCACACCTTTTATTTCATCAGCTGGGCCAACTTTCAGTGATCACACACCTTATTGCCGAACTTTGAGCTACACGCTCTCTATTTGCCAACAGACAGGATCATCATTGGCAGTATATCTAAGCGAAAAGAAGACTTTTTTGCGTGGATTCTGTCAAGATGCACAACTGTAGACCATGAGATATACGAGTAAAATTAAGCCATTCAGCCTATCCCGTCTGCTCTGCCATTCGATCATGTTTCTCAACACCTTTGTATCCTGCCCATATAAATACATGGGAATGTCACCACTTAAAAACTCCCCTCCAAGCTACTCACAATCCTGACTTAATATATCACTGTTCTTTCACTTTGCTGGGTCAAAATTCTGGAGCTTTCTTCTTTACAGCACTGTGGTTGTAACTACACCTACAATAGAGTGCAGTGGTCCAAGAAGGTAGCTCACCACCACCTTCTCAAGGGCAATTGGGGATGGACAATCAATATTCGCCCAGCCAGCAACACTCACATCCCCGAATGAATTTTTTAAAAAAATGATATGGAAGGTGAAAGTAGGGCACCAGATGAAATTATGAATTAGTAAATACAAGAGGTGCTCCAGGCCCCAAAGGAATCCCTGACTGTTTACCCACCTATTACTCACTGCTGACTGCTGGCTTTTTCATGTATTTTAACAGCTCCCCAGCGTGTGATAAATTGAAATTTTTCCAACAGTTAATGCCAAATCAATCACTATAAAAACTGAGTGGCCCACCAGAGAGGCTCTAGTGTCAACCCTATAGCTACACTACTTTATCGCCACCTCCAACCACTATCAAAGTTATGCCATTAAGCAACTCAATGATGCCAGCTGGGGCTCCGTGTTTGCCAATCTCTCCCCCATTCTCCAGAGTCATGAGTTTGTGACCCCAATATTGGCTCCAGAGAGAAAATCCAGATTAATGCATCTTTAACCAGGCAAGTCACTCCACATAATATCTCGTCTGGCCTAACTGACATCCCTTAAAGTCGGACTCGATCATTTGTTCCAAGTCAGAGGTGCTATATAAATACAAGGACTGAGGGAGTGCTGCAGTGTTGAAGGTGCTGCCTTTAGAATGAGATTTTGAACAAAGACCTCTTTTTCAGACAGACACAAAAGACCCCACGGCCACTATTCAAAGAAAGTCAGTGGTATAGCTTTAGCGCAGTTGTCTCAGCAGCTGATTTGTAATACACAGTGACACCAACAGAATGGGTTTGATTCCCACACTGTCTGATGTTACCATGAAGGACTCTCCTTCTCAACCTCACCCCTCCCTGAGGTGTGGTGACCCTCAGGGTAAACCACCAAGAGTTGTCTCTTTAATAAGAGAGAGGCCCCATGGTCTGGTAAGACTACAGTGACTTCACCTCTACATCACTTTCAGCAACAAAGCCTGATTTTATACAGTGTCCTTCATTGGCACAGGACATCCCAAAGTGCTTTCCAGCCATTGTTGAGATGTAGACATTGTTCTAATGTAGCAATGCTTGCTGCATTCCCTGTCACAACAACGACTACAAACAGAAGTGTTTTATTGGCTGGAAAGTACTTTAGGACATTCGGAGGCCATGCAAATAAACACATGTTCCTTATTTCTTAACAATGTAATAAGGGTGATGGTTATAGTAATCACGAAACTGCCAAAACCAACATCACTGAAAAG
>JAHRHZ010000023.1:15450073-15496827 GCA_024137785.1 Ginglymostoma cirratum | reverse complement strand
AGGCCCGAAACGTCAGCCTTCCTGCTCCTACGATGCTGCTTGGCCTGCTGTGTTCATCCAGCTCTACATCTTGTCATCTCTGTAAATGTGATAGGATGTCTTTACCCTCTCCAACATGAAATGCGCAGCTGAACTTTCCTTCACATGTCAAGAATCTGATGTTGGGGCTATTTCCCAACCATTCCACAATGATATCCACAATGATCTCACGAGAGGTGGCCAATTATTGAGCGGCCTCAATGTTCACTGTTCAATAGCTGGCAGTGGACAATAGGCCCAGTTGGAGGGCCTGCAGTCAGACCAAACGAGACAGTTGTCGCTGATGAGACAGAAAGGGGACACCCTTGAAAGGATACCTCAAAATGGAGGAACGTGAAGAAAATTGAAACTTAGAAAAGCCCGTGGCCACACTGGTCATCGGCATGGCAAAGATAGCCCTCCAAAGGATTGTCTGTGGTTGCTGTCCTTTACATCCTTTGCATCCTCATTAATGGGGCATTAAGGAGAATCTCTGGGGATCTCTGGTTTGCTGCTAAAAAGTCTCCTTGGTAGCTGCTAGGCTGTTCACACAGCTGATGGGTGGGTCTGATTCACGGGAAATGGTGACAGTTTCAGACAACTAGAAGGAACTTTAGCTGGATTCCTGCCTCTGATGAGGAGATTATGGATCCCCTTGGCACCTTGTCCCTGGGAAACACCTCCTTTTCTCTCTCTCATTCCACCCAGGATCTCCATTGATTCACTGGCCTCCCCTTCTACCAAACCTTTTAAAGGATATTACAGCAGTCTATCTCAGGCCCATACATGAAGAAAGCAGTCACAAGTCACATTAATCAATATCATACGCTGCTTATTTTAAACATCACACAATTCCAAGTTCTTCTATTCACTAATCTTCATAGTTATTACACTGAAAGCTAGATTTTCCTTGGGGGACCCAAAAGTGAGAGACCTGAGGAGCACCAGAATTTCAACATCACCTGCAAATCCAGATTGTGTTTATGACCTCCATGCATGGCTCACCCTAAGGAAAGATATCTTTTTTAGTCCGGACTAGCAACAGCCTCTGGTTCTGTTCCAGGAGGTAAAGGGGATTTGGTGTTACAATGAGGAATGGGATAGGGGATTGGATGATTGTGATTCAGCATAGGTGCTGACGGACACTCTGTATGTCACTGACAGCTCCTCCCAGGATAGGCAACAAGTATTAGGTGGGGCTTCCTCTGTGTAGCTTTGGACTCAAATTAACAATTACAAGGGGCTTAATCTCCATGCAAGGCTGCCATCCAAGGCAAAAATGCACCCCACAAATTTGTTCTCATTACATGTATCTCTTTTGGAACCTCATTCCACCATGTCCTTTATAAAACCAACATCTGAAAGATAAAGATAATTCAACATTACACCAAGGGCTCTGTAATATTATTTCACATGAACAAGTAAATGAAGTGCTCATTAAACTACACTTCTTAGGCCATTTATTTGGTGTAATTGGAAAGCAGATGGACGGCTGCAACAAATTTTCTATCATTGTGCAATCAGAATACTACATGTCAATGAACAGTATGCATTTGGGATGCAAATTCAGGATATAACCTTGTTTCTGAAGTGAAGTGTTAAAAATGCTGAGTGTCAATTAAATATGACAGTCATTTCTTACAATGACACACTAAATCTAATTCGTCATTCTAAAGTGTTCTGTGATTACTTCTGGACTGAGCTATAAAGTAGAATTTTATTCATGTGATGCCTTCTGACTGAAGTGTTCAGAGACATGGTCTAATACATCCACTTACCCATCCAGATCTTGAAAGTTCACATTCACTCTCTTGGCAGATCCTAACAGCTCTGTAAAAGAAAAAGAACAAAAAAATTTAGGAGCGAGCAGAGAGAGAAAATTGAACTACACAAAAACCATCAGCACAGAGGGCAGCTATTTGACCCATCGAATCTGCACTGGCTGAATGAAAAACTTTCTGATTAATTCCATTACCTTACTCTTTCGCCATAGCCCTGCAATTTCTTCTAAACATACGCAGGAATAAAAACTTACATTTCTACAGTACCTTAATGACTTCCAGAAGGTCCAATGCACTTTACAGCCAGTGGTCTACTTTTGCTGTGTAGTCACTGGATAATGTGAGAAACAGAGGGGTGGCACAAACAGTAATATGATGAACAACCAGATAATCGGTCTGAGATTGTAAGAACTGCAGATGCTGCAATCAGAGATAACACAGTGTGGAGCTGGAGGAACACAGCAGATCAGGCAGCATCGGAGGAGCAGGAAAGTTGACGTTTTAGGTTGGGACCTGTCTTCAGAAGGATTTCTGAAGAAGGGTACCGACCCTAAAAGTTAACTTTTCTGCTCCTCTGATGCTGCCTGGCCTGCTGTATTCCTCCAGCTCCACACTGTGTTATCCCAGATAATTGGTCTTTTGTAATCTCGATTGAGGATTAAGTATCAGCGAGGATATCATTATTTCTCTTCAAAACAGTGCCATGAGATTTTTTACATCTATGTACCTGCTAGAGAAGGAGCAAAACTTGACCTTCTCTTGGGAAATAAGGCAGGGCAAGTGAATGAAGTGTTACCAGGGAACACTTTGGGACTATTTATCTTAACACTATTAGTTTTAAAATAGCAATGGAAAAGAATAGGCCTTCCATAAAAGTTAAAGTTCTAAACTGGAATAAGGCAAATTTTAAAGGTCTGAGACAGGAACTTTTAAAAGTTGATTGCAGTAGATTGGTCACAGGTAAAGCAATGACTGACTAGTGGGAGGCTTTCAGATATGTGACAATGAGAGTTCAGAGGCATTATGTTCCTGTTATAGTGAAGGGGAAGGCTGGCGAGAGTAGTGAGCAATGAATGAATAAAGGTAACAAGGTGTGGGGCTGGATGAACACAGCAGGCCAAGCAGCATCATAGGAGCAGGAAAGCTTGACGTTTCAGGCCTAGACCCTTCGTCAGAAAAATAAAGGTATTGAGGTTCTGGTCAAGAGTAAGAAAGAGTAATACATTAGATATAGCCAACTGGGATCAATTGAATCTCTTGAAGAGTATAAAGTGCAAGGGAAATTGTGTCTCATAAAGCTGACTGAGTTTTTTGAGGAAGTAAACAAAAAGATTGATGAGGGCAGAGCAGTAAACATTGTTTACACGGACTTCAGTAAGGCCTTTGATAAGGTTCTGCATGGCAGACTAATTAGTAAAGTTAGATCACATGTAATTCAGGAAGAGTTTGCTAAATGGATACAAAATTGGCTTGATGGTCGGAAACAGAGGGTGGTGTTAGAGACAACAAAGGTCTAGACCTGAAATGTCAGCTTTCCAGCTCATCTGATGCTGCTTGGCCTGCTGTGTTCATCCAGCTCTACACCTTGTTATCTCAGATTCTCCAGCATCGGCAGTTCCTACTATCTCTGAAGTGGTGTTAGAAAGTTGTTTTTCAGACTGGAGGTCTGTGACCAGCAGTATTCCACAGGGATCAGTAATAGGTCCATGTTTGTTTCTCATTTATATAAATGATTTGGATGAGAACTTAGAAGGCATGGTTAATAAGTTTGTGGATGACCCCAAAGTTGGCGGTATATTGGTCAGTGAAGAAGATTATCTAAAGATTACAAAGAGATCATAGAATCCCTACAGAGCAGAAGCAGACCATTCAGCCCATTGAGTCTACACCGTCTCTCCGAAGCACATCCCATCCAGACCCACCCCATTACCCAACCCTGTATCTCTGCATTCCCCGTGGTTAATCCACCTAACCTACACATCCCTGGACACTGTGGGCAATTTAGCATGGCCAATCCACCTAAGCTGCACATTTTTGAACTGTGTGAGGAAACCAGAGCACCAGGAGGAAACCCATGCAGACACGGGGAGAATGTGCAAACTCTACACAGACAGTCACCCGAGGGTGGAAGCAAACCTGGGTCCCTAGTGCTGTGAGACAGCAGTGCTAACTACTGAGCCACCATGCCGCCCTCAATCTCGATCAATTGGGCTGAGGAGTGGCAGATAAAATTTAATTTGGATAAATGCGAAGTATTGCTATTTGATGAAACAAACAAAGGCATGACTTATGCAATTAATGACAGGCCCTGGGTGGTGTTGTAGAATAGAGAGACCTAGGGGCTCAGGTACATAATTCTTTGAAAGTTTTGTCACAGGTAGACAGTGTGGTTATCAAGGTGTTTAGCACACTTGCCTCGATTGTTGAGACCTTTGAGTATAGGAGTTGGGACGCCATGTTGGGGTGTACAGGACATTGGTGAGGCCTCTTCTGAAGTCCTGGGTGCAGTTCTGATTGCCCTGTTATAGGAAGGATATTAGTGGACTGGAGATTATTCAGAGGAGATTTGCCAGGATATTCCTGGGAATGTAGGGGTTGTGTCATAAAAACAGGTTGGATAGGCTGGGACATTTTTCACTGTACGGTAGGAGATTGAGGGATGATCTTATAGAGGTTTATAAAATCTTGAGGGGCATAGATAAGGTGAATAACAAGGGTTTATTCCATCGGGTGCAGGAGCTCAAAATCACAGGGCATATTTTTAAGGTGAGAGTTGGAAGTCTTAAAAAGGTCATGGGGGCAATTTTTTTACATGTGTGAAATGAACTGTCAGGGGAAGTGGTGTATACAGATTGTTATAACATTTAAAAGACATTTGGATGAGTTCATGAAGAAGAAAGGTTTGAAGGGATATGGGCCAAATGCTGGCAGTTGGGAATAGTTTGTTTTGGGAACATGGTTGGCATGGACTAGTTGGAGCAAAGGGTCTGTTTCCATGTTGTCTGACTCTATGGCTGAGAGAATGGATGGGGCCGTTTTGAAAACTGCATTTCAGAAGTGGACACTTAAATTAGTTTCTGCCACCCTTTCAAGGACTGTATTCCAGCAAGTGAAAATAGAAGGTATAGTTAGTAAGTGTGCAAATGGCACTAAAATTGGAGGTGCAGTGGACAGCAGGGCCTGATGGGCCAAGGTGTGGCAGGTGGAGTTTAATTTAGATAAATGAGAGGTGCTGCATTTTGGAAAGGCAAATCAGGGCAGGACTTACACACTTAATGGTAAGTTCTGGGGAAGTGTTGCTGAACAAAGAGACCTTGGAATGCAGGTTCATAGTTCCTTGAAAGTGGAGTCGCAGGTAGACAGGATAGTGAAGAAGGCATTTGGTACGCTTGCCTTTATTGGTTGGTGCATTGAGTATAGGAGTTGGGAGGTCACATTGCGGCCATACAGGATATTGGTTAGGCCACTATTGGAGTACTGCATGCAATTCCCATCTCCTCCTATATGAAAGATGTGGTGAAACTAGAAAGCATTCAGAAAAGATTTACGAGGATGTTGCCAGGGTTGGAGGGTTTGAGCTACAGGGAGAGGCTGAATAGGCTGGGGCTATTTTCCCTGGAGCGTTGGAGGCTGAGAGGTGACCGTATAGAGGTTTATAAAATCATGAGGGGCAGACATAGGGTAAATTGGTAAGGTCTTTTCCCCAGGGTGGGGGCATCCAAAACTAGAGACCATAGTTTTAAGGCGAGAGGGGAAAGATTTAAAAGGGACGTAAGGGGCAATTTTTTTCACATAGAGGGTGGTGAGTGTATGGAACGAACTGCTAGGGGAAGTGGTGGAGGCTGGTACAATTACAACATTTACAAGGCATCAAGATGGGTATATGAATAGGAAGGGTTTAGAGGGATAAGGGCCAAATGCTGGCAAAAGGCACTAGATTTATCTAGGATATCTGGTCGGCATGGACGAGTTGGACTGAAGGGTCTGTTTCCGTGCTGTATGACTCTATTACTCTAAGTGTCTACTTGTTGTTTTAGAAAAAGTCTCCTCATATATCTTCCACATTCTTGCCCTTTTGCCAAATATTTCAAACCCACCATCTCTCCTGACATTACAGATATCTCATGGGATGTGGGAATTGCTAACAAGATCAGCATTGGTTGGCCATCCCTGATCGCCCTGGAACTGAGTGGCTTATCATACCATTTCAAAGAGCAGATAACAGCAGGGTTCCCTCTAATTTCTCTTTTTTCAGCATGGACGTCTGAGGTCCAGAGCTGGAAGTCAATGCTGCGATCAATGTCAGCTTTCCGATCGCTGTGTATGGAACCTCAGAGGAGCTGCAAGCGTGAGTCTGGGGCCATATTGGTCAGACTGAGTAAGGATGGCAGATTTCCTTCCTTAAAGGATTTTAGTGAACCAGGTGGGGTTATATGATGATCAATACCTTTCTGATCAACACCCTGCTTAACTCCAGATTTATTAATTCGATTTAAAGTGGACAGTGTTAGGATTTGAAACCCTAATCCTCAGAGTATTAGCTTGAACCTGTGGATAACATTCCAGTGATAGTAGCTACAGCACCAGCCCCGTGTCATCCGTACCTCAAACTTCCCAGAATACCAGCGCAGTGTAGAAACACTTGGATGTGAGTCAGAGTCTGACAACAACAGCATGTATTTATATAGCTCCTCTAATGTAACAGAACATCTTGAGGCATTTCACAGGAGACTGAATCAAAATTTGATACCATTACACACAAGGATAACGAGGGAATGGTGTATAAGGGCACGCGGGTCTGAAAGGGATAATGCTGTTAAGCACCTTAAGCACCACCCACCATGATGATGTAATATGGCCTTGGTGGGAGAACAGCTTATGATCAGAAAAGATTGAGATTACTCTTCGTCATGGTCTCTATAACAATGTCTATCGCGCCAGTATAATTTATACCCCGTCACTATCATGCAAGAACTGCATCTTCTTTAAGACAGGAGCTTCATCTCATTAGATAACCAAGCGGTTTATTTCTGCCACACCAGACCAAGTAGGCCCTGTAAATTTCTTACCCTGAAAGGAGTTGTTGGCAGCAAATCTACCTGTTACAAAATATAGTGAAAAGTCTTGTACAGTGTCGCCACTCTCTGGTGCCACCTTAAAACACAGAAAAAAAAACCAAAACGTAGAATGTAAAGGCAGAAAAATGAAGAAATAAGGAAAAAGTGTTCAACTTTATAGTCCTTCTTGTTAAATGTCATGGGTCTGGGCCTGGTAGCCAGGCACGAGTCCGCCTTCGTCGAGCCACCACTGCTGGAGTATATGTCGCCACTCTTCGGCGCCAACTTTACCACATTGATGCCCTTGCTGTCCTCCACAGGCCTTTCCAATGCGGACACCACTGATGCCAATGGGTACCGCACTGGCCCAAACTCAACTCCACCGCTGCCATCAGTCCACTGCAGGCCCACCTTGTCGATGCAGCTGCTGCTGATGCCAATGGGTCCTATACTGGCCCCAAACCCTCCTCCACTGTCGTCATGAGTTCGGGCTGCTGGGCCCACTCAAATCCAAGCTGCTGGATCGAATCATCGCCACGACCGAGTTCTTCCCAAGAGGTAGGCAAAAGAAAATAGGAATAAAAAGGCAAAAGAGAGAAACAAAATAAGCAAAATGAAAAGAAGCCCCACTCAACCACCATCTGACCGGAAACCAAATCGTGAGCTATAGCATGAGGAGCTCATACCACAATTTGACCTGCAGTACAGATTGCTCATGTAACAAAGCAGCCAGGTTCAGTCTGAGAGTCAGGCTTAAAGGAGCTGCTTAGAGGAGCTAGGGGAAACAGAGAAGGTGAGATGTTTAGGGAAGGAACTGCAGAGCTGCTGAAGACATACTGGAAAAATGAAATGAGGAATGTTTACAGTGGCAGAATTATAGGCTGCCATTTGAGGAGCTTGAAGTAGATTAGAGAGGCGATGGAGAAATTTGAACACGAGGATTTCAAAATCACGGTGCTGCTCAATCAGGAACCACAGTGGGAGAGTGAGGACAGGGTTGGTGGATGAATGGGATTTGATATGGGTTAAGTCTTCAGTAGCGGAATCTGGGATGACCCCATAATGGAGGAGGGCATAATGTGGGAGGCAGTCAGGAGAGCATTGGAACGGTCAAGTTAAGGAGGGTTTCAACAGCAGATTTGCTGAGACTGGGCAGAGTTAGGTGATGTTACTGAGGTAGCAACAGGCAGACCTAGAAATGGCTTATGAGTTATGCGGTCATAAGCTCATTTGGAATCAAATATGATTCCAAGGTTGCAAACAGCCTTGTTTAATTTCATAAAATTTCCAGCTGGTCAGAGAACAGGGACCTAAAGGAGTAGCTTCAAAGAAATTTCTGTTCATTCAGTTGCAGATGTCAGATAATTTAGTGACGGTGAAAGAGGCAAGAGAGGCATGGGCAAGTTCGAACCAAGTGTCATCAGTGTAGAAGTGAAAAACGATGTGGTGTTTATAGACGACATGGCTGAGGGGCAACATATAGACAACAAATAGAAGATCAAGGATAGATTCTTATGGAGCTCCACAAGTAATGGTGCAGGGAGCTAGAACCTTTGCAAGTCATTCTTTTCTGGATAAAATTCGACAGATTAGAATGGAAGCAGTTGAGGACCATCCCACCAAGTGGCCAATGACAGAAAGGTTATGGAGGATGTCAAAGGCTGTGGACTGGTCAAAGAGGATGATGAAGGAAAGTTGATCATTGCCACCGACAAACAGGATATTATTCGTGACCTTGATAAGAAAACTTTTAATACTTTGGTAGAATCAAAAACCTGATAGAATTCATTCATCAAGACTGGGATTCTTTTGTGAAGACAGTTGCTCCACCCACTGTCCGGAAAGTGTGAGGTTGAGTTCATCTCCATGGCCCTGGGAGCTATAATACTAATTTACATCTGGTAATTAATGGGCAATTAGCTGTCTGAGATTGTGTGGCTTCCAAACCAGCCTGAGGAAGGACGTCCCGCCTTCAAATGCTCTGGCCAAGCAGAAAGTTAGCAACTCTTCTGTCTCAGTAGCACCACTAGAAACTGTGGCCAGAATTGGAACTGCAGCAGGGCCCAGACCAGGAACAGCCTGAGAAACCCAGACACAAGTCGGGTGGTCTCACCAGGGCTATTCAAGTAACCCCTGGTGGGAGGGCAAGGGTTGGAGGGGAAGCTATTGAGAGGCGAGAGGGTACTTTTCAAGCAGGGGTGAACTTGGTAGTTGAAGACACTTTCTGTTGAGTGCAGGGTGACCAAACGCCAGCCCCTGCACACCCCCGACTCCTCCCGATCCTGCAGTTAGACCACATCCAACCCCAAGTGACTCTTAATGGCTTCCTGAAGCAATCTGGCAAGGTACACAGTTGTATCAAAGTCACTAGCAGTAGATTGAGAAGATAGCTCACCACATCAAAATATCAGGAAACAGTCTGAAATTCAACCTCAAACTACTTCTGTACATTCAGTCTGTTGATTGCATGAGCTTCGATAAATGCCTGCTACAGCAAGGTACCAAATATGTCAGAGAGTCATGGTCGTACAGCATAGAAATGGACCCTTCAGTCCAACTCATCGTTTAAGGCTTCAGCCTCTGGTATGTAAAAACTGCAAGAGACCTGCTCAATAGAGGCCTCTATCACATTCAGACTGTGGGAATGGTGTACCAGCAGGCCAGCATTTGCGGGGAGGGGAGAGAGGTTGGTGATTTTTGCTGCCCAGAGAAAAGTCCTGCTCATCTGTCCTCACAAGAATGAACAGAACACAGTAACTGTTTGCTTCCCTGCTGCAGGCGAGTGTGGGCAGTCACACCACTTCCCACACTCCAATACCCTTGGATGGTTGATGGTTGCACACCAGTGATCATTTGCTGTATGTGTGGGAGCTTGCTGTGCATGGTTGTTCTCTATGGTCCCTGCATTACAACCGTGACTAAATATCAAAAAGCTTTGCTGGCTGCATGTGAAGCATTTGGGCTACCCCACAGTACTTTATAATTGCAATTTATTTCTTTATTTGGGCACAATTCAGAACAAATCTCCACCAAAACTACATTGCGCACAGTTAAGACAACCTGCAGTGCAGTTTTTAAAAAATGACTAATATTTATTCCCATTTAATACACACTCAGAATGCTGACGATCCTCTCCCTGGAGAGTTGGCAGTTCCCTTCTTGGTATGGAAGAGAGTTGGAAAGGAGGTTCATTGAAGTTAAGAGAGACAGCTTTGGCAGCAGGCCAAGAGCAGCAGCTGTTTGAAGGGCAGCAAGATAGCAGCTCTGCTTCTACTTAATAAAGCTGCATTCAGTACTTCTAAGAGCAGAATTTTTTTTTGGGATGAAGTTGCCTCAGAATGGTTCAGAGCAATTGGGTAGAGGTGCTTCGGTGTGGTTAATCCATAGGCAGGAGGAAAACAGGTCCAACTGAGGAACATGGTCCCAACAGGTCAGACAGGAGGGGGAAGAACGAGGCTAGACACTTTGCTAGATAACATCAGTGAACTGAAAACTTGCCTTTATATGTTGTTTAGGAGTGATTATAAACTCAGGAATTCCCAAAGGAGTTGACAGCCAAAGAACGTTTGTAACATGGAAAACATAACAAATGTCCAACAAAGGTTCAAAAATAACAATGTGATATAAGGTCCAAATCCTCCATTTAGCTGGTGACTGAGGGATACGTGTTGGCCAGGACAGTGGTGAGAATATGTACGGTCTTCTTTAAATTAATGGCATGGGATCTTTTGTGCCCATTTGAGAGTGCTGAGCAGGTTTCAGCTCAATGTATCACACAAAAGAATGAAAGCAGAGATGCCTTTGGTAATGGATGCAAATAGGATTTGTTCACAAAACGAAGGCAGTCAAATATGTGAGAATGGTCCTCGTTCCTGGCCATATAATCTTTCTCTCTTGCTCCTTGCTTTATTTTACACCTGAACACAGGATTAGTCAGACAAAACCGTGACAAGGGATGGTACCTCGAACAACGCAGAACTGCATCTAAAAGCATTGCATTGTCAACCTGGTGGAGGATGGGAACTTGTCACTTCAGGGATCAAATGTGAAGTGCTAATGTGGACCGGCTTGCAGGCCAGTAGATTGCCCAACCATTCATCCATGGAATAATGAGTAACATATCATCAAACCAAAGGCAAATGACATTCGGATCATCATACCTGCGTCTCTTCTTCGAAAGATCTGATTAGTCCTGCTCTCCTCCTCATTTCCCAAAGTTCTTATTTTTCTCCTTTTCAACTATTTATCCAATTTTCTTTTGGAGGCTACTGTTGAATTTGCTTCCATAACCCTTTTAGACAGTGTATTCTGCTCACTATGTTAAGCCAAATCTCCCCATCCCACTCCTTCTCTCGTCTTTAAGCTGTGCTTGTCAACACTCCTGGCAGTGGAAACAGATTCTTTTCATCTACTCTGTGAAAGGCCCTCATCATTTTAAACACCACCAATAATTTTTTTTTAACAACGTAAGAACATAAGAAATATGAGGAGGCAATTTGATGTTTAACCACGCTCTGCTATTCAACAAGATCATGGGCGATCTTCCATCTCAACTCTACAGGTACTCACACATTCCTTATCTCCCATGCTGCATTATTATCCGAGAATCAACAAACTTCTGTCTTTGTTTGACTCAAAGACCGAGTATCCGCAAAGCCTCTGGGGTACAGAATCCCAAAGATTCACAATCCTTTGAGTGAAGAAATTTCCCCTCATTGCACTCTGAAATGGCCAAAGGGGGAAAACAATTTCTCAGCCTCTACCCTATCAGGATACTTAAGAATTTTATATTTCAATTAGATATTATTGGAGAGTGAGAACACAAAATACAATAAGAGGGAAACAGAATGTAAAAACAGGTGTGTGAAGCCCTAAGAATGGTTACCTTCAGTAAGATGCTTATTCCAATCCCATGGCTGAAATTTGATAACAAGGTCTGGCAGAAAATGCTAAGCTCTAAGTAGAATTGTATTTGGCTGAGGATTTGCACAAATTTCAGTTTTGGCAACTTTTGCTGCTGTTAACCAATTTGTCAGTTTTCTTGTATTGCCGCAAACCATTTTATTATTTTTTCAGCATTCAATCTGAAGGGAACCAATGGAAAACATTTCATAGACGTTTTCTTTTTCAATTAATTAACTTGTAAGACCCAAGACCCTGGCTCCAGGAAAAGTGTTGTACTGGATTAATTTGATTGAGGTTGCTGGACATTTGAACAGGGGGTACGGCAAGAGACCTTGCTGCTTGGATGAGTATTTACTGCTTAAAGAGTAATTTAATATAAGGACTCTACTCTGTAAGTGAAAAGGATTTAGTATCTTGCGGTTCAAACTATTCACAGGTCATTAAAAGTTTGATGACAGCATTTTTCATAGAATCTCCACAGTGTGGGAGTAGGCCATTTGGCCCCACTGCACTTCTAAAGAGCATCCCCCTACCATTTCCCTGTCCATCCCCCATGTCTAATCTACCTAACTTGCACACCCCTGAACACTACAGGCAATTTAAGCATGGCCAATCCACCTAACCTGCACATCTTTGGACTCTGAGAGGAAACTGGAGCAAACCCACACAGGCATGGGGAGAATGTGCAAACTCCACACAGACAATTGCCTGAGGGTGTAATTGAACCCAGATCCCTAGCACTGTAAGGCAGCAGCACTAACCAGTGAGCCATCATGCTGTCCCTGGTAGCCTTACAGAATCATAAAATCATATAGCCATTCAGTTCATCATGTCAGTGTGAGCTCTCTGAATGAGCCAACCACTTTGTTCCGCTCCCTTGCTTTTTCCCTTAAGCCTGAACCTTTTAAATATAAATCCAATTCCCTTTTGCACTATTTATTCCTTAGTTAACATCACCCAAACTGATTAAATGAATCATTTACCTCACGTTCTGTGTGTGGGTCTGCTGCATGGGGACTGGCCACTGTGCACATGAGATGGAAACGTTGTCTACACTTCAAAATAACAATTTGCTGTGAGGTGCTTTGCAGCTTCTTGACGTTATGTCTTCATAAATTCAAGACCCTTTACTCTTGGTTAGACGAGTGTATTAATTGGATTCGACTATTTTGTGTGACGCAAATACAACTCATCACTACTTGTTTCTGAGATCCTTCTATCTTTGTCGTTCTACTTCAATATACTCAAGTTTCTAAAGGAGAAAATCATGTTCGTTGCAATGATACAAGGCAAACCATCAGACAGCTGCCAATACCAAAAATTGAACTTATTGTCAAGCAGCTATTGCTGAATATTTAAAAGTATTTTAGTTTAGAAGTGTGTTACTGAAGAAAGAGACTGCTGTCAAATTTATTTGTCTCATACTCATCAGGACAGATGCAAGAACTCCAAATTTGATAGACTTAGAGTCATAGAGTCACACAGCATGGAAACAGACCCTTTGGTTCAACGCATCTGCACCGACCATACATCCCAATCTGACCAAGCCCCGTTTGCCAGCATTTGGCCCATCTCCCTCTAAACCCTGAGATAACAAGGGGCAGAGCTGGATGAACACAGCAGGCCAAGCAGCATCAGAGGAGCAGGAAAGCTGACGTCTCAGGCCTAGACCCTTCTTCAGAAATGGGGGACGGGAAGGGGATTCTGAAATAAATAGGGAGAGAGGGGGAGGCGAATAGAAGATGGATAAAGGAGAAACTAGGTGGAGAGGAGACAGACAGGTCAAAGAGGCAGGGGTGGAGCCAGTAAAGGTGAGTGTAGGTGGGGAGTTAGGGAGGGGATAGGTCAGTCCAGGGAGGACGGACATGTCAAGGGGGCGGGATGAGGCCAGTAGGCAGGAGATAGAGGTGGGGTTTGAGGTGGGAGGAAGGGATAGGTGTGAGGAAGGACAGGTTAGGGAGACGGGGACAAGCTGGGCTGGTTTTGGGATGCGGTTGGGGGAGGGGAGATTTTGAAGCTTGTGAATTACACATTGATATCATTGGGCTGCAGGGTTCCCAAGCGGAATATGAGGTGCTGTTCCTGCAACCTTCGGGTAGCATCGTTGTGGCACTGCAGGAGGCCCAGGATGGACATGTCGTCTGAGGAATGGGAAGGGGAGTTGAAATGGTTCGCAACTGGGAGGTGTAGTTGTTTGTTGCGAACCGAGCGTAGGTGTTCCGCAAAGCGGTCCCAAAGCCCCCGCTTGGTTTCCCCGATGTAGAGGAGGCCACATCTGGAACAGCGGATACAGTATACCACATCAGTAGATGTGCATGTGAACATCTGCTTGATGTGGAAGGTCTTCTTGGGGCTTGGGAGGGGGGTGAGGGGGGAGGTGTAGGGGCAGGTGTAGCACTTCCTGCAGTTGCAGGGAAAAGTGCTGGGGCTGGAGGGGAGTGTGAAGCGGACAAGGGAGTCACGGAGAGAGTGGTCCCTCCGGAAAGCAGACAAGGGTGGGGAGGGAAAAGTGTCTTTGGTGGTGGGGTCGGATTGCAGATGGCAGAAGTGTCGGAGGATGATGCATTGGATCCGGAAATTGGTGGGGTGGTACGTGAGGATGAGGGGGATTCTGTTTTGGTTGTTATTGCGAGGAGGTGGTGTGAGGGATGAGTTGCAGGAAATGCGGGAGACACGGTCGAGGGCGTTCTTGACCAATGAAGGGGGGGAAGTTGCAGTCCTTGAAAAACGAGGACATCTGAGATGTTCGGGAGTGGAATGCCTCAGCCTGGGAGTAGATGTGGCGGAGGCGAAGGAATTGGGAATAGGGAATGGCATTTTTGCAGGAAGGTGGGTGGGAGGAGGTGTATTCTAGGTAGCTGTGGGAGTTGGTAGGCTTGAAATGGATATTGGTTTCCAGGTGATTGCCAGAGATGGAAACAGAGAAGTCCAGGAAGGAGAGAGAGGTATCAGAGATGGTCCAGGTGAACTTAAGGTTGGGGTAGAAGGTGTTGGTGAAGTGGATGAACTGCTCGAGCTCCTCATGGGAGCACACGGCGCCACTGATACAGTCATCAATGTAACAGAGGAAGAGGTGGGATTCAGGGCCAGTGTAGGTACGGAAGAGGGATTGTTCCACGTAACCTACAAAGAGGCAGGCATAGCTTGGGCCCATGCGGGTACCCATGGCCACCCCCTTTGTCTGTAGGAAGTGGGAGGAATTGAAAAAGAAGTTGTTCAGGGTGAGGACAAGTTCAGCTAAGCGGATGAGGGTGTCAGTGGAGGGGGACTGGTTGGGCCTGTGGGACAGGAAGAAGTGGAGGGCCTTCAGGCCATCTGCATGGGGAATGCAGGTGTATAGGGACTGGATGTCCATGGTAAAGATGAGGTGTTGGGGACCAGGGAATCGGAAGTTTTGGAGGAGGTGGAGAACGTGGGTGGTGTCACGGACGTAGATAGGGAGTTCCTGGACCAAGGGGGAGAAAAAGGAGTCACGATAGGTGGAGATAAGTTCGGTGGGGCACGAGCAGGCGGAGACAATGGGTCGACCAGGGCAGTCAGGTTTGTGGATTTTGGGAAGGAGATAGAAGCGGGCAGTGCGGGGTTGGGGAACGATGAGGTTGGAGGCCGTGGGTGGGAGGTCACCTGAAGTGACAAGGTTGTGGATGGTTTGGGAGATGATGTTTTGGTGGTCAGGGGTGAGGTCATGAACAAGGGGGCGTTAGGAGGAGGTGTCAGAGAGCTGGCGTCTGGCCTAAGCGATGTAGAGGTCAGTGCACCACACTACAACTGCATATGAATATATGTAGCCTCATGCAAGCCTTAGTGAGCCACATAGTGAGGCCTGATGATAATCTTAAATTGGATGTCAATGTTTTCCTTAGTATACCCAAGATTATTCAGTAAGTGCCGTCAAATTGCAAATTCACGCTTGAAGTTGGACACAGTGTTCTGATCTTTGCAAGCGTGAATTGGATGAGAACTTTCAGTACTCTGACTGCTGCACATAGCCAAAGGGATATGCTATTTGGTACAATCCATCAGTTATTAGGATCTATGGCCTACATACCTGGCATCACTCTGGCACTAAAAGGTATATACCACATTATTCGTTTGTGCAGTAGGTAGGACAGCTTTTTGGCTTGACAGCAGCATCCAGTTAGCGAACAATATCACCTTTTCCCCTCCCCCATTTCTGATGAAGGGTTTAGGCCCGAAACGTCAAGTTTTCCTGCTCCTATGATGCTGCTTGACCTGCTGTGTTCATCCAGCCCCATGCTTGTTATCTCGGATTCTCCAGCATCTGCAGTACCTTTAATCTCTCACTCATGCTGCTCCTGAGTTGTCTTTGTGCAAGTATCTACCATTCTTCCTCCTATCTAATTGAATGTACCCCTGTTACCGGACATTAAACTCCCCCAGCGTGTTTGATCTGATATGCTGAGAGTAAACATTATTAGAATCACAGCACAGAGGAGGTTCTTTTTGACCCATCACGTCTGTGATGGCTCTTTGGAGCTATCCAATTAATCCCACACTTGCCCCATAGATCTGTCATCTTTTTCTCCTTTCAAGTACATCTTTTGTGAACTGTTATTGAAATTGCTTCTGCTACCCTTTTACGTGATACATTCCAGATCATAATAACTCTCTAAGTAAAAAATGTACCTTATGTTCCAGCTGGTTTTTTTGCCTTTCACCTGAAATATGTGTTCTCCGGTTATTGAGCTGCCTGCTACTAGAAACTGTTTCTCCTTATTTAGTAAACCATTCAGGATTTTGAACATTCACATCAAATCTGCTCTTAAGCTCCTCTGCTCTCAAGAGAACAATCCCAGTTTCTCCCAGTCTTTTCACATAACCAATGTCCCTTATGATTGCCTTCTCTGCTATTTGCTTTATTCTTAACACACTGTGGGCAAAAAAATGACAACTCCAGGCAATGTACAAAATGTTTTTGTAAATAATTATCAATAGCATGGGTCAATTCTTTTTGAGAAGCAATAAAATGTGAGGTACTTTACAGCAACTGTCAAAAAGTCTTCACTCACTCACCTACCAGTGAGAGAGCTAAGATTCTTTAGAGCTTGACTGGCTGCATTTGATGTTAAAACAACAAGGTCACTAACCTTTCATGCCAGAAAGGCTCTTTACCTTTTTTTTAAGAGTGAGGTAGGGGGAAATTTAATAAATGCAACATGTGGAGGCCATGACTAAAGTATCTTAGCAGAACAGGCCACCGAGTGACTGAGTGCAGTTCAATTATCAGCATGTTCTGTTTTAATTTATTAACACTGCAATCAGAATTCATTTATAGAATAATTTAACAGCTAATTAGAAATGCAGTAAGAATTATTTAAATGAGATATGAAGATGCGTGTTCAAGTATTTTGATGCTCTTTTACACTTGCTGGCAGCAAGTTGGATTAGTGGTTAGTACTGCTACCTCACAACCCCAGGGACCGGGGTTCAATGTCAGCTTCAGGCGACTGTCTGTGTGGAATCTGCACATTGTCCCCTGTGTCTGCATTGGTTTCCTCCCACAGTCCAAAGATGTGCAGGTTAGGTGGATTGGCCATGCTAAATTGCCCCTAGTGTGGGATATGGTAAGGGGGTGGGTCCAGGTGGGATGCTCTTCAGAGGGTCAGTGTGGACTCAATAGGCCAAATGGCCTGCTTCCACAGTGTAGGTATTCTATGAATGGTAACAGCCTCAGGGCATCCTCCATCTTCCTCTTCCCTTTCAATGCTGTTTTAAATTGACTTTCTTTCTCAAGCTGAATGTCTCCTAAATACAATCTATCATTGCCTCAGTGACAAATCAGAAGTGTTTTTCAAACCCTCTGTGTATGCTGCTAGGAGGGTTGCACGAGTACCCTATATTGACTTTTACTATCTGGACTCAGTGCTTCCCCCAGTGATGTGGCTGAAAATAGTCCAGGAGTCATTGAGTCAAGCTAATCCTACGACAGCATAGCAAGCATCCTGGAGGCCCTATACACTACCAGCTAATGAAAAAATTTCATACCTGTTGGCAACTGACCAACATGGAGGCTAAGCTCTAATGTAGACAGCCACTTACCCAAAAGTCAAGTAATTGTACACCACACAAGTACCAGGCAATGACTATTTCCAAAAGGAGAGAATCCTTGATCATTACCTTCGTTGAACCTCCTGCTATAAACATCTTTGGAGTTACCATTGACCAGAAACTTAACTGGACGAGCCATATAACTGCTGTAGTTTCTACAGCAGATCCGAGGTTGTAAATCCCAGGATGAGTAACACATCCTGACTGCTTTCTTCCATCAACAAGGACTACATCGGTGTGCAATGAATATAGTCTCCTGGCTGAATGCAACTCCAACATCTGCAGTTCTTGCTATCTCTGAGCAACTCCGACAACATTAACGATGCAGCCAACTCAACCATCGCTCATCAATAACATTAAACATTCATACCCTCCAACCACTCATACTCTGTGGCTCCATGCCTATCATCTGTAAGACACACTGCTGCAAGTCACCAAGCCTCCGTTGACAGTATCTTTCAAATTGATGACCTCTACCAACTGTAAGGTCAAGGACAGTGAGTGGATGGAAAACCCTCGAAATCACACACCATCCTGAACCGGAATTATAATGCCATTCCTTCACGGTCACTGGGTCAAAGTCCTGCAACTCACTCCCTAAGCTAACTGTACCTACGTGAGGTGGGCTGGAATGGTTCAACAAGTCAATTAAGGATGGGCAATAAATGCACGTTTGGATAGTGTATGACCAAACAAATCAGTCACAAAAAAGATTATCCATTCTCAATATATATGTCCCTTCAAGTTTGGTAGTACTATTCCTGTTGTCAGATGATTCAAAAGGTGGGCAGAATGGTGGCTCAGCAGGTAACACTGAATTATAGAATCCCTATAGTGTGGAAACAGGCCATTTGGCCCATTAAGTCCACCAGGACCAACCCTGTCCCTGTAACCCTGCTTTTCCAATGGCTAATCCACCTAGCCTGTACATCCCTAGACACTACAAACAATTTTGCATGACCAATCCATCTAACCTGCATACCTTTAGACTACAGGAGGAAACCGGAACACCCAGAGGAAACACATGCAGACGCAGGGAGAATATGCAAACTCCACACAGACAGTCACCCAAGGCAGGTAACAAACCTGGGGCCCTGGCACTGTGAGGCAGCAGTGCTAACCATTAAGCCACCCCATGGAAGACAAACATCAAGCAAGATGAACAAAGTCTACTTCACTGCCTTGAGATACAGGCTTTGCAGTGCATCTCCATCTAATTGTTGGAACTGAAGAATTGTGTGAGACAACTCGGGACACATTCATTATAAAATCCAACTCTTTCTGAGTCAGCAGCCTGACTAACCTGGCCACCTTATATTATGAAACTTTCATTCAGTCTTATCCAAGTAATCCTTTACCAAAGAACATCTACTCAGTATCAAATGTGACTACTTTGAATATCCAATAGGATGGGAATCTCTCTAGATATATTTGGGATTATCCATTGGTGTTTAAACATAAATTATTTTAAATTCATTCTAGATGCATCTTTGTTTCTAAACTTTAATAGTATTTTGAGGAACTTTTGTGGTCTTGAAGCTGGAAGTAACGTTGGGAAATAGGACACTTCACCACTTGTACCAGATTACCGCAGTGCAGAAGCATAGAAAGCCAGTTTTAGCTCTCTTCCAGCAATGTGCAATCAGAAGACTATTCTGACAATATTTCACACTTGACACCAAGATTGGTGGCATAGTGGACAGTGAAGAAGATTACAAAGAGATCTTGATCAATTGGGTCAATGGGCTGAAGAGTGGCAGATGGAGTTTAATTTGGATAACTGTGAGTCATTACATTTTGGAAAAACAGACAAGACATACACAATTAAAAGAGTTTTGGGCAATGTTGCAGAACAGAGAGACCTAGGGGTTCACATATATAATTCTTTGAAAATTTACATCACATACAAATAAGGTGGTTAAGCAGGCATTTAGCAGGCTTAACTTCATTGCTTAGACCTTTGAATATAGGAGTTGGGATGTTATGTTGAGATTGTATGGGACATTGGTGAGGCATCTTGATGACTACTATGACCAGTTTTGGTCGCCCTATTATAGGAAGGACACTATTAAGCTGGAGAGGGTTTAGAAGAGATTTACCAGGGTGTGGCTGGGGATGGAGGGTTTGAGGTTTAAAACTGCTGAATAGAATGGGACTTCTTTCACTGGAACATTGGAGGTTGAGAAGTGACCTTACAGAGGTTTATAAAATAACAAGGGGTATAGATAAGGTGAATGGTCGGTGTCTTTTCCCTAGCATATGGGATTTAAAGATTAGGGGGCATATTTTTAAGGCGAGAGGAGAAAGAGTTAAAAAGACATGAGAGGCAAATTGTTTACACAGAGAGTGGTTTGTGAGTGGAATGAACTTCCACAGGAGGGGGTGGGTGCGGGTGCAGTTGCAACATTTAAAAGACATTTAGATAAGTACTGTGAATAAGAAATGTTTGGAGGGATATGGGCCAACACAGGAAAATGGGACTAGTTTAGTTTGAGATTACGGTTGGCATGGTCTGCTTAGACGAAGGGTCTGTTCCCATGCTGTATGACTCTATGACTAATGTCTGTTGTGCTTTTCCATTTACACCTAAGGAGCTAACTGTTCAAGAAGGCAATTAAGAATGCACTGCCTAGGAGGGCAGTCAAAGACAGAAACCTCAAAAAAACCTTTAAAAAGTTTGTGGAGGAGCAGTTGAAATGCTGTAAGACTCAATGCCACGGACCAAGTGCTGGAAATGGGATTACTGTAGATAGGTCAGTACAGATTCGATGGGCAGAAGAGCTTCTTCTTTGCTGTATGTTTCTATGACACAAAGCGAGCCACTCTGAGTGGGAAATCAATTTAGCATCAAGAAGTCTTAGTTTTTTTTATGGTCCCACAACTTCTCGAAACTAGATCTAGACTATCACAAACATATTTTGCACAGAGTGTACAGCCACCATAAAGATGAAATGTCCATGTTATCTGGGTTAGTTTTCACGAATACAGCACAACATACTGAACCCAACCACTTGTTCGTAGTTTCTTTATTACCCAATGCAGCAAAATGTGCCTTTCCAGTTAGATTGAATCTGTCTCTGCTAAGATAAGCCAACTGTCTTTTCCCAAGGTTTAACTGATTTTGAATTGATCAAATGCTTCACATGTGGCTTTTCCAAGTGGTGAGCAGGGCATTTGCATAGCACCTCTCATGCCTTCACGATGTACAAAGAACTTCATGATCAATGAAGTGATTTTGACACGCAGTCATTGTTCTAACATAGGAAAGAAGCAGCTAACTTGTCCAATTCCCATTGACAGCATTGAAATAAATGATCAGGACGTACTATTTCCCATGTTTGGTTGAAGGACAAATGTTGGCCAGGGCACCAACAGAGCTCCGCTGGTCTACTTTCAGATTGATACTGAATCACCTTATATCTACTTGAGAAGGAAGAAGGGGCTTGATTTAACATCTCAATGGAAAAATGGCACCTTTGACAATTCAGCATTCCCCTTGAATTGAGCTGGACTGGCTTTGCACTTGGGTTTCTAAGGTGATGCTGGTAGGAGCAAATTACTGCAGACACTGGAATCTGTACTGAGAAAAATGTTGGAAATCCCAGTGGGTCAGGCAGCATGCTGAGGGGAGGGGACAGAGGACATGCTTGCAGAAGACCTCAGGTCCATGCACAAGCATAACCCTGACCTTCCTGCAGCCGGCCATTTTAACACAGCGTCCTGCTCGCACACCCACTTGTCTGCTCTCGGCATGCTGCAACGCTCCAGTGAATCACGGCGCAAACTGGAGGAATGACATCTCATCTTCAGACTAGGCACTTTACACATTTAAGATTGTGAACTCACTCCCATTTCTTCCCTTTCTTTTAGATTTACTTGTTGCATTCACTGTTTCCATGTCCTCTCTCCCCTCCCCCAACTTCAGTGGGACCATTTGTTATTTCCTGTTTGGCTGTCAGACACACCATTGTTCTGACATTCTAACATTCTATCACTTCATCTACACTATCAGCACCCCTTCTCTGCCAGGGCTCTACTGCCCCCCACGCCCCCACCCCCGTCCCCACTATTACATAAATGCTACCCTTTCCACACTTCACATCAGCTCTGATGAAGAGTCATCTAGACTCAAAATGTTAGTTTGCTCTCTCTCCACAGATGCTGCCTGATGCCCTGTGATCTCCAGCATGTTTTTCAGTTCCACAATGATACTTCAACCAAAAGGTGATGGTGTTGCCTGTTGGCTTAAAACAGGTTCTGACAATTAAACTGCTTTTGTCATGAAACAGTTTAAGGAGTTGGGAAGTCATGTTGAGGATGTACGGGCCATTGGTGGGGTCTCTTCCAGAATACCATGTCCAGTTCTGGTTGCCTAGTTATGGGAAGGATATTATTAAGCTGGAGAGAGTTCATAAAAGATTTACCAGAATGTTGCTGAGTATGGAAGATTTAAGTTATAAAGAAAGGCTGAAGAAGCTGGGACATTTTTCACTGGAGTGTAGGAGGTTGACAGCTGACCTGATAGACGATTATAAAATAATGATGGGTATAGATAGAGTTAATGGTAGTTGTCTTTTCCCTAAGGTAGGGGATTTCAAGACCAGGGGCACATCTTTAAGGTGAGAGGAGAATGATTTAAAAAAGACATGAGGGGCAATTTTTTTACCCAAAGGGTGGTTCATGTGTGGAATGAACATCCTGAGGAAGTGGTGGATGTGGGTATAATTACAATGTTTAAGAGACATTTGGATAAGTACATGAATAGGAGAGGTTTGGAAGGATATGGGCCAGGAGTAGGCAGGTGGGACTAGTTTAGTTTGGGATTATGCTCCAAAGGGTCTGTTTCTGTGATGTAAGACTCTATGACTTTTAGAGTAAATTGTCAAGGTTCTAAGTACATGTTTATTCATTCTGTTAGTGAAACTCCTCAGTGTCACCAATACCATTGAGTGGGTTCTGAGGAAGGGTCGCCGGACCCGAAACGTTAACTCTTGATTTTTTTCTTCACAGATGCTGCGAGACCTGCTGAGCTTTTCCAGCAACTTCTGTTTTTGTTCCTGATTTACAGCATCTGCTGCTCTTTTGGTTTTTATTTACCATTGAGCGTGCGCTGGTTTTGATGATACTCTTTGGTAATGAAATATTTGAAAGCTCAAGGACAATTGAAGCCTTTATGAATACCCCTCACATCCTGAAAAGCTTCTTAGAAGTAAATCTTTGCTTTGGTACAGTTTCACTTAATTTTAAATTTAAAAGTGCTGTATTATTTTCCAGAAAAGAAGTTCTAGAGAGGTCTATGTAAATTCATTCTGCACCATTTGTGTTTCCTGAGAACAGGTGGATGCAGAATTTGAGGGATATTTGCAGTCAGTGAAACACAGTAGTTGTTATTTTAACATCGAAAATTAGTTAGTTTGCTCCATCATCTGCAGAACTGCATGGGCTGGTGAATCTTATAACCGTTGATAGCAATACATTACTGAACATGACTGTCCCAGGATGGTGAAAAATATATTATTTGACTTTAGTTTTCAGACAGATTGAATTCTAGCATTGGCTTTATTTCTGAGCTGTCTGGACTGCGTAGAAACAGAGAGGTTGTTTCTTCACCTGAACAATCTACAACATAATATGGGGTAACATGCTGGTTCAGTGGTTAGCACTGCTACCTCACAGTACCAGGAACCCAGGTTCAATCCCACTCTTGGGTGATAGTCTGTGTGGAGTTTGCACATTGTCTCCGTGTCTGCATGGGTTTCCTCCAGGTGCTTTGGTTACATCTAACAGGTTAAGTGGATTGGCCAAGCTAACTTGCCTATCGTACTCCAGGCTATGTGGATTAACTGCGGGGAATACTGGGTTAAAGAGAAAGGGTAGGGGGTGTGTTTGGGTGGGATGCTTTTCAGAGGACCAATGTAGACTCAATGGGCTGAATTGTCTGCTTCCACACTGTAGGGATTCTATAAAAGCAGAACCAAAGGCTCAATCACATGAGACTGAAATGGAGAAACAGTCTTTTTTGCAAGGGATTGTGGAAATTTTGGAATTCTGTACCATTGTGGGTTGGGAATCTTTCATCAATGAATATATTTATGGCTCAGATAGAGAGATTTCTGGTCTCTCAGTAAATCAGGGAATAAGGAAGCAGGAACATGAGGTTAAGTCAATGATTAGCCAGGATTGCATTAAATAGCGGAGCAGTCTGGAGGAGCCAAATGCTCTGCAACTTTTCCTAATACTGATGTTCTTTAGTCATATGGGGGGATGCAGTGGCCTTTGCAAAGTTGTGCAAATTATATTCACACCACTGTCCATTTCACCAGCAATCTCCACTCCATTAGCTCTGTGTTACATAGAATGACACAGGTTTGATAGCAAAGTAACAGGCCATTTGCTCCAATTCGTTTCCACATGTTTCCCTCCTTTCCCCACTTCCCCCTAACAACCTCACATTATCCCTCATTTGCTTGTACAGCTTTCCCTGATAAGCAGTAGGAGAGCTATGATAAAGACAAACTGAATCATGGAATAAGAAATGAAAGAATTGCAGATGCTGGAAATCTAAAATGACAACAGAAATTGCTAGAAAATCTCAGCAGATCTGGCAGCATCGGTGGAGAGAAATCAGAGTTGATGTTTTGGGTCCAGTGTCCTTCCCTCAGAACTGAAGTTCTGATCCGTTCTGAGATTTCCAGCAATTTCTGTTTTTGTTTCTGAATCATGGGATAATTATGAAGCCTTCAGTGACAGTCTGCATTTTGTATCTATGTAGCATAACACTCAAAAAGTGAACAAAAAGCTTGTCTCGATCATTTAATCCCAACATTGCTATTCATTAAAAATACTACAGCCATCTGGGGCATGACACTGCGAACTATCTTTGTAAGTGAAGCTTGGCACCATTTCCAGACTTTTACTGATGTTTTACCTGCTCTGGACAATGGAATAGTTACGTGCTGTTCATGCTGGTGCTCAGGAACTTGTGCCCAAATCCAGACTGCAAAAGCTAAAATTAAAAATTTTAAACAGAAGCCTTTACATACCTTGGCCTATATTTTCTGGAGCTTAGAAGAATGAGCTGCAATCTTATTGTAATATACAACACTCTCAATGGGTTTGATAGGCTAGATGCTAAGTGACTGTTTCCCTTAGCAGGACAGTCAAGAATTCGTGGTCATATTCTCAGGATAATAGATCAGCCATTTCAGACTGAAACAGCGCAAAATGTCTCAACTCAGAGCGGTGTGCATTGTTGGCATTCTGTACCCCGGAGAATTGAGGATGTTCGGTTACTAAATATATTCAGGGTTGGGATTGATTGATTTTTATGTGCAAAGGGAACTAAGTGGCAGATTTACACCTTACTGAATTTTACTTCCAATTTCCATCCCTCTATAGCTTTCACATCATCCAATTCCAACACTTCCCTTCCTTCCCTTGCCCTCTCTGGCTCCATTTCCGGGAATAAACTGTCTGCTGCCATCCAATACAAAGCCACTGTCTCCTATAGCTACCTTCACTACAGCTTTTCACAGCCCACATCTTGCGAGGACTCCATCCCATTCTCCCCATTCCTTCACCTATGTTGTATCTGTTCGGATGACGCCATCTTCCAAAACAGTGCTGCTGACATGGCTTGCTTCTTCCATGACTGTGGTTTCCCACAGGGCCCTCAAACGCATCCGACCTATCACCCGTGCTTCAGCCCTCGTGTCTTCCCATCACTCACAACAGTGTGATCAGGTCCCCCGATCCTCACTTAACATCCCACCAGCCTCCGCATTCAAAGGGTCATTCTCTGCCATTTCAGACAACTCCAGCAGAACGCCAGCACCAAACATGTCTTCCCCTCACTTCTCCTGTCTGCATTTCGCAGGGATCATTCCCACCGCGACATCTTGGTCCATTCCACAACCACCAACAACAGTACCCCCTCCCCACGGCACCATCCCATGTAACCGCAGAAGGTGCAACACCTGCTCCTTCACCTCCTCCCTGCTCACTGTCCAAGGGCCTGAACAGTCTCTCCAGGTGAAGTACCTCCTCCAACCCTGTGTATTGCATTCACCGCACCCAATATGGCCTACTTTACACTGGAGAAACCAAATGCAGACTGGGTGACCGCTTTGCAGAAGCATGACCCCGACCCTCCCGTAGCCAGTCATTTTAACACAGCATCCTGTCACATGCCCACTTGCCTGTCCTCAGCATGCTGCAGTGCTCCAGTGAATCACAGCGTACACTGGAGGAATAACATCTCATCTTCAGACTAGGCACCTTACAGCCATCTGAACTTAATATTGAGTTCAACACCTTCAGATTGTGAACTCACTCCCATTCCTTCCGTTTCTTTTAGCTTTATTTGTTACATTCTTTCTCACCAGATCCTCTCTCCCCTCTGCCCAGCCCATTGGGACTGTCTTCTCATTCAGTCTGGCAGTTAGACACATCATTGTTCTGCCATTCTCACATTCTGATCACTGAATCTGAACTATCCACATCTTTTCTCCACCAGCACTCTATCCCCACCACACCCACATCCCCTTCACCCCCCCAAACCACCACCCCCAAACTATAGCATAAGTGCTGTCCCCTTCACACTTCAGTTCAGCTCTGATGAAGAGTCATCCAGGCTTGAAATGTTAGCTTGCTCTTTCTCCATGGATGCTGCACGATCTGCTGTGATCTCCAGCAATTTGTTGTCTTCAGTACAGATTCCAGCATCTGCAGTAATTTGCTTCCCCTTACTGAATCATGGCTTGAGGAGCCTGCTCCTATTTTGTTTTATGTTTAATGTCTATACACAGAATATAGATCGACGTTTTGCATATCCACCCTGAGAGGTGAGTTTGTATCTAAGCCTAATGCAGTCAGGAACCTCATCAAAGACTGGCCACAAAGACCTTGCATTAGTGACTAATCACACGACTCACTGGTGCAACAGATAATGGGAGATGGGCCAACACAGTATGGAAGCACAGTGCTCATTTTGGAAGACTTGTAATTCAGAGACCTGGCAGCATCTATGGAAGGGGGTAACTCTGTTTCACATACTGTCAAAGCCACTAGACCTGCTGTATAGTTTCTGCTCAGATTTTCAGCATCTCCAGCATTTTACTTTTGTAGTAATCCAGAAACCTGGACTAATAACCCAGAGAGGTGAGATAAAATTCAGTTAATTAAATAACTAGAATAAAACACTAGTGCCACGAATGGTGACTATGAAACTTCTGGGTTGCCTGATTCACAAAAAAAAACTAATTGGTTCAGAGATAAAAGGTACTGCAGATGCTGGAGAATCCAAGATAACAAGCATGGGGCTGGATGAACACAGCAGGTCAAGCAGCATCATAGGAGCAGGAAAACTTGACGTTTCGGGCCTAGACCCTTCATCAGAAATGGGGGAGGGGAAGAGGGTTCTGAAATAAATAGGGAGAGAGGGGGAGGCGGATAGAGGATGGATAGAGGAGAGGATAGGTGGAGAGGAGGCAGACAAGTCGAAGAGGCGGGGATGGATCCAGTAAAGGTGGGTGTAGGTAGGGGGGTAGGGAGGAGATAGATACTGAACCCAACCACTTGTTCATAGTTTCTTTATTACCCAATGCAGCAAAATGTGCCTTTCCAGTTAGATTGAATCTGTCTCTGCTAAGGTAGCATGTGAAGCATTTGATCAATTCAAAATCAGTTAAACCTTGGGAAAAGACAGTTGGCTTACCCTCTCTCCCTATTTATTTCAGAACCCCCTGCCCCTCCCCCATTTCTGATGAAGGGTCTAGGCCCGAAACGTCAAGTTTTCCTGCTCCTATGATGCTGCTTGACCTGCTGCGTTCATCCAGCCCCATGCTTGTTATAACTAATTGGTTCACTTGAGCTCCTACAGGAAGGAGATTGGCCATTTTATCTGGTCTGGCGTACGTGTGACTCGAAACTGTGCTCCCTAAGTGGCCTATCAAGTCACCCAGGTAAAATCACCACTTCCGCACCGTCAGTTAACAGCAGACATTAAATGCTTGCTTTGACAATGATTCCAGTGTCTTCTGAATGAATACTTAAATAGAAAAGATTATGGTGCATAAAAAACATAGGAAAAGCCATTCTAATATGGTCGTCTTTGTTTTGGTCACAGTGGAAATCTTTTTTAAAGCATAAACAGATTCCACACTGAAAAAAGATCCCTTTACTCAAAATTTTTTCAGTAAACCCACCTCAGCTTCAATGACTTTCAAAGAAATCAATGGGACACCAATAGGATCCCCAATATCAGGACTGATTGCAGAAGCGGTAATGCAAAGGTTAGAATGAACAGCGCTCCCCGCTATCCAACCCAAACTCTAGGTCCGATATGTAGATAATACCTTCATGTTTATGAAACACACAATACTGGAGGAAACCCACCGACACATAAACAACCTCCTCACCAGAATAAAATTCACAAAAGAAGAAGAGAACAATAACCGACTACCCTTCCTAGACATAATGGTAGAACGTAAGAACAACGGGGAACTCCCGACTAGCATATACAGAGAGACCACACATACAGACCAGGTACTTAATTACTCCAGCAACCACCCCAATCACCCAGAAATGGAGCTGCATCGGGACATTATTCAAACAGGCCACAACACACTGCAGCAATCCGGAACTGCACAAAGCAGAACGGGAGCACTTATACAGGGTTTTTAAAAGGAATAGATACTCAAAAAGCGCAATCCGCTGTTAGCTCCATGACAGACCACAACAAGAAGACACAACACGGCCAGACACACTAATCACCCGACCGTACATCAGAGACGTATCAGAGATGACCACAAGGCTACACAGACTCTAGATATCAGGGTGGCCCACAAACCAACCACCACCCTGCGACAGCTACTGACGAACGCAAAGGATCCCATACCCACAACAAATAAAACTAACATAATAAACAAAATACATGCAAACACTGTGAAAAACATTACACAGGCCAAACTAGAAAAAACTGATAATAAGGATACAGGAACGCTGACTAGCCACTGAGAGAAATGACCAGTTCTCACTGGTCTCAATATGCATGGACAAAGAAGGACACGAATTGGACTGGGACAACACCTACATAATAGCACGAGCCAAACAGAGACATGCCAGGGAATTCCTGGAGGCCTGGCCTTCCAACTGGAACTCCATCAACAAACACATTGAACTGGACCCAATATACATACCAGTGAGAAACAGAACCGGGAATAATACCAGCCATCCCAGCAAACCAAGGCATATAAATAACAAGCGGGACAGAACACCGACGCTTCACTGGAAGCGCACTGATGATGTTACCTGGCAGGGTGACAAAACGTTTACAACCAAACACACTGGCTTGGCGAGCAAGTCTACAACATCACTCCTTTACTCACTTTTCCCTCACTTTTTCCCCATGACTTCAACCAGTCCATGGCACTACTTACCACAACTGATGAACAATACACAATGACAAAACACCAGCTCTTTGTGTCCAGGGACTGTCTGGACTGTAGCAGGTGCCAAACTATAAATATTTAGCTCCTTTGCAAAATCTACTCCTCAGCATCATGCTGACCTTCTCCCACTGCACCCCATATTATTGCTCCACAGTTTTGACAATGGGTCCTCCTAAACTAGTGAGCTGATAAAAACTGGCTACCTGTCTCCATCACAGCTGATGGTGGTAAAACAAGGAAAAAATCAGAGAAAAGCACATATACAAGTGGATAGATTAACAAAAGCATGGGATCAGATCAACAAACAACAACAACTTGCATTTAGTTTACCAGGACGCTGCCTGGACTGGAGGGCAGGTCTTACGAGCAAAGGTTGAAGAAACTAGGGCTTTTCTCATTGGACCGAAGAAGGATGAGAGGTGACTTGATAGAGGTGTAAAAGATGATGAGAAGCATAGTTGGAGTGGATAGCCAGAGACTTTTTCCCAGGGCATAAATGACTATTATGAGGGGGCATCATTTTAAGGTGATTGGAGGAAGGTATAGGGGAGATGTCGGAGGTAGGTCCTTTATACAGAGAGTGGTGGGCGTGTGGAATGCGCTGTCGGCAGTGGTAGTGGAGTCAGATACATTAGGGACATTTAAGCGACTCTTGGATAGGCACATGAATGATAGTAAAATGTAGGGTATGCAGGTTAGTTTGATCTTAGAGTTGGATAATAGGTCGGCACAACATTGTGGGCTGAAGGGCCTGTACTGTGCTATGTTGTTCTATGTTCTATGTTCTATAAAGCGCTCTTAACATTCTAAAATGTTCCAAAGCTTTTATGCCAGCATTACCAAACAAAATTTGACATAGAACCACATAAAAAGATATTGGGACAAGTGACCAAAAGCTTAGACAAAGATGTAGATTTCAAGAACTTAGGGGCTGAGAGTAAAAGTTGGCCTTGCCAATGATGCATACACTCTGCAAAACTACAAAACAAAATGGCCTCTTAGAAACTGAGGAGGGAGGTAGTGAGATCGGGAATCCAAAGTTTATGGTCCAGGCAGATATGATGGAATGATGGAAAATCAGGGATGTGGAAGAGGCCAAATTTGGAGGACTTTAGATAACTTGGAGAATGGTGGATGTGACAGAGATAGGAGGAGATTTGTAAACGAAAAGGAGAATTTTAACATCAAAGTGTTGTGAGACCAGAATCCTAAGCATTGGATGATATAACTTTTCATCACTTTGTTAGACTCAGAACAATCAGTTAGCACACAGTACTTATGTGACCAAAACACTGTATGATTTCAACATGGAGAAGGATACAGCACTTGGAGTTAAAGGAATCAAAGGATTTTGGGGAAAAGCGGAAGCAGTCTATGGAGTTGGATGATAAGCCATGATCATAGTGAATGGCAGAGCAGGCTTGAAGGGCTGAATGGCCTACCACTGCTCCTATTTTCTATGTTTCACAAGGATGAGACATTATTTAATTGTCCTCAGGGCAAACTTTGATTTGGCACATGGCAGGAAGCAAAAAGCGGGAGGAATTAAACAATAAGATAATAAGCTGCAACAATCATGTTAAAATGTGTTTGTATTTGTCTTGGCTTCTATGTGACCCAGAAAGAAAGGATCTGGATTTTTGCCACTGCCTCTGGCATCAGCTAGAACCTGTACCAGGCACTGTCCATCTGAAGCCATCTGCCTCACCCTGTTAATCTGAATTGTCACTCACCTCCACACAGTCAAACTTTTGCAAAGAGCTGAGATGCAAGTTTTCACGACTATACGTGACCTGATTCCTTTGGTATTTGGGAAAGAGGGAGGGGATCATGCTTGAAGTACCAGAGTGCCGAGCTTTTGCACTTTGGACATCTCTTTGCTTGTGAATGAGTCATAGAGGTCCATAGACTGAAAAATACCCTTCAGCCATTGAGTCTGTGCCAGTCAAAAGCAATCACCTAACTATTCCATTTCTATTTGCCAGCACTTGCCCTTGCACGCCTTGGCCTTGCATATGTGCATCTAAACACTTCTAAAATGTTGTGAGGGCTTCTGCCTCTACCACCCTTACAGGCAGAAAGTTCCAGATTCCCACCTCCCACTGAGTGAAGAGTGGTCAGTACTGCTGCCTCACAGCACCAGGGACCCGGGTTCGATTCCTGCCTTGGGCGACTGTCTGCGTGGAGTTTGCACATTCTCCCAGTGTCTAAGTGGGTTTCCTCCAGGTGCTCCAGTTTCCTCCCACAGTCTAAAGATGTGCAGGTTAGGTGAATTGGGGTCATGCTAAATTGCCCATAGGGTTGAGGGATGTGCAAGCTGGGTGGGTTAGCCATGGGAAATGTGGGGTTACAGGGATAGGGTAGGGGATTGGGTTCGGATGGGATTCTCTTTGGAAGGTCAGTGTGGACTCAATGGGCCACATGGCTTGTTTCCACATTGTAGGGATCCTATGATTCTAAACCTTCTGCCCCTCACCTTAAATCTATTCCCCTTGTCATTTATCCTTCCGGTAGGAAAAGTTCTTTTTTTACATACTTATAATTTTATACATCTGATGCCAAATAAACACAATCTTTCCATTTCCTTTTTGTTTCTTTAGAGATGAGGTGGTGTGTAGGAATGATGAGGGTAAGCAGTGAGCACTGCAAGAATGGGAATGGGCAAAAAGGAGACAGAGAAATTGGAGCCATTTCCCTTGCTATTTCTCCTTGTAAGATTGAAAACTTGCTTTGATTGTTGTTCTTGGCTGCAGAAGAGCAACAAAGGGTGACTTTGGAATAAAGTAAGATAAAGGTATCATTTTTGCTTCCATCCTCCAGGGTCCTTGGGTGTGCGACAGAGCAGAGTGGTTGCATGTATATATGAAGCAGTGAAGATAGGCACAAGACATATTGTCTGCAATTTACTGGCAATATTGTTAAATATTTATTTTGGCTTTGTAAGCAGAGCCTCAAAAGTGCAATAAAAATCTTTGGTCTTCAATCATACCCTACTCATTAGCATACAGTTTTAAAAAAAGCCCAAAACTAAATGTCTACAATATTTAAAAAAAAACCCATGGCAACGCAGTGATGGGAGGTAGAATGTGCAGGTGCTATGGAAAGTGAAGATGAAGCCTGAAAGTTGATAGTTATTAGATCCAAGGTGAATTTGTCCTCTAGTCCTTTATCCAGTTTTAGCTTCTGACTGTAGTGCTCCCTCCATCTTTTATCAGTGCCCAACAAGCAGAGTGATTTAAAGGTGACAGTTCCACTGCCCTATTTCTCTTTTGGCTTTCAGATGAGATGTTAAGCTGAAGCTCAGCCTGTTCTTTCTAATTGTAAAAGATTTCATAGTGTAAATATTTCTCCTTCAACCATCATCACTAAAACACAGTACTCCGTCATTTATCACATTGCTGTCTGTGGGAGCCTCCTGCGCAGAACCTGACAGCTGTACTCTCTACATTTCGAAAATAACTTTTCTTCAATAGTTTGGTTCATGTTGATTGCAATTGATTTCAGACATCTGGAGGCCACATAAGGTATAGACGTTCTGCCTTTCTGTGGCACAACGCTGAGTACTAGGTGATAATCTCAAGGGTGTCATCCCTCAACAACTACGGTCTGATAAACTAGGACAGGGAATCCTAAGCAGGTTTATTTTTGGAACTAAAACTGCTCCAATTGGCCATGTCCAAAGGAAAGTGAGTCTAACAAACAGCTTGCAAGCTTCATGTCAATGTTGATGTTTCACCCAGCAGAGGCAAGCCATGTTTTCTCTTTCTGTCATTTATTATTATGGGTTGAGCACATAGAAACCTTTGAAATCACTTCGCTGGTTGTGATTATTTCTGTAGCACTGCAGATATTTAGCCAAGCTGCTGGCAACGGTGATGGCTTATAACCGGGGATCATTACTTTTCACAAATTAAACAGTGAGTGAACGATGTAAAATGCAGTTGATCTTTAACTCCTGTAACAACCCACATTTCAGTAACTGTGTCCACTATCAGTATTGTCCTGACGGAGGGCTTTAGGACCCTGCAAAAACATTGCTGCAATGTCATGAAGCTGCTCCTCACTGGGCAAAAATAGCACAAGGCAGGCAGAGTTAGATTGAGTGTGTAATGGGAGGAGAGAAACACGTGGAGTAAACTAACTAGAATTAAATGATGGAGTTATGGAATAATCTTTCAATAATGTAACAGTAAGTATAGAGCCTGGCATATCTTATATTACCCTGCTACTGCGTAATAAGTGGGTTATATGGAAGCCTGAGCCTGAAGATACTTTTTGACCCTGCCTTTTCCTGGTTCAGTCTGTCTTGGATGTGGGCATAAAATCACATGACAAAATATGGTAATGCGATCCACTGCCTAGAAAATTGTAGCAATGGTGAAGATCAAGAAACAAACTGGCAATCACTTGAAGAAGTGAAAATTTCAAAGAAAACATTTTTCAAAAAATCATCAGTGCAGCTTTCAGGCCAGCTAACGGCCAGAAGTGTCACAGAGCTGAACAGCTACTGCGAAGGAAATATCTCTAAATAGCAAACTCCTGTAGAGAAGCCACCAAAGACAGCCTTAAGTCGATAAAAAGATTTTTGCAGCTGGCAATGTGGGAAATAAATTTTATTGGGGGATAAAGTAAAACAGCGGAAGCAGTAAAAGCCTCCAAGCAGCAGAGAGGATACATCAGATTGAGTATCCATGATTACCAGACGCCCAAAGCAGATTTGATCTCCTAGAAAAGAAAATCTGAGAATAAAGGTTGGGAAGCAGAGTTAAGACTCCTGGCAGTCACTCAGCAGCTTTAGGCTATTAAGTTGAGGGCACAATTAACAAATAAATTAAGGAAATTCTTCAAAAAGAAACTTAAAGTAAATTGACTGATAAAGAAATTAGGAATAAGAATTGTTTCTTAGAAGTTTGTAGTTTCAAAGTCCTAAAGGTGAAGTTGGTGACATCTTTAAAATTTTGACAGTTGAAGTGACAAATACAAGTTTTATTCAGTAACTAAGAAGTTCTATTGGTTTTAAATATTAAAATATAGCATTACAGCAAAAATAAAAAGACACAAGTTTGATCAAATGGTAACAAATTTGGTGTGAAATTATCCTAAATATGGAAAAGACTGACATGAGTGATGTCATGGCAGCCATCTTTGATACAGGCAAATCACTGACTCTAATTGGATGATACAGTTTGAACAGGTTTCTACCCACAAATCTGTTAGAAAGCCTTCGGCCATCTTGGAAAATGAACATCCTCATTTATCCTTATGAAGACACCATATTCCTAAAGGAAAACGGAATTTTACATTGAAAACAGCCCTTATAACAGGAGAAACTCTAGCAGCTTTCAGTTTTAGCACTACTACAACAATCCATACAGCTACAAATATTCAATAACAATTTATTCACCATTAAATACAACAAGGCAATACAATGGGTCTCATACAAGGATATCATGATCATCTAAATCAAGAAAGTAACCAACAAATTCAAATGTCTATCAACAAGCAGTCAATGCAACAAAATTATTCAGTCCCAATCCTTCCATCAAAAAAAATTCAAGCTATCAGATCCACTTGACAGATCAGCATTTGTGAAAGTCAAAATCCCAAAGATTTCAAACAGCTTTAGTATTGGACACCAAATCAAACGTAGGATAAACTAGCACTCTTCTCTATGACAAGGAAAGAGCATCCAATCATGTGTTATGTAAAAATCAAATCGATTACAAGTTCTTTTTAACAATCTCTCAACAACTTCAAATCAATATTTCGCTATAAGAACAAATAAGGCACTGGTGGGATCACTCTTCAGTAGCAGATACCAACTACCAGGAGAGCATTTGGATATCTTTATTAATGACCTGTATTTATTGTCTGAACCATGCAACTATAGAAATTTACAAAAGACATACGTGACAGAATCACCATTGGTTCCTTCGATAAATCAATCACTGACCTTTGTCGATTAAAAGAGGATCTAGATTAAGGATTCCAAATGGCTTTGGATACTGGGTCGAGAAAATTATTCAAGAAGCATTATATAGGAAAAGTTCCATTTAAGGCAGAACATTCTGCAGAGTGTTGTTTGCTTAAAGCATAACAGGGCATTCGGGAGGCAGAACTCACATCTGAAAAATATACCAAGGTGTGGAGCTGGATGAACATAGCAGGCCAGGCAGCATCAGAAGAGCAGGAAAGCTGACGTTTTGGGTTGGGACCCTTCTTCAGAAATCTGTGTTCCTCCAGCTCCACACCTTTTTATCTCAGACTCCAGCATCGGCAGTTCCTACTATCTCTGAAAAATATACCATATGTGACAACTTCAACACAAAAACCTACAAGCTAGGGCACAGTATCTTGCCACCAGAATGGTTCTTAAAAACCCCCCATTAGCAAAGAAAAACCTGTTCAGCCTTACACTAATAAACAATCATTGTAGGAGAAGAGGTCTCTTATTGATGATGTGCTACAGTCTAAACAACGCACCAAGCATTAAATCAAAGCAAATCATTTTCAAACTAACGTGTGCATCCGTTCCTTCAAACAGAATCTGGAAGAACAGGCCAATACTGTAATGGAACAAGTTCCTTTATGTGACCAAAAAAAACTATCAATGAAGAACAACACCACACCCTTCTCTGAGAAGAAAATTACCTGATCCAGATGCTAATGACGGCAAAAAAGAAACAACCTGACTTCTCCATATATTTCTCCATGACATCAACACAAAACCCTTCAACAAGTATGTCCCATTCAGTGTTTGTCATCTGGCTGCCGGATCGATCAAAAACCTACGCCAACTTCACCTCAAATATTTCTATAGCTTGACATAGACTTTCGTTACGCACCTATTGACACAGTTGAATCAAGTGGAAGACTTAGGTGAGGTGAAAGATATGGAAAAAATGTACAATAAATGATGTAAGAAGCAGTAATCAGATTGACTCATTTGACAATGATAATTATAAATGTTTACCAAATTTAATGACGGTTGAGCAAAGCTTGGAGAGCTGTGTGGTGTAAGGGCTTTAGCAACCTGGTGATACCTTGAGAAGATGTCACAGAGTTGCTCCCCACTGGGCATAAATAGCACAGTGTGGGCGGATCTACTTAACGCGAGGTAGGATGAGAGAACCATGCATTAAAAAAAATGTGGAGTATACTAACCTGAATTAAGTCATAGTCATGGAATAGTCTTTCAACAATATAAGTCAGAATTGAGCTTGGTATATCTCGGATTACCTTGCATAATGGTATTTTGTCCTAATACATACTAAACAGGTTACAAAGAAGCCGAAGCCTGAAGAAAGTTCTTGACCTTGCCTTCTCCTCAACCAGTCTGTCTTGAATGCGAACTCTTGAATGTGATAAAACGCCTCGACAAAAGATTGACTTCTAAGCCAATAGTTGAAGGTTCAAATCTGGAGTCTTAAGCACATAATTAACGCTGATACCCTGTGGCTGTCCTCAGGGATTGCTGCACAGCTGGAGATGCTGACTTTCAGTTGAAATGTTAAACTGAAGATGTAAAAGATTCTGTAGCACTATTTGGAAGAAGAACTGGAGAGTTCTCCCTAGTCAATAAGATTTTGATCCTTGTCACAGTGCTGAACTAATGAAAGAACTTGATGTTGCAACTTTCATTGCATCAGGACTTATTTTTGTTCTATTCATTCATGGGATGAGGAAGTCACTGGCTAGGCCAGCTTTTATTGTCCATCCCAGAATGTATTTAAAAGTCAATCACATTGCTGTGGGTCTGGAGTCACATGTAATCCAGGCAAAGTAAGGATGGCAGTTTCTCTCCCTAAAGGACATTAGTTTGCCAGATGGGTTTTTCCCCCAACAATTGGCAATGGATATATGGTCATCATTAATTCCAGATTTTTTTTTTGGGGTTGTATTCCAATTCAGATTTGAACATGGTTTCCTAGAACTTTACCTGGTTCCTGGATTAAGAGTCCAGCAATTACACCACTAGGCCATTGCTTCCCCTGGGATATTTGAAGCAGTTTGCAGTCAATGAAGTAGTTTTGACATGTGCAGGAAATGCAGTAGTTAATTGCACAGAAAGTTCCCACAAACAGCAATTTGGTAAAGACCAGACCATCTGCTTTAGCTGTTGATCAATTCTATCCGGCCACTGCGAGGAACTTTCCTACTCATCTTTGAGCCATTGTAATTTTTAAAGTTTGGCACCTCTGGATGATAATGCAGCATTCTGACTGGGGTTTTCTCTAGGGTTATGTGTCAAATACCTGGAGTGTAACTTGAACCCAGTTAACCTTTGCAATCAGAGGTGACAGTCCAACACATTCAGTGGAACACAAATACACCCAAACATGTGAACGTTGACCCCCTATCACATTTCTAATCCTTCTATCGAACAAGTAAAGTGGTCTCTTTTATTCAGAACTTCAGTGCAGAAGAAGGATTGACTTTGAAATGATTTGGCTCCAGCAACAGGTTCACAAAGTCCTTGATCAGCAGGCCAACTTTTATCGTTCTATTCTTCAAGTGTCAATGAGACATGCTGTGCGACAAGTGTTTGATTTGCAAACACAGTTAATCTGCTGCGGGTTTACTCTGCACCATGCTGCAATCTCTCCAGGAGCTTTCCTTATTTACAACCTCCATTGGCAGGAGAATGATCAGCTGCCTGATAATATTCATCATGCTTTGCCTGGGGCTCGGAGAGAAGAGACGCCAACATAGAATGGATAACGTGAAATTCCAGAATCAGACAAGCTGCACGGTCTATTCTACACACTAATACATGGTACAGTTACGGCACCACGTGGGCATACAACAGCTCGTGCTGTGCTTGATCCCTGCTCCCAAACTGTGTGTCTCATGTTATTATCATATGAAGCAGAAGGCAAAACAGAGTGGATTGTGCTGATGCCAGGTATTTCAAAGAGGAGATGTTCCTCTCTAAGAGTCATGAATCTTTGGAATCCGTCTACCCCAGAGAGCTGTGAAGACTGAGTGCCTGAGTATAGTTAATTTTTTAATGAAAGGGAGCCTCGAGGGTTATGAGATACAGACAGGAAAGCTGAGTTGAAAACAAGGTCAGATTGGTCATACTCTGCTGGACAGGCTGAGTAAGCACAATTCGGTTGACTTTTGCTGCTGTTTCTTATATTCCAATGGTCCGAAACAACTGGGATTGGGTTTTGGTAATATCTCACACATCCTGTGCACACACCTGGCTAAAAGAATGGGAACATCAGAATTGTCCAAGCAAAAAAATAGCCAAGGTCCCTTGAGTTCGTGTTCTACCATGTTACTAGCTGTGTGATACATCAATAACAGAGTTATTGGCTTAACAAAGCACAGCAATCAATCTCTTATCAATGAGTCCATGAAAGGCCTGAGGTAAGGACTGTTCAGAGTAGTGGGGAGCTATGGAAACCCTAAGCTCAAAACCATCTGTTTCTCCCAAGCAACCTGCACTCATCAGACATCATGTCTCAAATTACTCACAGGTTGCCTGGGATTTTGTTCATGTGACAGGGGACACATTTCCCCCCTCCCCCACCCCCTCCCATTAGTCTCACACCCACCCACATCCTCATAATCCCCTCAACCCCCAACCCAGTTGGAGAAGCAGCGGGAAGCATGAAGCCTGACGCAGTTGCGCACCCACTGTCAGATTTCCCACTGGATTCAGGAGCCTGAGTTGAAAGTCCCTTTCCGCAAGGACTGCCCCCTGAGCAATCAGAGGCAGGCAGCGCTCTCTTTTCATTGCACCATCGAAAGTGGTAGCATCTGGTAGGAAAGCTCTGAGGCCTTCACTGGGGATTATCACTGGGGTCAGAGACAAGTGCAAGGGGATTGGCTTTCAGTGTCCAAAACCCATTTCCTGATAGAGGCTCTATCAACTGATGACTGAAGGAGGAACACCATCCGCTCAATTGCAGGCCAACTCAATGCTTTTGGGAGGCACCAGTGAGCAAGTCCTATTTAATCCCTCAGCTACTAGTCAGTGTTACTCCATCACGCTGCTCTGGCAGGCTAAATGTTCTGCTTGCTACCTCTCAAGATGATATTTATGTTAAAAATGATCTATTCTTCTGTCTTTCTGTGTAGGCCTACACTACTTTAAACTCCTCTCATTGGCAAAGAGTGACTGTGGGACATTGCTTCCACTGTGCAGCTAGGTGCTCACTATGCACGGACCAGAGGCAGTCGCACTGATCTCCAATACAGTGGAATGCTCTCCTGATAGTGTTCATGCATAAGGGCAGCAGCTAGGAGGTAAACCTCTGTCCGGGCAATATTATTCACATATTGGCTAACAATACAATTAAAGAAGAGACAACAAAGTGAGGAGCCGGAGGAGAAGAAGGATCGGAAGAAGGGTCCCAACCCAAAACGTCAGCTTTTCCTGCTCCTCTGATGCTGCCTGGCCTGCTGTGCTCCTCCAGCTCCACACTGTGGTGTCTCAGACTCCGGCATCAGCAGTTCTTACTATCTCAATACAATTAAAGAAGTTTGTTTTTCTGGATGGATAATCTCTATCAATATTCTGGGGATGTGGGGTCGAATCCTGCCATGGCAGACGGTAGAATCTGAATGCAATAAAAATCTGGAATTAATTCTCTGAGGCCTTCTAATGCCTAGTGGTTAATGTCTAATCATTAGGAGTCTAATGGCAACTTTTGTTGATTGTTGGAAAATCTATGATTCATTAATGTCCATTAGGGAAGGTCACTGCCTACATGTGATTCCAGACCCACAGCAATGTGGCTGACTCTTAAGTATCCTCTGGGCAACTAGGTTTGGGTAATACATGCTGGCTTAGCCAGTGATGCCCACATCCTGTGAATAAAGTTTTTTTTTGAAATTGTGCACAACTAACTCACATTGCCAATCCATCAACATTTAAGGATCACCTTCAAATTTCTGTCTCTCACTTAAAATAAAAAAAAGATGAAGAAGGTTAAAATCAGATTGGCCATGATCTGATTGATTGGCGGAACAGGCTCGAAGGGCCGAATGGCCGGCTGTTGTTTTTTTTTTTGTTTGGATGTTCGTAAGCAAAGGATCTCTCCGGGATAATAAAATCTGGTGCCAGAGTAACTCCAGCTTTTCAACTGACTTCCCTGAGAAATGACACAGCATTTACTTATCAGTCTTCATCACTTTAAAGACAAATAATAATGCATTCAGCTTTTCAAATTTTATTCAACACTGTATCCTCTGTTAGATTACCACATGCAATCATCATTTTTATATATTGGAAGTTCTATACGTGCCAGATATTAAATATATTCAAAACAAATGTCTTATGGTCATTTTGGGTCGTCTCATTGGAATATGGAGTGTATTGTATTCCAGAAAGATAGGGCTAATAAAATTGTGGGATTCTGTTGACACCTGTAACACACCATGTGACATTTTCCAGGTGTAAATGCTAAAACCTTTCAAACAATATTTACAATTATTTCCACCCCTTACATGTGATCCTTTGTCAATCTTAAAATGCTTCACTCCTCCTCTGCAGAACATACAGTTGCACATTGGCCTGTTGGCCACACAAAGTCAAGATTCTAATCTGCACCCTGACCTGTAACTAACTCCATTAAGAGTTTCAAAAATCTTTAAAAGGATGAGGCTTACCTCCTATTTTAAAAAGCCCCGTATTCCTGTCCTTATCCTCTTATTCATTCTAAGTGTCTCAAGGGAATAATTCAAATGAAATGTCTTGTGTACCCATATATTTTCCCCCAATTAACCCCTACTTCTTGCACCATTTTGATGTAAAGTTCATTTTAATGACATTTTCCTATCAAGGTGAAATGTAACTATTCTGATTAGTTTCCATTTCTGTTAAATGTATAGAATTTACATCATAGAAACAACCCTGACTCAAATGTACCAGGGTGGCTTTTTCTAACAGGACTGGACAGGGTAGATGCAGAGAGGATATTCCTGATGGTGGGTGTGTCCAGAACCAGGGGTCACAGTATAAGGATTTGGGGTGGACCATTTAGGATGGAGATGAGGAGACATTTCTTCACCCAGAGTAGTGAGCCTATGCAATTCATTACCACAGGAAGTAGTTGATGCCAAAACATTGAATGTACTCAAAGGCAGCTAGATACAGCACTTGGGGCAAATGGGGTCAAAGGTTACAGGGAGAAAGCAGGATTAAACTATTGAGTTGGATGATCAGCCATGATTATGGTGTGGTGAACGACAGAACAGGCTCAAACGGCTGAATGGCCTCCTCCTGCTCCTATCTTCTATGTTTCTCTGCAACCACAGCAAAATCAATTGAAATACCACCTTTAATGTAGTGAAACATCCCAAAGTGCTTCACGGTAGAACTGAAAGGCAAAAATACTCCATAAGCAGTGATTAGGATGCATGTCCAAAAGCTTGATCAAGGAGATAGCCTTTCAAAGACATTAGAAAGGAGATTGGGGTAGGGAGATATAAAGATTTAAGGGAGTGATTCACAGAGCTTAGGGCCCAGACAGCTGAAGTTATGGAAACCAATGGTGGAGAATCAGGGATATACAATAGTTCTGAACAGAAGGAGTGCAGAGATCTCAAAGGGTGGTGGGGCTGTGAGAGGTTACACAGATAGGAAGGGCTGAGGCTACAAACATTGATCATCTTCAGCCTAACTGGTCTCTTCACACAAGCCTCCTCCAATCCGACTCCATCTCACCTCACCAGCACGTTGCTGTGCTCCTCATTCCTGTAAGTGTTTATCCAGCTTCCCTTCCAGTGTATCAATGATATTTACCTCAACTGCTCCACATGGCAGTGAATTCCACATCATAAACCCCCACCAAGGAAACCAGATTCTCCTGAATTCTCTAATGGATTAGTTAATGACCTTCTTACATGGATTGTCCCGGTACTAAACTTTTTGATAAATCTTCAATCTTCTTTGAAATGTATTGGACATCAACATTAAGGGTCTAGGCCCGAAACGTCAGCTTTTCTGCTCCTGTGATGCTGCTTGGCCTGCTGTGTTCATCCAGCTCTACACCTTGTTATCTTAAATACCACACATCACTGTTTTGGGGCACCGGAATTTATGGCAGATGCAATTTATGGCAGTTGCTACATCAATGCACGTTATTTTCTTCTCTTGCATTATATTCAAAATGGTGCCGGGTTGTGGCAACAATTGAAGCTTTTCACTGAATTTTACTGTATTTCATTGTAAAATGCAAGTGACAATAAATCATTCAATTTCAAATTATATTGGCGTCACTAGACAGTACAGCCAATCAACAGCATCTCTGCAGATTTGCATACACATGGAACGGAGAATACAAGACGCAGTGGATACAGAATTTAAAGCTCACTTTTCCTCTTTCCAATGCTGACAGCCCTGCTGCAGGTTAATTAGTTTGGTGCCAAAGCCTGCTTCATACATCAGTTTATTCCAGCTGTTTATTGAGCTTCAATAGGCTCTTCCCCCACTCCATGGACATGCTCTGCACCAACTTCTTGCCACAACACACCTTCCACACACACAAAAAATTAACTAACAGCCACAAAAAATAATTTTCATATGGTCCGCCTCAAGTTGAACATGAGCTCAAAGTGCAGACTGGCACCTTGATAGTCAAAGCAGCTGTCTGCCACCATGTAGAGAGGACCAGTCGATGAGGTTTAACCGGTCAGACAACACTGCAATATTCGAATCGCAAGAGATAAGAAAGGCAGAGAGCTTTTTCGGAGAATGTCATTACAACAGCACCAGTGTTCCCCTTCAATGCCACATTCCCATTTTTCCACTCTGCTCAGGAAGCCAATAATTACAGCCACAGTAATAAAATCATAACCTAGAGGAGACATGAGGAGTGCTTTTTTAATCATTCAGCAGATTATCAGGACGGAAAATGCCTGACTTGAAAAATTGGTGGGAGCTGATTTCAGAATTAATTTTAAATGGTGATGGGCTAAGGACTTGAGGATGAGGAATGTGCAGAGTTACAAAGAAAAGAGTGGGATCTGAGGACAAAGAGCAATTTCTCTTTTATTGTACAGGTGTGATAGGCTGAATGGCCTCCATTTGTGCTATGAGATCCTATCATCTCAAATATTTACTTTCTCACCCTCTCCCATCTTTCTCACCCGCCGACATCATGTGACTGGCCTGGACAGAGAAAAGGACTTACTCCAGTAACTAGTTGGCTCAGCACCTGGATCATTTTGGATATTTTTTAAAATGTGAATTGTCTTTTTCATATTGGTTGTGCATTTGCGTTTTCATTCTCAGTAAGACATCTTTCAAATTCTTAAGTGTGTGCTGCAATTGATGTTGCCATATACATTATCAACATGGCAACTCCCACAGGTGTTTATATCTAGCTCATTAGACCCGGGGAAAACAGGGAGAATCTGCCAGGGCAGTGCCTACACAAAAACACCAGACAGATTTCTGAAGAAGGGTCTAGGCTTGAAACGTCAGCCTTCCTGCTCCTCTGATGCTGCTTGGCCTGCTGTGTTCATCCAGCTCTACACCTGGTTATCTTAGACACTGACTGCATACAGACTGGCACCATAATGTGCATTTCCGGTGTGCTGCTCAGCAACAGGCAACTTGACAAGTACCAGCTGGCATCCGAATAAAAACCGAAAAAACTGCGGATGCTGTAAATCAGGAACAAAAACAGAAGATGCTGGAAAAGCTCAGCAGGTCCAGCAGCATCTGTGAAGAAAAAAATCAAAGGTCACCAGACCTGAAACGTTAACTTTGATATTTCTCTTCACTGATGACTGGCATCTTGACCAGTATGACTGGCATCTTGACCAGTATGATTGGCATCTTGACCAGTATGACTGGCATCTTGACCAGTACGATTGGCATCTTGACCAGTATGACTGGCATCTTGACCAGTATGATTGGCATCTTGACCAGTATGACTGGCATCTTGACCAGTATGATTGGCATCTTGACCAGTACGAACAGCTCCAGGAACTGTATTACTAATGCAATGCTACTGGTTTCAGGAGCAGTTTTGTCCACTGGTCTCAATTCCCATAGCGCACCAGTATTTCACTGTCCAGTGCTATTTTCTCCCCATTTGGGTCACATGAGGCAATTGGTGGGTTCCCACTTCATGGATGCTCTTCTTGCTGGTTTGGGTGATAGGGAATTCACACGTATTGGGAATTCATCGATTGTTGATAAGGAACTAACTCCCACACTTTCACAACAAGTCCTTCAGCGCCGACAGATGGGATTCAGCCTATTTTGCCAGCATCAGCTGTTTGCCAGAACCGTGCAATTAGTCCCACTCCTTGCCACTCTCCCCTGATAATAGGATTTGGAAATTCTGAGGAAGGGTCACTGGACCAGAAACGTTAACTCTGTTTTTTCCTTCACAGATGCTGCCAGACTTGCTGAGCTTTCCCAGCAACTTCTGTTTTTGTTCGTGAATAGGATTTGGAAACCCAGCTAAGGGTTGCAAACAATTCTGGGCAGGGAGAGCTGAAAATCTGAGCTGATAATAAAAAGAGGAAGCACTCAGCAACCTCTGTGCAGAGAGGGAAAGAAGGTCAATGTTTTAGCTCAGTGAGGAGTTCTGATGAAAGGTCATCAATCTGAACTGTCAGCCCTCCCTTCCTCTCTTCACAGATGCTGCCTGACCTGCAGCATTCCACAATTTCTGAGCTCCTTTCCTTTGTGTGAGAAACACTCAATAATATTCCGTCCCCCAACTCCTAATTGTGATACAATTTGTCACGGCGAGCGATCTACTTTCTCTGATGGTGAATGCAATAACACTATGCCATCATTCCCTTGCATTTGTGAACAAATAGTTTATATCCCCTATCCCTGCACCGTCTGAAAAAAAGACTCTAAATGAACAACTCACCAGGCGAGCAGTAGAATGAGCACATGCTGCTAACACAGATGCTTATTTTAGCCACTGCAAGATCCTAGCCACATACACAGACACCTCGAGCTTTATTAAGTTTAACAGAAAAGGACAGGGTTTGACATTTCAGCTTTAATCTGCAAAATGTCTGCATTTTCCTCACCTGTCTCTCTCAACCAGTAACTATGCAAGCTTTTCTGAGGTAATCAACATAGGTTTCTTCCAACGTTTTTGGTGCAGCACAGAAACAAGTTGAAATGTAACCTGATTAAAATGGAAAACCAGAGTATCTCTTTCTCATAGAGTGGTGAGGGACTCTCTACCAGAATTAATGGTTGAGGCAGAAACTATTAATTATCAATTCATATAGCCCCTACAGTGTGGAAGCAGGCCATTCAGCCCATCAAGTCCACACTGACCCCCCTGAACAGCATCCCACCCAGACCCAGCCTATCCCTGTAACCCTACATTTCCCGTGGCTAATCTACCTAGTCTGCACATCCCTGGACACTATGGGGCAAATGAGCATGGCCAATCCACCTAACCTGCACATCTTTGGAACGTGGGAGGAAACTAGAGCACCCAGAGGAAACTCATACAGACACGGGGGAGAAGGTGCAAACTCCACACAGACAGTCACCAGAGTCTGGAACCAAACCTAGGACCCTGGTGCTCTGACACAGCTGTGTTAACCACTGATCCTCCTTGGTGCCCAATATTCAGGATTACATTAGAAATGTGGATGAACAACAAGGTGTGTTGTGAAGATATATATGGGACAGAGCAAATGTGATTAAAACTAATTGATCATATAGGGATAAATGGTAATACAGACTGGTTTGGGCCTAAAGCTGTTGTTTAATGAACTCCGCTCAAGGATATCATTATTTGCGGAGGCTAGCTGTGAGTAAACAGGCTGACATATTTCCCATAATTTGAACACAGACTACACTCTGAACAGACTTAATTTGTTTGTACTGCATTATCCTGACTTCAAATTGGAACCTGAGGTGAGCACCCTGACAATATTATTGTGTTTCCATTGACCTCCTGATCCCTCTCCCCCTTGCTGCCCTATTTGCCAGATTGTCACTCGGCCCACTTGCTGTCCTGCACCCTCTGTACAGGCTCAACCTAACGTGAGGCAGCATTATCCCTGGAGGGGAAGGCCATCACCATGTCAAAGAGTTATGGGAGGGGTGGGGGCAGTGAGGGAGCTGAGATATGGGGCAGCAAGTGAGGTTTGGGAGCAGGGCAGTGAGTGAAGAGGTGAGCAAGAGATGAGTGAGGCAGTGAGTGAGACTGTGATTGAGGCAGTGAGTGAGAGGTGAGTAAAATGGTGAGTGGGATGTGAGCGATGCTGTGAATGAGGCCGTGAGTGAGAGGTGAGTGAGGCAGTGTGAGAGGTGATGAGTGAGGCAGTGTGAGAGGTGAGTGAGGCAGTGTGAGAGGTGATGAGTGAGGCAGTGTGAGAGGTAAGTGAGGCAGTGTGAGAGGTGAGTGAGGCAGTGTGAGAGGTAAGTGAGGCAGTGTGAGAGGTGAGTGAGGTGGTGAATGAGAGGTGAGTGAGGCAGTGTGAGAGGTAAGTGAGGCAGTGTGAGAGGTAAGTGAGGCTGTGTG
>JAHRHZ010000023.1:15361782-15445073 GCA_024137785.1 Ginglymostoma cirratum | reverse complement strand
CCCTACCTACACTCACCTTTACTGGCTCCATCCCCGCCTCTTCGACTTGTCTGCCTCCTCTCCACCTATCCTCTCCTCTATCCATCCTCTATCCGCCTCCCCCTCTCTCCCTATTTATTTCAGAACCCTCTTCCCCTCCCCCATTTCTGATGAAGGGTTTAGGCCCGAAACGTCAAGTTTTCCTGCTCCTATGATGCTGCTTGACCTGCTGTGTTCATCCAGCCCCATGCTTGTTATCTCCCATTATTTGAATTGCTGCCTTTCAGATGAGACATTATATCAAGGCCCAGTCTGATCTGTCAGATAGGTATAACTATCGTAATGACAATGTTGGTAGAACAGCAGGGTACTCTTGGATGTCCTGGCCAATGTACTATCCATCAAAATCATTTCATGGGCTGCAACATGCCTTTTAGATGCCCAGTCATAATCTATTACCTTTTCCTTGTTCAAAAATAATGATTAATTAAACAGTGGGTAGATGTCTTTGATGGTGCCCCAGACCTTTTACAGACCAGCACCAGCAAGTAGAACAAAGAGATTTTCGATTTAATATTTTTGTTCTACGAACTGACCACATCTGTGGTCAGCAGGATGAACTATTAAAGACAGATTCCTGGGTAATAAATCATCATGAGTATTGCTAGAAAAAGATAGCTCGCTGTCAAAGTTTTTCATTTTGCACTCACCAGGACAGATGTAAGAATACTAAATTTCAAAAGGAAGCAACAGAAGTAGCACAGTGGCTCAGTGGTTAGCACTACTGCCTCACAGTGGCAGGGACCTGGCTTCAATCTCACCCTTGGGTGACTGCGTGTGTGGAGTTTGCACATTCTCCCCCGTGGGTTTCCACCTACAGTCCAAAGATGTGCAGGTTAGGTGGATTGGCCATGCTAAGTTGCCTGTAGTGTTCAGGGATGTGTAGATTAGGTGGGTTATAGGGGAATGGGTCTGGGTGGGATGCTCTGAGGGTTGCTGTGAACGTGTTGGGCCGAAGGGCCTGTTTCCTGGACAATTTATATTGTGTGAAAAACAGATGCTGATTGGTTGGCAAAAGGACCCTTAATAACCATGGAGAATGTGCTAGGATTGTGTTAAACTGAATCTTCTTGAATTTAAACTTTCTATCACTTAGAACAAAAACAAAGTCGCTGGAAACTCAGCAGGTCCGGCAGCATCTGTGCAGAAAAAAAAATCAGAGTTAATGTTTCGGGTCCAGTGACCCTTCCTCAAAATTGATGGTAGGTGGGAAAACATCAGTTTATATGCAGAAAATAGGGAGGGGGATGGGGTAGGGAGTAAACATTAGGATATAGACTGAAGAGAGAGAAGAGCAGTTGGATAGACAAAGGAGTTGATAACAATCTGGCTAGGAGGGTGAATAATGTGTAATTTACATTGTTCGTCACTAACAGTCCCCATTAACGACTATTCACCTCCCAGCCTGATCATTATCAACTCCTTTATCTATCCAACTGCTCTTCTCTCCTTTCGGGCTCTATCCTATTGTTTACTCCCTACCCCACCCACCTCCATATTTTCTGCATATAAACTGATGTTTTCCCAGCTACCATCAGTTCTGAAGAAAGGTCACTGGACCCAAAACGTTAGCTCTGATTTTTTCTTCACAGATGCTGCCAGCCCTGCTGAGCTTTTCTAGCAACTTCTGTCCTTGTCCCTGATTTACAGCATCTGCAGTCCTTTCGGTTTTTATCACTTGGGTCAGCACATGTGAATGCTCTCAGTAGTCTTCAGGATACCTTGCTCTTTGGCAGGGACTCGTAATCCCTCAAGCACCTCGAAAGACAAGGGCAACAGCTGTATGGGGATACCACTTCAAAATCACACACCAGCACAACTTGCCAATATATCGCCATCATTCACTGTTATTGGGGTAAAAGTCCTGGAACTCCCTACCTGATGGTATGCTGGAAGCATCTTCACCAGACAAACTACTATTGTTCAAGAGGACTCACCATGTCCTCCTTTACTGGCAACCAAAATTGGAAAACCAATGCTGCCCTTGCTACATTTTTAGCAATAACTGAACAAAAAAAAATTGCAGCACGCATCAAAATGAAAATGAATTTAAGAAGGGTCATATGTAAATGTAGGAATAACCCCACAGTGTATTGTGGAGAAGGTACTATGAGAATATACTCAGAATCTCATCAAAAACAGGATGGCAGTGAAGGGAGAGATGTTAGGCCTGTAGACCCGGTCTGGGTACATGGCTTTATGGTGCAATGGGCAGCATTCCTGCCTCTGGGCCAAATGCTTCAGGTTCCAGTCCCACCCCAGGACCTGTTGACAATAGAAGACAGGTTTATAATGCAGCCAATCAGGTTGATTATCAATTGTCTATTCCTTCTAATACATGCTGATGAGCAGTAAGAAAGGGAGAGATTCCTGGTCAGTGATGTGATGCAAGAGCATTGAGCCTCTACCATCATTATCCATGGCTTCCTCGTCCTTACTGTCAACATGAAAATTGTACATTACCACCACCACAACGTGGGCTCACTGAGTGAGTAATAACACAATACATCACTACTAAATGTCCTGAGGGAAGCCCAAGAGTCAAACCCAAGGGAACCCCATGGGAACCCATGCCAAACATTGCTTCAAACAGTATGATTGCATGTAAGTACTGAGACTCCATATTTTGTTGGTTTTATCAACTGGGAAACGTAATGACAATCAAGTTCATTGGCATTCATCATTGAAACCTCATAGAACCCCTCTGTTGCCATTGTGTAGATTGTTAACCTACAAAGACAGGACTTAATGCTGTTGATATAGGATGTATATTGATATGGTAGCTCACTGGTTGACAGTCCAAGTCCTCAGGTTGGGGATAGATGACAGGGAACTCCAATTAGCCTAACATCATCGGAAAATGCTAGAATCTATTCTGGAGGAAGGAACAGACGGATACTTAGAAAATTGTGATACATCCGGGCAAAGTCAATACGATTTCTTGAAATAAAACTTGTGTTTGACTGATACAATATAATTCTTTGGTTCTTGTGGTGCGGTGGTAGAGGTTCTACCTCTGAGCCAGGAGATTTGCTTCAAGTCCCACCTGCTCCAAAGGTGTCCGAACAGGCTGATTTGAAAATATATACAGGAGAATTATTTGAGGAAGGAGCAAGAAACAGATAAAGGGAATCTTGCAGATGTGGTTTGCTTAGATTTTCAAAAGGAATTTGACAAGGTGTCAGATCAAAATGGCTACTTCACAAACTAAGAGCTCATGCTGTAGGGGGTAATATATTAGCATGGAGAAAATATTGCTTAGCTAACAAGGAGAGAAAATGGATAAACGGGTCATTTTCTGTTCGGTAAGTTGTTACCACTGAGGTGTCACTGTGTTTAGTGCTGGGCATTTCCTATTTAAAATCAACATCAATGAGTTGGATGAGGGGAAAGAACGCATGGTTGTTAAATTTGCTGATAGAACGATAAGTAAGAAAGTAAGTTGTCATAAAGTGTACAGAAGAATTTTGATACATTGCATGAGCATAAATTTAGGAGATACAGCATAGAATCTCTACAGTGTAGGGACAGGCCCTTCGGCCCAACAAGTCCACACCAACCCTCTGAGCATCTCACTCAGACCCATCCCCCTATAACCCACCTCAACTACACATCCCTGAACACCAACGCAATTTAGCATGGCCAATCCACCGAGCCTGCACATCTTTGGACTGTGGGAGGAAACCCACGCAGACGCAGGGAGAATGTGCAAACTCCACACAGACATTCGGAGATAACAAGGTGTAGAGCTGGATGAACACAGCAGGCCAAGCAGCATCATAGGAGCAGGAAAGCTTGATGTTTCAGGCCTAGACCCTTCATCAAGGTATAGGCCCGAAACGTCAAGCTTTCCTGCTCCTATGATGCTGCTTGGCCTGCTGTGTTCATCCAGCTCTACACCTTGTTATCTCGGATTCTCCAGCATCTGCAGTTCCTATTATCTCCACACAGACAGTCGCCTGAGGGTGGAATCAAACCCAGGTCCATGCTGCTGTGAGGCAGCAGTGCTAACCACTGAGCCACCGTGCTGCCCAGCTGGAGTAGAATGTGAAAAAATGTAAACTTATCCACGATTACAAGAAGAAAAGAAAAGCAGTTATATCATTTGAACAGGGAGAGAGAGAGAGTGTAGAACTCTATGGTGCAAAGGGACCTAGGTGTTCTGGTACAATAACCACAAAACATTGATATGCAGGTGCAGCAAGTGCTTGGAAGGCAAATGGAGATTTGGCATTTGTCAGAAAGAAAATGAAATGTGAAATAGGAAAGTTTATATCACTGTTGTACAAGGTTTTGATGGGACCACATCTGGAATATTAGTTTCAGTTTAATCTTCTTGCTTGAAAAAGAATCACAAGCTTTTGGAGCATAACCACTTTGTCAGGTGAAGTCATCTGACAAATGGGCTACACTTCAAAACCTTGTGATTTCAAATAAACTTGTTGAACTATAACCTGGTATTGTGTGACTTCTGACTTTGTCCACCCCAGTCCAACACCAACGCATCCACATCTTGTAAAAGAATGTAATTGCATTAGAAGCAGTTCAGAGAAGGTTCACTTTACTGACTTCTGGATTGAAGGAGTTATGAAGAAAGGTTGAACAGTTTGGGGCAATAAGCATTGAAGCTCAGAAGAAAGAGAACATGGACTCATTGGTATGTAGAAGATACTGAGAGTGGATGTTGAGAAAATGTTTCCCTTTGTGGAGGAGTCCTGAATAAGGGCACACAGGTTCAAAATTAAGGGTCTCCTACTTAAAACAGAGATAAAGAAATGTTTCTTCTCTCTCTTAGGCTGTGGAATTCTCTACCACAGAGAGTGTGGAGGCTGGGTCATTGAATATATTCAAAGCTGAGCTAGTTAGAATTTTGATCAGCAAGGGAGTCAAGGATTATGAAGGGATGACAGGAACTGGAGTTGAGGCCACAGGGGAAGGGCAGTATCTTACATCAAAGGCCATGGCTCTTTGCCTGCCATTGTGTACTCCCTGACAGTAATAGAAAAAAGCATCTGAATCTAAGACAGCTTCTAAAGGAATGATGAGTACCTAAAAGACAAGATAGAATTCTGAACTGCTGCTTTCTGAAGCAATAATTCATAAAGTTGTCTTCGGTTTATTTTCCCTCACTAGTTGTTACAAACTGTGTCCTTTGCTTCCTGCAAAGAAGTGAAAAGAACTTGAAGGAAACATGTAAAACAGAGAATCCTGGCAAGCAAAACAATCATCCCTGTCACTTCTGAGGACTGGGGACCATTGACTGCTTCCCTGGTAATTTTTTTTCCCTCTTGAATAAGAAAGGTTTGGAGATATACTGGCCAAACCCAGGCAGGAGGGACTAGTTTAGTCTGGGGACATGGTCAGCATAGACTAGTTGGACTGAAGGGTCTGTTCCCATGCTGTATGACTCTAAGACACTTTTGTATGTGTGTGGGGTGAGAGTTTAGAAAGGGGTTAGAATTTAAGTTTTAGAGTTATGTGTTGACAGTTCATAGTTATTTACTTATGGCTGGAATCTATTGATTTTGCAATAAATTGTAGTTCTAATTAAGTACAGAACTCACTCTGCATTTTCTGTTGATATGGGTCTAACCAACTGGTAAACTGAAGATTTTGAATATATCGATTAAACTTGCACTTTTGTTACAATTATGGGAAAAGTGGGGCTTGATTTCCAATACATTACACCAATAAGGTGTGACAACACCATTACTTTCTCACTCTTGGTTTTTTTATAATTATGGATGTGCAAGGTCATTTGACGCATTTTAATTCATCCAATTCCATGGAGAGATCTTACAGTCCATACATTTTAGCATCCAACTGTTTTATGAATCCAGCATTATCACCTCATGAACCCTTCAGAGAGGTTCTGTTCTACTCATTAACTACTCTTCATGTGAAGAAAAATTTCCTAACATCAGTCTTAAACTTCTTCCTTGCTTGAATCTGGAGTGCATGTGCATTCTTCTCACTATTTCATTTGAAGTACTATTCAAGCTTTACTGAACTTGGCTACTGTGCATAGTTCTTGTCTCCATCATATGAAAGGTTCCTTTAAGTGTTGGAGAAAATGCAAAAAAAAAAGGAATACAAGATGATACCAGAACTGACTGGTTATCGTTATTAGAAAAGGCTAAATGGGGTGATAATCATTGCTTTAGAAAAGAGATTGCTAAGGGGAAACCAATTAAAGTTCTTAAAATTATGAAGGAGCTTGATGTAGAAAAGACGGTTCCCATTGTAAGATGATGAGAACTAGAAGCCACAAAAATACGATAGTCACTTATAAATCCAATTGGCAATTCAGGATAATTAATTTTTATCCAGAAAATGATCAGAATGTGGAATTCACTACCACATATGGTAGTTGAGACAAATAGCATTGATGCCTTTGAGATGACGTTAGATTGATGGAGAAAGGAATAGAAGAATGTGATGTAAGGTATGATGAAGACACGTTAGCAGCGATCCATGAGGAGAATAAATGTGAGTATGGACCAGTTCCCTGAATGGCCTGTTTCTGTGCTGTGAAATTCATGTCATGTAAGTTATTGCAGATTTGTCTTTTCCATTTCCCTGCCTTGTATATCTTTATAGGTTCATTTTGCAGAGATCACCCTTCTGGACTGAAACATCTATGTTACTTCTTTCCTTGTAACAGCTGGCTCACTATTTTTGCTATTTTTATTTCCTTCTAAATGTGAATAATTTTCTCCTCCTTTAGAATCATCAATCACATGCCCTACAGCCAACGTTTTGAGCATTAAAAGTGATGTGCAACAGTGAAATTCTATTTTTGTATGATTATAGCAATAAATGTTCCTGAGAACACCATTTTATCTCGCTAATGTAGTATTTCCTGGGAATATTCTGTTACACCAATACTGCCTCTGTGTATTCTGTCATTGGATTCTACATTTTCAGAGGATTTTAGATCACAAGGGTGGAGAGATGAAAACTTAGCTGATATTTTGTTTATAAACTACAAATCTGTAGGGAGTTCATGCAACATAAGCTGGCAATAATTTGCCATAATTCAAAGAATGCTTTGCATAATGATGACCCAATGTTAACGCCCTAAGTAATGAACAAAAGATATAAATGGAATTCGTCAGAATTCAAGAATGCACTTTGAAAATTATTTTCTTTAAGAGCGTAGATTATTGAAGTAGTATCTTTTTTCAAAGATACTTCTAGAAATCTGTTCAGAGGCCTTCTGAAATGAAATATCTGTAATGGTGTGTGATGCCTAGCTTTGGCATTTCTATGAGTTATGCCATGGAACACTTGGATTCAGATTAAATTGTGTCATCATCCCTCTGTTCTCTGAGGGTTTCAAATCTTAACCAGTTCGACTCTGAGTATGTGCTAAGATAGACAAAAGCACTTCTTCACAGGATGAAAAGGAAATCAAGAGAGAAAATTAATTAAAGACATTAACAAAAGAACGAGCTGCATTTTGTTCTATTTTATTACTTCACAAAGCTGCTATCAAAGTACTTCAGACACACACAAACACAAACAAAAGGTGTGGTAGCTAAATCTGTTCCTGAATAAAGATAAGTAAGAAAACAGGTGGTGAAGGGGTGGTAAGGAGGTTGCAGATGGATATAGTTAAGTTGAATGACTGGGGAAAAGTCTGGCAATGAAAAAGTCTTCTGTGGAAAATGTAAGTTTGTTCAATTTAGCAGGAAGAGTAAAATAACAGTGTTACTTAAATGGAGATTGGTTGCAGAAATCCAAGATGTTCTGGATGTTCTGGTGCATGCAAGTACAGTCAGTAATTAAGAAGGCAAATGGTTTGCTATCCTTTATTATAAATAGAGGAATCGAACATAACATAAGGATGCTATGCTTCAGTTCTATAGGGCTTTGTTGAGACCACATTTCAGACTCATTACTTAAGGATCTAAATGTTTTGGAGGCAATTTATAGAAGGTCTTTTAGTTTTACACTTGGAATGCCTGAGTTATCTCTTCGGAAAGATGAGACAAGCTTGTTTCCACTGGAATTTAAAGAGTGAAGAGTGACTTGATTAAGGTGTAAAAGATCCTGAGTCGTCCTGACAAGGTGGATGCAAAAGTGATGCTTCCACGTGTGAATGACTCCAGGACCTGAAGGGTTGTTCTAATATTAAGGATCAGCTTTTTTAGGACAGAGATGGAAAGAATTTTATCCTGTCTCAGAGGGTTGTGTGACTTTGGATCTCTGTCTTAGAAGGCAATGGCGGCGTAATCATTGAATATTTTTAAAGCTGGGATGAGTTAGATTCTTGACAAGCAAGAGAATCGAAGGTTATTGTGGAAACTGAGAATGTAGAATTTGAAACACAGACTGGTCATGATCTTATTCAATGATGGATCTTTATTGAATAACAACCTGAATCTAGTTCATACATTTGTGTATCTGTATCATATGCTCTCAGTGATCTTGATTGAGGTTAAGTATTGGACAGGAGGCTGAGGATGTGCTTTGAAATAGTGCCATTGGATAGTTTACTTGTATTTGAGACTTCAGACTGGGCTTTGATTTACTATTTCATCAAGTGGATGGTACCTTTGACAATGTGGCACTCCCTCAGTACTGCACTGGGTGGGAGTGTCAGCCTAGATTTTGTCCTCATGTCTCCACAGTCTGTCATGGACCCACAATGTGTTACTTCATAGATAAAGAGGCTTTCCAGTGAACCGCGACCACACGTAAAATGGCTGTTTGACAGTGGTGATGACAGAGGCTTATAGTCGATTAGTAGTTAAAAGTTTCGATATTTCTGGGGGATAAAAACTGTCAAAACACACTCATCAGGATGCAGGCAAGGACGACACCAGATTTCAAACGGAGTAACAATTTGTCCTGCATGAGAACAGGGAAAAAGGTTGGTTGGCAAGTCAAACCTGATTGGTTGAAGTGTTGCCATGGAAAGTGCACCAAGGATCTGTTGTACCCCTTGCTTTGTTTAGTTCATGGGGAAAAGAAATTATAAACTGCTTATCATTTCCTTTCACTCAAGATGTGTATTGCAAGCACTGATGAAGAGGTTAAGGTCAATATCGGAAAAATATTGTGAGCAAATAGTCCATTTACCTTTAGACAATCAATAGGCTGGTCAGGAAGGTTCTAAATTCCAAGGAGGTCTGTGCCGGGTAAGCAGGCACTACAAGAATGAGTGACCGAGGTAGGAGAAACAAAGCCAAACTATGGAAAGGGAATTAAGCAAAATTCCCTGCTCCTAGCCATTATTTTCAGAATGTTCATGCGCCCGCATGCTGGGGAATGGGAAAACAGATGGCAGGCAGTGATGGTGATCACCGGAGGATCAGCCATACTCAATCAAAACTAATAGCCCTGTGATCTGGTGCCCGCAGAAATGTGGTTCCTCATCATGCCAGTCATCACTGTTGATATGGTGCCTTCTTTTTTCATTCATCAGGCAGCCTGCAGTTACTGGAACATAGGGGCAAGTGAAAGGAAAGGGGTTGCTGGGGAATGGGGAAGTAAGGAAATAAGCCATCTGCAGTGCTGGAGTAGGGTAGCCAGTGGAGCAACTTCAAGAGTGTCAGTCTTTGGAGAACACACACAACTAACCTGAACTATCGATTCTCCCACAGTTTATAGCTACACGTGGGACTGCAGACCAAATATCAATTTGATTTTCTGGGAAATTGTTTAAAAGTGTGACAATTTCCTCATGGTTCTGCAGATGATCACAGTGATGAGGGGAACAAAGAGATTGTCAATCATTCTTTCCAAGCCACGAATTATTTGTAATGCAGAATGTTCAAACTGGGACGTATTTCCCTTACTTCCTGCGTTAGATCGTGGCTCAGTGGTTAGCACTGCTGCCTCACAGTGCCAGGGACCCAGGATTGATTCCACCCTCGGGTGACTGTCCATGTGGAGTTTGCATGTTCTCCCCGTGTCTGCGTGGGTTTCCTCTGGGTGCTCCGGTTTCCTCCCACTGTCCAAAGATGTGCAGGCTAGGTAGATTGGCCGTGTTAATTTGCCCATTGTGTTCAGGGATGTATAGATTACACGGGTTAGAGGGGGAAGGGTCCGGGTAGGATGCTCTGTGGGCTGGTGTGGACTTGTTGGGCCGAATGGATTCTATGATTCTACGTGTTGCTACTCTTTGAAGCTGACTTCAATGTCAACAATTTGAATTTCCATAGCACCTTTACTGCTCCAAGGAAGCAAAATGCAATAACGTTTAAAATCAAGCCACAGCAGGTGATATAAGGGCAGATGCCCAAAAGCCTGTTTATAGCATTGGATTTGAAGGGGTGTCTTAAAAGGAGGAATGTGAGGTGGAGAGGCAGAGCAGTTGTGGGAGGAAGTTTCAGAATTTCAAGCTGAGGCCAGAACTGGACGAACAAAGACATCTGTGAGGTGTTTAGGGCTGGGAAAGGTGACTAGGATGGAGATGTACAGTGTCAAAAAAGGACTGGAAAACAAGGACAAGAACTTTAATGAGACAAAGAGCAACTTTGCTTCGGTTTTCTTTTAGATTTTCCTTTTCATCGCTTTGAGATATTTGAAGCTTAAATTGACTTTGTGCCTCAGTCTTCTGATATGGAACTGCCTGGTTTAGATGTTTGATGGTAAAACTGGAAGCACTAAAGACTCAAAAGATTTGGCAGAATTTTTGCAATAAGATCGAGATTAACTGGTGTGCTGGGGTTGGTTTGTACCTCTGGGACCCAAGTTCAAATATAGCCTGGACGAGAAAACTTCTGCTGTGTGCTTTAAGTGATGCCTTAACAAAGCATGAATATTACGTGTTCATCGCTTGCAAAGCCATTATCCATTGCTTATTGTATCTCAACTTAAATTCGAGTCATGTTCCTGACTTTAGTATATTCCTGGAGATTTTGTCACTTGATCTGTCACTACTAACCTCCTCCTCCTGTCACACAGTTGTCTTCACGATTTCTTTCGCGAATAAACAAAAATGTTAAGAGGAAATTAAACCCTTTTAACACTCTTGTGATTGTTTTTATTCCTTCAAGTCCTTCACCCCAGGACAAGACTGCCAAACCTGGAGACCGCCACACTGAATAGAGACCGCCACGCCGAACAGAAACACCACCCCAAACCAAGGCAGCCCCTCTGGGAGACTGCTGGGCCAGACTGAGCCAGCCATGCTGGGCTGGAAACCTCCTCTTCGCTGGGCCCAGGCCAGGAATAGAGCCCAATACATTGAGAAAGCTAACACAATATTAGCAGAGATAACGAGGTGTAGAGCTGGATGAACACAGCAGGCCAAGCAGCATCATAGAAGCAGGAAAACTTGATGTTTCGGGCCTAGACCCTTCATCAGAAATGGAGGAGGGGAAGAGGGTTCTGAAATAAATAGGGAGAGAGGGGGAGGCGGATAGAAGATGGATAGAGGAGAGGATAGGTGGAGAGGAGGCAGACAAGTCGAAGAGGTGGGGATCGAGCCAGTAAAGGTGAGTGTAGGTAGGGAGTTAGGGAGGAGATAGGTCAGTCCAGGGAGGACGGACAGGTCAAGGAGGTGGGATGAGGTAGTAGGTAGGAAATGGGGGTGCGGCTTGAGATGGGAAGAGGGGATAGGTGAGTGGAAGAACAGGTTAGGGAGACGGGGACGAGCTGGGCTGGTTTTGGGATGCGGTAGGGGGATGGGACATTTTGAAGCTTGTGAAAGGGGGTGGCCATGGGTACCCTCACGGGCCCAAGCTATGCCTGCCTCTTTGTAGGTTATGTGGAACAATCCCTCTTCCGTACCTACTCTGGCCCTAAACCCCACCTCTTCCTCCTTTACATTGATGACTGTATCGGCGCCGCCTCGTTCTCCCACGAGGAGCTCGAACAGTTCACCAACACCTTCCACCCCAGCCTTAAGTTCACCTGGACCATCTCTAACACCTGTCTCACCTTCCCGGACCTCTCTGTCTCCATCTTGGGTAACTACCTAGAAACCAACATCCATTTCAAGCCCACCGACTCCCACAGCTACCTAGAATACACCTCCTCCCACCCACCTTCCTACAAAAATGCCATTTCCTATTCCCAATTCCTTCACCTCCACCACATCTCTCCCAGGATGAGGCATTCCAGTCCTGTACATCTCAGATGTCCTCATTCTTCAAGGACTGCAACTTTCCCCCCGCAGTGGTTGAGAATGCCTCGGCCATGTCTCCCACATTTCCCGCAACTCATCCCTCACACCCCGTCCCTGCAATAACAACCAAAAAAGAATCCCCCTCGTCCTCACGTACCACCCCACCAACCTCCGGATCTAACGCATCATCCTCCGACACTTCTGCCATCTGCAATCCGACCCCACCACCAAAGACATTTTTCCCTCCCCACCCTTGTCTGCTTTCCGGAGGGACCACTCTCTCCATGACTCCCTTGTCCGCTCCACACTCCCGTCCAGCCCCACCACACCCGGCATTTTTCCCTGCAACTGCAGAAAGTGCTACACCTGCCCCCACACCTCCTCCCTCACCCCCATCCCAGGCCCCAAGAAGACTTTCCACATCAAGCAGATGTTCACCTGCACATCTGCCAATGTGGTATACTGCATCTGCTGTACCCGTTGTGGCCTCCTCTACATCGGGGAAACCAGGCGGAGGCTTGGGGACCGCTTTGCAGAACACCTGCGCTCGGTTCGCAATAAACAACTGCACCTCCCAGTCGCGAACCATTTCAACTCTCCCTCCCATTCCTCAGACGACATGTCCATCCTGGGCCTCCTGCAGTGCCACAACGATGCCACCCGAAGGCTGCAGGAACAGCAACTCATATTCAGCCTGGGAACCCTGCAGCCCAATGGTATCAATGTGGATTTCACAAGCTTCAAAATCTCCCCTCCCCTTACTGCATCCCAAAACCAACCCAGCTTGCCCCCGTCTCCCTAACCTGTTCTTCACTCACCTATCCCCTCCTCCCATCTCAAGCCGCACCCCCATTTCCTACCTACTAACATCATCCCGCCTCCTTGACCTGTCCGTCCTCCCTGGACTGACCTATCTCCTCCCTACCTCCCCACCTACACACACCTTTACTGGCTCCATCCCCACCTCTTTGACTTGTCCGTTTCCTCACCACCTATCTTCTCCTCTATCCATCTTCTAGCCGCCTCCCCCTCTCTCCCTATTTATTTCAGAACCCTCTTCCCCTCCCCCATTTCTGATGAAGGGTCTAGGCCCGAAATGTCAAGCTTTCCTGCTCCTATGATGCTGCTTGGCCTGCTGTGTTCAACCAGCTCTACACCTTGTTATCTCGGATTCTCCAGCATCTGCAGTTCTTATTATCTCTGACACTATTAGCAGATACTGACACCTATTAATAGATGGTGATAGATCCAACACTGCAGTTAGAGAACTGGATCAAAATAACCCTGAAGAAGTTATACAACACAGGAGATATCAGCAAGACAGACCACCAAGAAATGAAGCCAGAAGGATCCAACACACCCAGCTTCTATAGACTCCCTAAGGTACACAAGCCAGGGGTCCCCTCAGACCCATTGTCTCACTACCAGACACACCGATATCTTGACTAGCCAAAGAACAAAAATGGAAACTGAAATGCTTAGTTGACAACACTACCACTCCATCCACTCCTCCAAAGAATTCCTCAACATCAAGGACACCAGAACAGAAGAGGTCGAGATTATAATATCCTTTGATGTAACAGCACTATTTACATCCATAAACATTGAACTGGCCAAAGAGACAACTGCCACACTGCTGGACGAATTGGGAAGGCAGGCACACCTTGACATCGACAGCATCAACAAGGACAGCCCCCGAAACTGCTGGATCTGTGCCTGACAGCCCACTTCACCTTCCATGACTGTATACTCAAACAAATCAATGGGACACCAATGGGATCCCTAACATCAGGACTGATTGCAGAAGCGGTAATGCAAAGGTTAGAATGAACAGCGCTCCCCGCTATACAACCCAAACCTTGGGTCCGCTATGTAAATGACACCTTTGTGATTATCAAATGCACAAAACTAGAAGAAACCCACCGACACATAAACAAACTCCTCACCGGAATAAAATTCACAAAAGAAGAAGAGAACAATAACCGACTACCCTTCCTAGACATAATGGTAGAACGTAAGAACAACGGGGAACTCCCGACTAGCATATACAGAGAGACCACACATACAGACCAGGTACTTTATTACTCCAGCAACCACCCCAACATCCAGAATTGGAGCTGCATCGGGACATTATTCAAATGGGCCACAACACACTGCAGCAATCCGGAACTGCACAAAGCAGAATGGGAGCACTTATACAGGGTTTTTAAAAGGAATAGATACTCAAAAAGCACAATCCACCATTACCTCCATGACAGACCACAACAAGAAGACGCAAAATGGCCAAACACACTAATCACCCTACTGTACATCGGAGACATCTCAGAGATGACCACAAGGCTACTTAGACCCCTAGGTATCAGGGTAGCCCACAAACCTACCACCACCCTGCGACAGCCACTGACAAACGTAAAGGATCCCATACCCACAGCCGATAAAACTAACATAATATACAAATACCATGCAAGGACTGTGAGAAACACTAGATTGGCTAACCTGGAAGAAAATTGACAATTGGGATATATGAACATCAACCAGCCACCAAGAGACACGACCAATTCTCACTGGTCTCAGTGCACACGGACAAAGAAGGACACGAATTTGACTGGGACAAAAAATCCGTAATAGCACGAGCCAAACAGAGACATGCCAGGGAATTCCTGGAGGCCTGGCATTCCAACTGGAACTCCATCAACAAACACATTGAACTGGACCTGATATACAAACCAGTGAGAAACAGAACCGGGACTAACACCAGCCATCCCAGCAAACTGAGGCATATAAATAACAAACGGGACAGAACACCGACGCTTTACCGAGGGTGCACCGTCAATGTTACCGAGCAAGGTGATGAAATGTCTGCAACCAAACCCACTGGCTCGGTGAGCATGTCTACAACCTCATCCACAATCCGAGCTACAAATCTTCTCAAAAACCTTAGACTTATAAAACTTTTCATTGTACTTTTTTTGTAAAAAAATACATGTAATGATAAATTGTTAATCTATTCAATTCACTGGTATCCAGAAGATTTAACCATTCAATTCTGAAAACTCTGTGACAATTTGGGAGGTAGTGGTGTAGCTTAAGTGCCTGTAATTGGACACAAGTTAGTCCCATGGATTTAACTCCATTGTATTTCAAGTAAGGAGCAATGTTTCTCTTTATTTCATTTGCCGCACATTCAGCAACGCAGTCACTGTCCATTCTTGGACCAATTCAAGCATGACCAAGCAATCAATCATAAAAACAGATCACAAGTAATGGTGCCTAATAATCCGTGAGTCCTCTAGAATTGATGTCCAAGTAGCAAAGCGAATACGTTGTGCTTCAATCAATCTGTGAAGTTTGGAGATTGAACTGTGGATGAATGGGAATAAAGCAGTGGAAATAGTTTTGAAGAACATTTAATGCTGAAGAAAGGGCACAGTCCAATACTCAAGGTCGCTTTTTGTCACTGTGGCTCAGTAAGTTGGAACGTCAATCTCAGGTTGGGATCAGAAGACCAAGCAGTAGAGCATAAACAAGCGATGATGTATTGATTCATTTCTCATCCCACCATCTCATTTCCCCATTGGGAGGAGAGAGAATATAAAATGAATCTGTGATATATTGCACCAATTCTGCAGTCTTTCACTGAAATACTGAATTGCAAGGCCCTTGTAACAGACTAGTGCAGGGAATTCTAATTGGAAAAAATGACAAAGTTGGAGCTGTAATTGAGGTAAAGTCAGAAACTTTGCTTTCTGATACAAACCCATCTCTGGCCCTGAAAGTGGAGGTACCTGTCTTTCCTGAAGCTCCCTCCTATTTGGTCTTCCAGTTGTGAGAGCCTAGCCATCAGCCCTCATCGGGCTATGCTCTGGCCACTGTTTGACCAGTTCAAAGATAGCAATTCAGGAGCATCTGTGGCCCCCAGAAAGTAAGCTGGTGATCCCCATTGGAGTCAAAGTCAAAATCCGGTCCCACAATCCAAGATAGTCAATTGGCTACGAAACACTCTGAGGTAACGAAAGGCACAGTTGTCCTTTCTTCCTCTCCCTAAGAACAAGTATAATTTGGCCTCACTTCTCTTCTTCCAGCAACCTTTGTGGCTAAGGGTTGATGAAGATCGTGGGGCGTGCTCTGTAGGCGTGAGGATGCTAGTGGGTAGAAGCAGTTTGAACATCATCAACGTGAAACATCACTTACCTCACAATCACAGTGATCTTGTCCCTAGCTCTGACCTCAGACTGATTTATTCACAACTGGGAATAGCCCATTTATTATCCCTGTTTCTTCTTTTACCAAAATAATGCACATTCTAAAGTTCCCACAGAGGCATTCACAAGGTCTGTTCATTGGAGAGAGTATGTTCTTAGTTATGAATACTTTCTTACAGAACTCACAGATAGGAGAACAGTCTAGGAAGCTTGTAATCAATGGCTGTGTTGGATTCTAATTGCCAAGTCACTGGATATAACTTAGTTTGAAGCTGCATTTTATTTCTGCCACTTCAGTGGTCTCCTCTGTTCTCTCATTCCTCATCTGTCTCCTCAAGAAACAGGTACTAGCTGAACATAAGATGGAGTTGTAGCTAACAGATCACAAGGTGGAATATTGCAATACTACAGATTACAGATCTGTTCTATTTTACAAACTTGCATTATGTAGGGCGTAGACCATAGTTGGTGCATGAGACTTGCTACGCTTCACCTTCATCTATTGGCTCATTTGTTTGACAGACATTGTTTTATTTTATTAATCTGAGTTTTTCTTACATTTACATGTTCAGAACTCCACACAGGAATAAAATGAAGGCATCTAACTTATGCACGGCACCTTATATATCTTTCAAGTCTATTTTTCGTCAGTCCCTCCAAGGAATGTGGCCAATTCACTGGAACACTGCTTTTATAAACGTTATTCAAATTCTAACAATATCTCAGCAAAGGATTAATTTTGCATGCTCAAATTACATAATGTAATTTGAAAATGTAATAAAGCAAATTACTCTCTCTGTAAGGTGAAGAAAGAAAAAAATGCATTTCCTTAGCACCTCAGGGTGTCCCAAAGAGTTTCTTTGCCAACTTTTTGAAGTGTTGTCACTATTGTAATTTAAGAAAGACAGCAGTCAAATTGAGCAACACTGTATGGTATATAAATTTTAGGAAACACAGAGAAAACACATCAGGAGCCATCAGCAGGTCTCAGTTCAAGAGAACAGTTTCAGCTGTAGTAGAATGGTTCCATTTCATGAAGTCTCCAAACTATGAGATTTGTGTAGATGTTTCAAAGCAATCAGAACTGAAAAGTGGTTTAGGCCATCAGAGCTAGAAGAAAGTTTCTCAGCCATATAAACTGGAAAAAGTCAGTTAAGCGTGAAATGAAAGATTCAAGATAGGAAAACCACTTCAGTGGGATTGACTATCTACAAAAGACATTGCTGGGAAACAGAATGAAACTTTGCTTTGCAATTTCTGTTAAGATCATTCCAAACTGTCTTATATATACTTGGTTTTGAATTTTTTCTCTTTTAATAAACTTGCGTTCTCTTGGTAAAGAAGATCAATAGACTTGTGTGAATATGTTTAGTGACCAGCAAGTGAGATAACCAACTGCAAAAATTAAACTTATGATCTATCAATTCTGGTTTCACTGTGGGTTCTGACTTGTCTGGCATTACCATCAGCTGGATCATAACATGGCAAAGCCCAGATGCAGCAATAAGTGAAATCACCAGGTCAGCTCTTTTGGATTTTGGTTGAGAGAAAAATATTGGTTGGAACACTAAGGGAGAACTCCCTGCCTTCAACTGATGCTATACAATCTTTTACATTCTACTGACAGGACAAACAGCGATCAGTTTAATGTCTAATCTGAAAGACAACATCTCCAACAGTGAAGTAGTCACTGAGTGCAGTGCTGCACTCAGCAGGTCAGTCTAGAAGGGCTTTTGATCTTCTGACACTGTGCATAAACTGGTCTTACAGGGTCATATGGCATTGGAGCAGGAATAGACCATCTGTCCCATCAAGCTTGCCCGTCCATTCAACTATTCATGCTTGAACTTCCACCTCAAAACCATTTTCCCTGCACTATTCCGATACTCCTTGTTACCTATATTATGTATTGATTCCTCTCTTGAATGGACATATAGTTATTTTGAGCCATGAGATCCACCAATCTTACCTCTTCTACACTACCTGCCTGGCCCCCGATGAATAATGGATCACTGCTGATGACTTTTGAGTGTCTATGCATTGTTAAATCCTGCCAGTGTGTCTGGCTGACTTTCTCAGCGAGTGTCTCATTTCAGTCAGACACAGTTATAAATCCTGAGATCGATAAGCAGTGAAGCTGATTGGAATATTATGTGTCAGAATCAATATGCACAATGGTCAGGTTGCCCCCAAGGACATTTTCCTTTAATCAGCAACAGGATACACATGGCCCTGTCTCTCATCTGTCAGTGTTTTTGGTTCCAGGATGAAGTGGTGCATTGGCTCACCACTTTACAATAACATTGAGTGGAAAGGGATACGGGAATATATTACAACGCATTGAACTGGAATTTAAGTTTCTCGGCAGGGTGAAGGAGGTGGGAAGGAAACTGAGGAGTCTACTCACTCACACCCCCTCCTGTCCGTGCCATTGATTGTCTGGAAGGAAGGAGGTCGGTTATAGGTGGTGAGAAAGCTTGCTTCTCAATCACACACTTCCCAAGGTCAATCTATATCTCAGGCCTGCCTTTAGATTCTGCAACATTGTCTCTTGCGAGTTTGAGTTATTATTTTAAAAAACAATTTCAATTTTTGTTGCAGCCACATTCGCAGAAGAACATGAATCACACCTTGGCATGAAGACCAATTGCTGGTTTGGAGAAGCCATAGTACAAAGTGAGGAGGTGGGGGGTTCCTAAGTCCAAATAACATGGTAGGTCACGTCATTATGAGGCAGAAAGTTAGTGCTCCCATCAAATCTAGAATTGTAAAGGCCTCCTGTTCTCAGGATCAGTTCCCATTATTCTATGAAGGCCCAAAATATGTTTTAAAAAATGGCCAGAATCTTCCCAGGTCATGAACAATGTGGTCAGAAGTCACACAACACAAGGTTATACAAGTCCAACAGATTTATTTGAAATCATAAGCTTTCATAGCACTGCCCCTTCGTCAAATGAAGTGCAGGAGCGCACGCAGGTTCAAACTAGAGGAATGCCATAGAGGCACAGTAGATAGTTAATGAGGTGGGTCTGGGACTATTACACAGGAAAGCTTTCTAGGCCTTGTGGAGAGAAACCCTCCGTTTAATAAAATAAAACTTAATAAAAGCAACACTTTCCCAAAAAATAGTAAGATTCAGCTCAATGTCATTGACAGCATGCAGACACTTCTGTAGACACATCATTCCTAACTACAGACCTCTGCCACCACATTATAGCTGGTGTAAAATGACTTCATGAAAGGAAAATTGTACCTGACAGATTTATTACAGTTCTTTGAGAAGGTAACAAACAGGATAGATAAAGGGGAAGCAGTCAATATAATACATTTGGATCTGCAAAAAGCATTGGATAAGATATAGCACTTAAAGCTACCAAATAAAACAAGAGCCCATAGTGGAGGCATTGGAATATTAGTCTGGATAGAGAATTGGCCAATTAACAGAAAACAGAGACTTTGAATAAAGGGGATACTTTCAGGATGGCAACTTGTAATGAGAGGAGCCACAAGGATCAGGGCTAGGATCACAAATATTTACATTAAGTTTATATTAATGACTAGGTTGGTGGCAGAGAATGTACTACTACCAAGCTTATGGATGATACAAAAATAGGTGAGTGGGTAAATAACAAGGATGACACAAAGAAGGGTACAGTGGGATATAACTGGGCAGGCAAAAATTTGGCAGATAGAATGTAAAGTGGGTAAATATGAGATTATGCACTTTGGCAGGAAGAACAAAGGGTCTGAATATTACTAAAATGGGGAAAGAGGGCTTTTCTTATGAGAAGATGTTGAGTAGATCGGGTCTGTACTCCTTGGGATTTAGAACAATGAGAACAGACCTCACTGAAACATACAAGATTTTTAGGGACTTGACAGGCTAGATGCTGAGATGTTGTTTTTCTTTGTGGCTGAGACTAGGCTTGGGGGCATAATCAGAGAATAAGAGAGTCATCCATTTATGACAGAGATGAGGAGGAGTTTCTTCTTTCAGAGAATTATGACTGTGCAATTCCTTACTGCAGAGAGTTGTCAATGCTGTTTTGTTAAGTATATTCAAGTCAGAGATAGATTTTTAATCAGCACAGGAATCAAGGGTTAAGGGGGTAAGGGCAGGGAAGTGGAGTTGAGGATTATCAGATCAACAACTATGTAATTTGATGGTAGAGCAGATTCGATGGGCTGAATGGCCTACCACTGCTCCTGCGTCTTATAGGCAACAGTAACCTACTTATGCTCAATGCTTGCAATTAGGCTTCTAGTCTAATACAGCGACAAATTTGACCCCACAGTCTGGAAAATTGTCCAAGGATGTCCGGTCCACAAGAAAGCAAGGCAAATCCAACACAGTTAATCCTTACCCAACAGTCTGTTCTCACTCATCGTGAAGTGAGTGAAATGGTCATCAAGTGCAGGGATAGCGAGGATATGAATCACTGTGTGGAAAGGTGAGCTCATCCTGTCAAACATCGGAACTCTTCCCACTTTTGAAAGGGATAGGAGCCTTTTCCCATAGTGTCTAGGGATGTGCAAACTAGATGGGTTAGACATGGGAAATGCAGCATTATAGGGTAAAAGGGAGTGTCTGGGTGGGTTGCTCTTTGGAGGGTCATGTAGACTCGATGGGCCGAATGGCCTGCTGCCACACTCTAGGGATTCTATGATTTACTTTAAACTGCCCATCCTGCTGAACATTGTCTGCAACACTGACATGAGATATAGAATCACAGAATTGTTACATTGCAGCATGAGGCTTGTCAGCCTGTGGGTCTGTGCTTGCTCTCCACGTGAACAGGTTACTTTATGCCATTCTTTGGCCTTCTCCTCATGTGCTTACACACTGTTCCTTTTCAAGCAACTGTCTGATTCCTTCTTATAATGCTTTAATGAAACTACCTCCGCCACATTCTCAGGCACTGAACCCAGACCCTAGCCACATGCTGTGGGAACCGGCTATCCCTCACATCAGTTTTTGCTTCTTTACTGAGCTCTTCAAATCTGTGTGCTCTCATTCTCAATCCTTTCACTGATGGAAACATTTTCTCTCTATTTACTCTGTTCAGACCTCTCATGACTCTGAATACTTCAATCTTCTCTTGGCATTCTCCAAGGAAAACAGTCCCAAACTTTTCCAATCTGTCCTGAGCATGCAAATCCTTCATCCCTGGAAATATTCTTGCAATCCTCTTCTACACTATCTCCAATGCTATCTTAAAGTGTGGTGCCCAGAACTGGATGGAATACACCAGCTCAAGCCAAACCAATCTCTTATATAAATTCCTTGCTCTTGTACGCTTTGCCTATTAATAAAGCCTAGGATACTGTATGTTTTACTAAATATTCTCTCAACCTACTATCTTGAATAAGTTATGCATATGCACACCAAGGTCCCCCGCGCACTGATCTACTTATACCCTTTATTTCATATTGTCGATCCCTGTTCTTACTGCCAAAATGAATTGCCTCACAATTCTCTGCATTGAATTTCATCTTCCATCCACCTGCCCATTCCACCAACATATCTGTGATCCTTTTGAGGTTCTACACTATCCAACTCACAGGAGGGGTGAGGACTCTGAGGCAGGCAGTCAGTAGACTGCAGAATTCTAAAGTTTAGAAAAATTCGTGTCTGAGTCACAGTGAGTTAGTACTCAGGTACAACACTTAATCAAGAAGGCTAATGGGATGCCATACTATATTACAAGAGTAATTTAACATTAAAATAATGATGTTATGCATAAGTAATACTGGGCATTGTTCAGACCACATCTGGCGCAGTTTTGGTCTCCTTATTTAAGGAAGGATATCAGTGCATTAGAGATAGTTCAGAGGAGGTTCCCTAGATTAATATGTGGAATGAGTACATCATCTTATAAGGACAGGTTGGACTTCCTGGGCTTGTTTCCACTGAGAAGTGATTTGATTGAAGCATATAAATTCCTCAATGGTCTTGACAAGAAGGATGTGAAAACAATGTTTCCTCCTGTGGCTCAGTGCAGAACCAGGGGTCACTATTTTAAAATTAGGCGTTGCCCTTTCAGGACAAAGATTAGGAGAACTATGTTCTCAATTATTGTTTCTAGAAGCTTCCGAAACGTCAAACTTAAACTGATTGGCCTGTAATTGCTTGGCTTATCTTTACAGCAATTTTTTGAACAAGGTTATAATGTTTGCAATTCTCCAGTCCTATAACACCTCCTTGTATTGAAGAAGGACTGAGAAATTATCGCCAGTGCCTGTACAATTTCCATTCTCACTTTCCTTGGTATTCTTACATAATCTCATTTGTCCCATTTCCTTAGGTAACAAGGTGTAGAGCTGGATGAACACAGCAGGCCAAGCAGCATCAGAGGAGCAGGAAGGCTGATGTTTCATAGAACAATACAGCGCAGAACGCCCTTCGGCCCTCGATGTTGCACCGCCCTGTGAACTAATCTAAGCCCATTCCCCTACACTATCCCATCATCATCCATATGCTTATCCAAGGACTGTTTAAATGCCCCTAATGTGGCTGAGTTAACTACATTGGCAGGCAGGGCATTCCACGCCCTTACCACTCTCTGAGTAAAGAACCTGCCTCTGACATCTGTCTTAAATCTATCTCCCCTCAATTTGCAGCTATGCCCCCTCGTACTAGCCGACGTCATCATCCTAGGAAAAAGACTCTCACTGTCCACCCTATCTAATCCTCTGATCATTTTGTATGTCTCTATTAAATCCCCTCTTAGCTTTCTTCTCTCCAACGAGAACAGACCCAAGTCCCTCAGCCTTTCCTCATAAGACCTTCGCTCCAGACCAGGTAAATCTCCTCTGCACCTTTTCCAATGCTTCCACATCCTTCCTGTAATGGGACGACCAGAAAAGTTTTCTGAACAAGGGTCTAGGCCCGAAACATTAGCCTTCCTGCTCCTCTGATGCTGCTTGGCCTGCTGTGTTCATCCAGCTCTACACCTTGTTATCTCAGATTCTCCAGCATCTGCAGTTCCTACTATCTCTGTCCCATTGCCTTATCAGCTTTAAGTACAACCTATCCAATATCTCCTCATTATCAACTTTAACCCCTTCTAGTAACTCAACTCTCTCCTTTTTCACCAAGCCCTGGGTAGCATCTTATCCTTGGTAAAGATAAGTGCTATGTCTTTTGTCTAATACTTCAGGCTTACATTTTCCTCTATGTGTAGATCCCCTTTTGGTCCTGAATTGGCTCTATTCCTCTTTTTCCTTCCTTTTACAAATTAAATACCTTTCAAAGTCTTTGGGATGCTATTTTATATTAGCTACTAGTCTCCTTTCATACACCCTCTTTGCTTCTCTCACTTGTTTTTCACTTCCCCTCAGAACATTCTGTTATTGAGTCTGATTCTTAATTGTATTTTGTATTTGATATCTCTCATTAGCACATTTTTTATCATAATTTCTGACACTTTTGTCATCCAGAGAGTTCTAGATTTGTTGGTATTCCCTTTCTCTTTCAAGGGATTACATTGACTGCACCTGAACAATCTCCTCTCTGAAGGTAGCTCATCGTTCAATTTTCACTTTCCCTGCCAACTTTTGATTTCAACACAGATCCATTCTTACTCCATTAAAGTGGTTTTTTTCCATAATGAACTATTCCTACTCTGGATTGTTCATTATCATTTTCTGCAGTTACCTTAAATCACAATTTACAGTGATCACTATTCCCCAAGTATTCTCCACTGACACTTGATCTACTTACCTCCCCCCTCCCCCCCCCATTATTCTCAAGAACAAAGTCTCATTGTGCTTCCTTTCTCATTAGACTGGGAGCATACTGCTATTGCAAATTCTGAATACATGCTTTCAGGTCTTGCCCCTCTCTTTCCTTTACGATCCTATGATACCAGTCTATATTCAGATAATTAAACACCCCTGTTATAACGACAGGAAGGATGTAGAGGATTTGGAGAGAGCGCAGAAGAGGTTTACCAGGATGCTGCCTGGATTAGATGGTATGAGCTATTTGGAGAGGCTGGACAAACTAGATCATTTTCTATCGAGTGGCAGAGGCTGTGGGGAAACCTGATAAGAAGTTCATAAACTTGTGAGAGGCTTAGAAGGAGTTCACTGTCACGGTCTTTTTCTCAGAGTTGAAATATCTAATACTAGAGGGCATGCATTTAAGGTGAGAGGGAGAAAGCTCAAAGGAGATGTAAAGGGCAAGTTTTTTACACAGAGTGGTAGGATCTGGAATGCACTGCCAGGGGTAGTGATGGAGGCAGATGTGACAGGGGTATTTAAGAGACTTTTAGATAAGCACTTGAATAATCAAGAAATGTAGGCACATGGACCACTGGCAGTCAGAAGGGATTAGTTTAATTTAGTGCCGTGTTCAGCAAAACGTTGTGGGCTGAAGAGCCTGTTCCTGTGCTGTACTGTTCTATATTCTAACTCTATAATTTTTGTACTTTACTTTAGCTTCCTTGCAAATTTGTTCCTCGACATCCCTCCCAATAGTTGAGGTCCTATCGTCAACATTGAGCAATGTAACGGAAAAAGATGAGGCTCTCAGCTGTTCCTGGAAGCAACAGCATGAATGATGTACAAGTTGGCACATGAGGAAGATGATGGTATAGTGGCAACATCACTGGACGAATAATTCGGAGACCCAGGCTGATAAAAAGAAAAGAGAAGTACAGCAGAAGAACAGGCCCTTTGGCCCTCCAAACCTATGCCGATCATCATCCCTGACTAAACTAAAAAACAAACCTTCTGCCCTTATATTAAACTCCATCTGCCATTTCTGTGCCCAAGTGGCAAATCTATCTATATCCTGTTGCATACTTGCACAATCGTAGGCACTATCAGCAACTCCACCAATCCTCTTGTCATCTGCAAATTTACTAATCAGATCACCTACATCTTCCTCTGGATTATTTATATATACTACAACAACAGAGCACCTGAGGCTAATCCCTGTGGAACACCACCAGTTACTGGTCTCCATTGTGAAAAGCACCCTTTTATCATTACACTCTGTCTTCTATGATCAAGCCAGTTTTGTATCCATCTAGCCAGCCCACCCCGAATCCCACGTGATGTTAGTTTTTGTACCAATCTGCCATGTGGGATTTTATCAAATGCCTTACTAAAGTCCATACAGACCACAGCCACAGCTCTTCCCTCATCAATTATCTTAGTGACCTCTTCAAAAAATTCCATCAGGTTGGTGAGTCATGGCTTTCCCTGTACAAAACCATGCTGCCTGTCACTAACCAGTCCATTTTCTTCCAAATGTGCATATATCCTGTCCCTCAGTATCTTCTCCAATTGCTACCTCACTACAGATGTCAGACTCACTGGTTTATAGTTTCCTGGATTATCCTGCTTCCTTTCTTAAACAAGGGAACAACACTGGCTCATCACCAGTCCTCTGGAACTTCACCCGTGGTCAAAGAGAATATGAAGATATCTGCTGATGTCCCAACTGTTTCTTTCCTTGCCTCTTGCAGTAAGCTGGGATAGATCCCATCTGGTCCTGAGAGACTTGTCTACTTAATGCAATTTAGGATACCCAAAACTTCCTCCTTTAATATACTGACATTCTCTGGAGTATTCACACAATCATCCCTGACCTCAACATCAGTCATGTCCTTCTCCTCGGTGAATACCGATACAAAGTACTCATTAAGGATCTCTCTGATATCCTATGGCTCCACGCATAACTTTGCTCCTTTGTCCTTGAGGAGGCCTACTCTTTCCATTGCTACCCTCCTTCTTCTAATATATGCATAAAAAGCCTTGGGATTCTCCTTGACTCTGTTTGCTGAAGACATTTCATGGCCCCTTTTAGCATTCCTAATTCTGCGTTTAAGTTGTTTCCTACTTTCTCTATACTCCTCAAGGGCTTTATCAGTTTGTAGCTGCCTAGACCTATTGCATACTTCCTTTTTCCTTCTGACTAAGTTTACAATTTCCCTTGTCATCCATGATTCCCAAATCCTGCCATTATTATTCTTCAGGTTTGCAGGGACGTGCATATCCTGCACTACAAACAACTGGTCTTTAAACGCCTCCCACATGCCAGACGTAGATTTGCCCTCAAAAAACTGCTGCCAATCCACATTCCCTAGTTCCTGTCTAATTTGGATATAATTGGCCTTTGCCCAATTAAATACCCTCAACTGAGGGCTACTCTTGCCCTTGTCCATAACTACTCAATATCTTATGGAGTTATGATCACTAACCCCAAAATGTTCTCCTATTGAAACATCGATCACCTATCCTGGCTCATTCCCTAATACCTGGTCTAGTATGGCCTCCTCTCTGGTGGGATTGGCAACACACTGTCTCAAAAAGTCCTCCTGGACACACCTAACAAATTGCTCTCCATCCAAGCCCCTAAGCTTTAAAGGAGCCCCAGTCAATAAGAGGAAAGTTGAAGTCATCCACCACAACCCCCCTGCTTTTTTCACACCTTTCTCGTATCTGACTACATATCTGCTCCTCTGTCTCACGTGGGCTGTTGGGAGGTCTATAAAAAACCTCCAACATTGTGATTTCACCCTTCCTATTCCTGAGCTCCACTCATAATGCCTCACTGCAAGATCCCGCTGATGTGTCCTCCTTCAATGCAGCTGTGATGTGATCCCTAATCATCTGTGCAACTCCTCCCAACCCCTTTTGTTTCCCTTTTTGTCTAAAACACCGATATCCTGGAATGATAAACTGCCAGTTCTATCCCTCCTTTAACCAGTGTCCGTAATGGCAATAACAGCATAATTCCATGCAGGAATCCATGCTCTTAGTTCATCTGTCTTACCTGCTTTACTTCTTGTACTGAACTGTACTGTACTGCACTCCAGATCTTCAGTCACTCTGAGCCCTGCCACTTCCCTCTGCCTGCTCTTACTCTGCGCTACACATGTCTCAGTCTCTCCTTTGTCCCAAGTCCTTGCACTTACTGGCTTGTTGTTCAGGATACTCAGGGCTCAAATTCCACCATGGCCATTTTTTGGAACATTAATTCAAATAATTGTTTTAAAAAGTATGGAATTGAAAACTAATGCCAGTCTTGGTGACCTATGAAACTATGTCTGATTGCCACAGAATCCCATTTGGTTCACCCCACTGTCCACACATGGTCTGACCTAAATGGCTCAAGACCAGACTGACTCTTAACTGCCCTCTGAAATGAACTCACAAGCCACTCATTTCACGGGCATTTAAGGCTGGGTCCTGCCAGCAATACCCACATCCACGGAAGAATAAAAGAACAAAAAAAAATGGCCTGTAGTCCCCAACAGACATCAGCCAATATAGAATGGACAGTTTCATCAGTGAGATGCGTCCTGCTGAGTTACTGTGTAAGTTTGCCTGCACCTCAATATTAAAAATGCAATCTGTTAAACAGGCATTGACTGGTTCAGTTGATCAAAGCATTGCCCAGGAGGTCACTAAACCATATTGTTCTAGTTAGAACATAAGAACATAAGAACTAGGAGCAGGAGTAGGCCATCTGGCCCCTCGAGCCTGCCCCGCCATTTAATAAGATCATGGCTGATCTTTTTGAGACTCAGCTCCACTTACCCGCCCACTCACCATAACCCTTAATTCCTTTACTGTTCAAAAATTTATCTAGCCTTGCCTTAAACACATTCAGTGAGGTAGCTTCAACCACTTCACTGGGCAGGGAATTCCACAGATTCACAACCCTTTGGGTGAAGAAGTTCCTCCTGACCTCAGTCCTACATCTGCTCCCCTTTATTTTGAGGCAATGCCCTCTAGTCCTAGTTTCACCTGCTAGCAGAAACAAACTCCCTGCCTCCACCTTATCTACTCTCTTCATAATCTTATATGTTTCTATAAGATCTCCCCTCATTCTTCTGAATTCCAATGAGTATAATCCCAGCCTACTCAGTCTCTCCTCATAATCCAACTCTCTCAACTCTGGAATCAACCGAGCGAATCTCCTCTGCACCCCCTCCAGCGCAAGTATATCTCTTCTCAAGTAAGGAGACCAAAACTGCACACAGTACTCCAGGTGTGGCCTCACCAGGACCCTATACAGCTGCAGCATAGCCTCCCTGTTTTTAAACTCCATCCCTCTAGCAATGACAGACAAAATTCCATTTGCCCTTTTAATCACCTGCTGCACCTGCAATCCCACCTTCAGCGATTCATGCACAAGGACACCCAAGTCCCTTTGCACAGCAGCATGCTGCAATTTTTTTACCATTTAAAACACAGTCCATTTTTCTGTTATTCCTACCAGAATGGATGACCTCACACTTACCAACATTGTACTCCATCTGCCAGACCTTTGCCCACTCACTTAGACAATCTATATCCCTCTGCAGACTTTCAGTGTCTTCTGCACACTTTGCTCTACCACTCATCTTAGTGTCATCTGCAAATTTTGACACACCACACTTAGTCCCCAGCTCCGAATCATCTATGTAAATTGTAAACAATTGTGGTCCCAACACTGATCCCTGAGGCACATCACTAGCCACTGACCGCCAACCAGAAAAACACCCATTTACCTCTACTCTTTGCTTTCTACTGGTCAATCCTCTATCCATGCAATACATTACCTGTAATACCGTGCAACTTCATCTTATGTAGCAGCCTTTGGTGTGGCACCTTGTCAAATGCCTTCTGGAAATCCAGATACACCACATCCACAGGTTCCGCATTATCCACCATGCAAGTAATGTCCTCAAAGAATTTCACCAAATTAGTTAAACATGACCTACCCTTCATGAACCCATGCTGGGTGTTCCCAATGGGACAATTTACATCCAGATGTCTTGCTATTTCTTCCTTAATGATAGATTCAAGCATTTTCCCCACCACCGAAGTTAAGCTAACTGGCCTATAGTTACCTGTTTTCTGTCTACTTCCTTTTTTAAACAGTGGCGTCGCATTGGCTGTTTTCCAATCTGCGGGAACCACCCCAGAGTCCAGTTAAATTTGGTAAATAATTACTAGTGCATTTGCTATTTCCCCCATCACCTCTTTTAGTACCTTGGGATGCATTTCATCAGGGCCAGGAGACTTGTCTATCTTTAGTCCCATTAGCTTGCCCAGCACTGCGTCCTTAGTGATAATGATAGTTTCTAGGTCCTCACCTGCTATAACCTTCTTGCCATTAGTTTTCGGCATGATATTTGTGTCTTCCACTGTGAAGACCGACACGAAATAACTGTTTAATGTCTCGGCTAGTTCCTCATTTCCAGTTATTAAATTGGCCTTCTCATCCTCTAAAGGACCAATGTTTACCTTCGCCACTCTTTTACAATTTACATATTTATAGAAACTTTTGCTGCCTGTTTTTATATTCTGAGCTAGTTTACTCTCATAATCTATCTTACGTTTCTTTACAACTTTTTTTGTGGCTTTCTGTTGGCCTGTAAAGATTTCCCAGTCTACTAGTTTCCCATTACTCTTTGCTTTTTTGTATGCGTTTTTTTTCAATCTGATACTTTCCTTTATCTCCTTAGACATCCATGGCTGGCTCTCTCTTTTCCTACAGTTCTTCCTTATCACTGGAATAGATTTCTGCTGAGCACTGTGAAAAACTGTTTTGAAAGTCCTCCACTGCTCCTCAATTGACCCACCATAAAGTTTTTGCTCCCATTCTACCTTAGCTAACTCTTCCCTCATTCCTTCATAGTCTCCTTTGTTTAAGCACAGGACATAGTTACTGGATTTAACCTTCTCACGCTCCATCTGTATTTTAAATTCAACCATACTGTGATCGCTCCTTCCGAGAGGATCCCTAACTGTGAGATCATTAATTATTCCTGTCTCATTACGGAAGACTAGATCTAGGATAGCTTGCTCCCTCATAGGTTCTATTACATATTGTCCAAGGAAATTATCGCGGATGCATTCTATGAACCCCTCCTCAAGGCTGCCATGACCGACCTGGTTTGACCAATCGATATGTAGATTAAAATCCCCCATGATAATTGCTGTACCATTTTTACATGCATTAGCTATTTCTACGTTTATTGCCCGCCCCACCACGATCTCATTATTTGGTGGCCTATAGACCACACCTATCAGTGACTTCTTCTCCCTGCTATTCCTAATTTCCACCCAAATTAGATGATCTTATTCGAGTTGAACGTTGCGGGTACTAGATTAAGACCAAGCATCACTGCTGCAGTTTGAAGTGGGCTTGTTGTAAGGTGCCACAGTATAAAATAGTCTGTTGGCTTTCACTGTCTAGCTCCACATACAATTGCTTGGGATGGCATTTGGGGCACCAGTATGAGTCAATGACTACAGCCCCCTCTCCCTGATAAAGAGCTTTGGAATAACCCGATTTCAACATTTCTTACATTACAAAAACATTACTTAAAAACAAAATCATTGAATTTACAATGTTCTGGAATATACGGAGGTTGTGAAAGATGATCCATAAATACAGTGTCAGCGAGGCACTAACATATGGCCCAAGATCCTGGGACACTGATGATTTGTGCAGATGTCATAAAAGATGAATGTTGTAGGAAAATATACCATTATAAAGTTGTTGCTTCACTTAAGAAGTGAGGCTCCCCATGTATAAATCATCTGTATGTTTTAAACGGTTGTTTCATTCTGTTTATTGTAAATAAAATGTACCGTTGCCTTAGTACCTGCATACTGCCTTCTATCTACGCTGATTCTGTTATAATTCAGCAGTAAATGCTACTCCCAGAAAAGATTAAAAATGGAAGTGAGAACCTGACTGTGTGTGCAAGTAACACCTTTGTATAGATGAGTGGTCCTTATAGCATATTTGCTAAGCTTCCTGTTCCATCTGGTGCTGAAAATCCATTGATAGTGCACTTCGCCACAGATGTCAATTCACCCTTTACTTGTTTTCCAGCAAAGAAACACCAGAGAATGCTGGATCCGGGGAATTATCTTGGCCCATACCTGACAACTTTGTTAAAGTGAGACAAAAACAGTGTCAGGGATAAAATGAGGTCCAAAGCTCTGAGTCCAGCGACCAAGTGAGATGCTGGAAATCAGGAGCTCAACACATAAATCACAGCCTGTCACAACAGGGAAAGAGAGTAGAAGCTTGCATTTACCTAACTCTTTTCATAACTTTAGGGTGTGCCAAGTGCTTTAACAATAGGCAAAGCACATTTGAAACGCAGACACTTTTGCAACGCACGAAACAAAGCACGTACGTTTTTGTGAAAAAAAAGCGAAGAACTGCCGATGCTGGAGATATGAAACAAAACAGAATTTGCTGGAGAAACTCAGCAGATCTGGCAGCATCTGTGGCAAGATAGCAGAGTTAACATTTCAAGTCCAGTGACCTTTCCTGGGTCAAAGGTCACTATATCTGAAACATTAACTCTGTATCGAGGACTGATTCCCTCTCAATTTGAATTGCAAATAAAATGCCAAACACTGTTACATGAAATGATCTTTCATGAGTGACCTGGGAGGAGAAGGTTTCAACCATGCAGAAGAAACCCCTCCTGAAAGCCAACAAAAATGACACTTAGCTGATTTCTGATAAAATTCGATGCAATGTCTTCAATGTAGTAAAAATGACCCTGGATGCGTCACAGGATAAATATAAAACCAAATGCTGCCATAGAGCGAGATATTCAGGCAGGCAATCTATAACCTAGTTGAAGGGAGTTGACACTCTTTCATGAGATAGCAAGAAAAGCGGAGAGTTTTAGGGAGGAAATTTTACACCTTATTCTTAAGTTGCTTTGGCAGGTGCAGACATGGGTAATTGAAGAGTGGTTAAACTTAGGGGTGTGTTACAGGGCCAATGCACGACAGCAGCTCCAACTCAAGAAGCTGAAGTGAATTTTTGTCAATTGAAACCACTTTCCTGCGACCAGTTAAAGGTCCCTAGGCCATGAATTTCTGTAATCTTGAGGTGAGACAATGCGAGGTTTATTCACTGACAAATCACTGTCAAACCCCTGAAATTCTAACATCGTTCAAACTGTGCAGTACTTTTGGATTTTGTCTAGTGTCTTTTCATGGTTTTAACTCATCACTAAAGTTTGGGGCCTGTCATCTTCCTTTGTGTCAGGGATTTTATTTGGATTAGAGGTTTCCAATACTCCAGGATTGTCTTGGTAGATTACCGTTAGCCTCCAGGATATTGAATTAAGCAACACAAGACACAGTAACATCATCGGGAACTCTAAAAGAAGTACTTGCTTTCCTTCATTTTATTGGGGAATGCTTGCTTCTCAATGAGAAATGTAGAAAATGTTTGAGGCAGGTTGAAGAGAGACAATAATATCTTAAAATTCCCACAGCGTGGAAGCAGGCCATTCGGCCCATCAAATCGACCCTCCGAACAGCATCTCACCCAAATCCACCCCATCCCTGTAACCCTGCATTTCCCACGGCTAATCTATTTAACCTGCACACCACGTCTATTGAGCATGACCAATCCACCTAACCTGCACATCTTTGAACTGTGGGAAAAAAACAGAGCACCTGGAAGAAACCCACACAGGGGGAGTATGCAGACTTCACACAGACATTCACCTAATGGTGGAATCGAACCCACGCCCCTGGTGCTGTGAGGCAGTAGTGTTATAACCACTGAGCCATTGTGCCACCCCGCTATGTCAAAGGTTCCAGGTCCATGTTCAACCAGGAACTGGCAAGCCTGATTTGGGCTCTGATTAACTTTTATCAAATTCTTCCATTCAACTGATTCACATTTGGTTGTTTTCTGAGGATTAAGAGTTTGCAATGGCTTAGGGTAAGGTGGGCAAACAAAAGCTGTTCCTATCAGCTGATGGAGCAAGGAATAAGGAAAGAAAATGTAAATTGTTGGGCAGGAGATATAGGAGCAGATTTTTGCAGAGTGGGGTGCAGTCTGCTAATGTTTGAAAATGGTACCAAGATACGAAGGTCTCACTTCTATTTCTGACATCATATTTTTCCTCACATGATTCCCACATACAGGAAATCCAGGCTCAACAGGCCCATTTGAAGTTAGTGCTATGCTCAAACAGGCCTCATTTTGCTTAGTCTTAACCTGCAGTGTGGGAGTCACAAATTGATAAACAGATGCAAACACCCTCAAAGGGAGCAGATATTTCATTTAAGTGTCATGGTGTGACAACTTTTAAATTCCCTGCCCTTTAATGTTGAATAATACATGCTTAAGCTGTCCGTGAGGGTACAGAGAAATTCCCAATGGACTGCTTTGCTAGAACAAATGGTGTAAAATAGATAAAAACTTGACCACCTGTTTTCATAGCTTCAATCAAATTCTTTGTTGACTTTTCCCAAGACCTGTTATTACGTAATTATGAATGCTTGGCTGAGTTTCAAAAACTGTATTATCTCAACAGGGTATCCTGGGTTCATAGTTTGACGGTCTATTTAAAAAGGCTACTTCTTTTCGAAGTGGCAACTGTATTTGGAATGTGCTTGCTTTAATGACAGACTAATTAGTTGATGAGATTTAACCGCTTTGAATAGGTAACAGTGAGCAGTGTATTAGATTGATGGAGGATTCTTTTACTTAACCACATAGCTCCTGAGGTCAACTCACGATGGATACCGAATGGGTAGTGGTGGCAATGGGATGGGCAACCAGCAGCAAGGAAGTGGGTTGGCATGGAGGTGGAATGGGAACTGTAAGAGGACACTAGGGATTAGAATGTATCTGTCGGTACAGTGATGTAATTGGAGGGTAGGGACTTTAGAGGTGAAAGGTAGAGGATATATCAGCTTTTAATGTAATCTCAGAATCCATACAACGTGGAAGCAGGTCGTTTGGCCCAGCAGGTCCATACCAACCCTCCAAAGAGCATCTCACCTAGACCCACCCCTCCTACCCTATCCCTGTAACTCTGCATTTCCCATGGCCAATCACCGAACTTGCACATCTTCGGACTGTGGGAGGAAATTGGAGCACCCAGAGGAAACCCACGCAGACACGGGGAAAATGTGCAAACTCCACACAGACAGTCACCCCGAGGTGGGAATCGAACCGGGATGCTTGGCACTGTGAGACAGCAGGGCTAACCACTGAGCCACCGTGCTGCTGTAAGTGGAACAAGGGATGTGATGCGAGCTTTCTCACCCCCTCTATCCCACCTCAGAGCAAAACTGGATAAAACGGGGCTCTCTAAACAAGCATGTCAAATGAATTGTGGAATTTCCCAATTCAAACTACTCCCCTTGGTGGTGGATATCTCAGCAAAAGCAGGATTTATGTGGGAGGAGCATTTTGATTCACCGACAGGTAATGATCCTGGAACATGTTGCCTTTAAGAGTGCCTGAAGCAGGGACAATCAATGATTTCATAAGGAAATACACCGGCACCTTGCGGAAGTAAACTTGTTGGGAAATGGGAAATGGGACTGTCTGGGCTGGTTTATGGAGGGCCTGCATGGGTTTGATGGATCAAATGGCCCCCTTCTGTGCAATAATGACTTGATAACTTTGCGAGCGCCGTGAATATGAAAACTGTGGAGACATTGTGCCATTTTAAATAAATCTGGTCGTCATTTCACTGTCAGTTACGTCAATTTATTTGGGCTCTGTGATAAGAGTGTAAAAAGAAAATTCAGAATAAACCATGACCTATGTACTTTCTCCTCGGTTGACCTGCAGTGTCCTGAAGATTAGTCTTTAATTCCCGGTCAGGCTAGGAAAATCCTAGAGGCTGGTAACTGTATAATAAGTGCAGCAGATTGCATCAGTTTTGAGGCCTACAAGCAGAGGCCTGACATGGAGCAGTGAAGGTAGGTGGTGGGGGAGGGGGGTGGGAGGTCAAAAGGTCAAACGTTAAGGGACGGCCTTCCACATGCTCGGGTTGACCTGTGATTTCCGAAGACTCACTACAAAGCTCCTGTTCCAAAATTGGTTTCTCTCTTCCGTTCATAGCAGGCAGCTAATGTAAGATGGAGGATAAAAAATTGCATCATCAACAAACCACCAACGTGGAACCAAAAAAAAATGATGAGCTCCCTCAGCACGAGGCAAATATTCCTTTATTCTCCTGACAGGAACCATGAAAAAAACACAAAATATCCATTTAAAAAGAAAAATAATGGCAAAATATGCCATACATTACTTTGCGTCGGCCTCTTTAGTCCTGCTGTGTTAAGCCCATCACAGCAAGTCTGCATTTGAGTCTGGTGCGTCTGCTAATAGGGTTCAAGTCAGGTCACATTTTCCACAGTGGCATTCTGCCTCAGCGAAGATTTTACCATTAGGGTTTTCCCAGGATCCTCCTAGCCCTTATTATGGCCATTGATTTGTTTCTGGTAATAGATTCCGACAACCTTTATCCTAAAGTGAAAAGTGACCCTTAAGTGTAGAACAGGGTCGATTATTTGGATGAAAAATCATTTGAATTTCCGACAGCACGGTATTCACGGATCCCTGCATTGGCAGAGAACAGTTAACAGTTAGATTGGGAACCTGCAGTCATTTTTCCAGGCAGGTAATATGATTAAAACTGTGCAGTGCCTCATCTTAAAATGGACTGAGAGCGACATCCATTTTACAGTCATGTACAGAGAAGCAGATGGAAACATTATATTCAATCCCCACTGTTCCTGATTTCAGATGTGTTGAATGGGAAGGTGTAGCCCAGTGGGCAGGTACTCGACAGAAGAAGTAACATTAGAGAGTGGGTCCCTATTGGGAATTTTTGAACGAGACTCATCAGTGTCTGGTGAAGGCCCACAATGACAATACCCAGCCAGCTTGTACCATAGAATTGAGCACATTATTGATACTGACACCCCTGGCACAGTTGTGATGGAGCAGTGCACTGTCAGAGATGCCTTTGAATCAAACATTAACTGGAAGGTCCCCTCTAGGATGGATGTAAAATAACATCCTTTATTACCTCATTCCCTACATGTTATAACAGATTGAACACTTCTGTACAAAGAGCATATTTTTCCAAAAACGCTTGGGTCAGAATTTGTTTCTTTCTTGAGGGGCATGACAGGAAAGTTGGGAAAACATGGTGATCACAATCTCGCCATCGAGAGAACATTTTATGAATTTCTCCTGAAGCTTTTAATGGTGACTTCAGAATCACACTACTGAGTGTCATTTCCAAGCATTTACATCTCAATATTCACCCAAAGTGCCTTATATCATTATTTATCATTCTCCTCTGCTTCCCCCAGCTACTCAGTGGTACCATTTGCTGACACGAAAATCAGACTGATTACTTGGTGGCTGCACCTCGTCGCTGAGTTGTCTTGTCCAGCTCTGAGGCCCCCTAGATGTTCCATCACCATCTTCCTGCTCAATCCCTTGTCCACACAAGTCGTCATCGGCAAACCATGAGCCCCACCACTTCATCCCACCTGCTCTTGGACCAACTCAGACACCACTTCAGCTCTTCGACACTGAGTCTGAAGTTCAGGCCTGCCTTGGGCTAGCATGCTTCTGCCAGGTCATTTTACACACAGGGATTCACCCACATCCCCTGCATCTGTTTATGGCTCTTAGTTCGCTTTCTCACCTCACACTCACTTGCAGGCCAGCCGTCTTGTTGGCTTGCTTTGGTTTTTAGTGGAGAGGGTGAGGTAGACAGCTTGTCACAGCTCAGAGCACTGAGCAGTCGAACAGATCGCTGTCCAGCATTGGTCTGTGTCAACAGCATGTATCAGCAGTTGATACAGCAAATAAATCGCATGTAGCTTCATCCAAACGGCCATTTTGAACGTCACCATTCCTCAGTGGGGACAAGAGAATCTTCAGTCAGTCAGATGATACCGTTACACTCAGTCAAAGGGGCTTGTACGATTTGAGTTGAGATGGTTGGCCAGAGTTAGTCAAGCTCTTAGTCCTACCAGACTCCAGGGATCTGTGTCCTTGGAGTCCAGGGACTGGGCCACACTCAGTTCCGCAGGTCCAGTCCGGGAATTACTGATAAATCAGTCACAATGGTGTGGAAACATTTGTCCCAGTCAGTAGGCCAGGTTTAGCTGCAATGAGACAAATCAAGGGATTGCGTGTAGTGGAAGTGGATGGAACGGGCATTCGTTGAGGCAGGAGAGGTAGGAGGTGTCCACACTGAGCAAGTCGGAAATGCAGAGGGCAGGGAGGGTGCATAATTTGGGAGGAGGAGAGAGGGCTGAGCTGTTGTGTGGGCACAATGCGTGCAATGGTGAGAGTTATCACCCATGAACCTTGATGAGATGTGTGTGTTGTGGCAGAATGAGCCTTAACCTTTGTGGAGCACAGAAAATCATTGACTTCACTCTGTTTTCCTTTCAATCCAGCACCGTGGCACTGAACCAGACCACTGCCTGGTTCTAGGCTTTTCTATTCATTTGCAGGATGTGGGCAACATTTATTGCCCATCCGTAATAGCCCAGAGGGCAGTTAAGAGTCACCACATTTGCTGTGGGTCCCGGAATCACATGCAGACCAGACCAGGTAAGGATGGCAGATGTCCTTTGCCAAAGGTCATTACTGAACCAGATGGGTTTAAACATAAATTGACAATGGTGACCATTAGGTCGGCTGTTTAAGCCAAATTTTATTGAATTCAAATTTCACCAATGTGTGGTTCGAACCCGTGTCGCCAAAACATTGACCTTAGATTCTGTTTTACTGGCCCAGGGATATTATCACAATGCCACCGCTGCCCCTCCTGCTGGTGGTCACCAGGACTAAGGAGAGCTGTCCTCTCCCACACACCCATCCTCTTAGTGCCTTGGTGACAAGTGCTCGCCCTGTCTCCTGCTGTGTAACATCGAGAAGGGTGTTCTCAAGGTGCCACGAGAGGTGGCGTGTGAGAAAAGCCATTTCCAGCCATGGTAGACTGGGCACTATGAATCCCACTCGCCAAACCACAGACTAATGATGGGAGAATTCAGCACTGTGCCTCTTACCGGTGGGACAACTCAACCAGATCGCCTACCATGGAGCTCATCGCAGGCCTATCAGAGGCTTGCAGCATCTGGGTCCTAAAGTCCACCTACTCCTCAGGGCACCCAGCAATAAGGAAATAAACTTTCCTTTTCTTCTTCTCATTGGGAAGAGGGAGAGGATTAGGGGGTGTGGGGTCAGAGAGAAGGGCAGGGAGCTGCCTTCATATGCCACATCCTGGTCTCCCATCACTGGCTCCGACTGCCTCCAGATTGGACAAACCAAAGTTCCCCGCTTAGGAGCATGGCCACCTGTCTTGCCCTCTGGAGAGGCAGGAAATCCAGGAGCTGACGAGATGAGGCTCTGAAGGAGACCTGAGTTGAGAACGCGATGGAAATAATTGCTGGCAAGTCAAGAAGGTCACCCATGGACTTTCTCACCAAACCTCATTGTTGAATTGGTGGGAATGAGCTGAGTTTCTCTCTGGGGCAAATCGCCCCATTATTTCCCCTTCTTACCACCTTCGAGAAGGGGGAAATCATGCTCACACTTTCTAATGCCTTTAACATTCATTTCCTGACTTGTTGCTCACAGCAGCGCTCAGAGGATTTGTCTTTAACACGTCAACAACTGGAACATAACTGGACTGACGTTTATCAGCTATCCAGCCCAAAGAAGGAAATTGCTCCAGTGACTGTAGTGTAAAGGGTTAATGCAAATATATAGCTATATATTGTCCATATCATCATTGGGTCACATAGCCACCAGGAGATAGTTCTCTATAGCAGCATCGTGGTAAAGGTCATGTCTTATCCCGTACATAGTGAGTAATTACAATGTTTACATGAAAGATACTGTTTGCAGATAACGAAGACTCCTGTAATTTTGACTAACTCCACACCTAGACCTAACCAAAGCACAGTGTCTGCAGCGAATCAGTGCAGTTTAAGCAGTAAATTGAGGTGGTGGAAACTGTCAGCTTCTGTGCCTGAATGACACTGAAGAAATATGAAAAGGAAGAAAGGAAAAGCAGTGTTCCATCAGTGTGAGGCGGAGCTTGCTGTAAGATGCTGCTGATTGTGCTATAACCATCAGTTCCCATCAATCCAGGTGGCAATCAAATTCAGGGCAGAAATTAAGCAACAAAACAGGGAATGGATCTGTTTAACATTCCCTTTATGATGAAGCAGTGAAATAAATATTTTCCAACATTGGTGCAGCAGACTGGTACTGAGGCAGTTCTGTTAAAAACTGAATTATGGTAAAACTTACTGATTTGGAGAAAATACCCCTGGTTCTGTTTTTTAATGCTTGTGCTGGATGGGGTCGTTGCTGGCAAGGGTGGTACTTAATGCCTATCCTTGGCCACCTTCGAGGAGGTGGTACGTACCACCTTCTCTAAACAACTGAGTGGCTTGCTGGGCAGTTACGAGTCAACCACATTGCTATGTGTCTGGAGTCACACATTGTCCAGACCAGGGAAGGAATGGGCAGATTTCATTCCCTGAAGAGCACTTTTTTTTAACCCAGATGTTTTCTTTTTCTTAAAGGCAGTTTCACGGTCACCATTATTAATTACTAACATTACTAATCACACAAACACTAGCCTTTTATTCCAGATTTTAATTACATAATTGAATTTCAATTACTCAGCTGCAACAATGCGATTTGAACTCACATCTTCAGGTCATTATTCTGGGCTTCTTATGGAACTGGAACCCTAGCATGTTTAATTGCGAATGCACCACAGCAACAAATTAACCTCTACCACCAGAATGTCATCAATAGAAAGCTGCCCATGAGGTTTTGATAATGGGAATTCCAATGTTAGAAGTAATGACCTAAAGGTCTCTGCTTATTGCTTTGAGGGTAAATGTCACAGGATTTTCTCCCAACTGAATATTTTTTTGGTAAATCCTCTTAATTATTTGCATCCCTCTGAAGATTGCATGTATAAGAGAGTCTTCGCACTAGCATAGGTCAAAAGGGGGTCATTAGAACTATTCCATAGTGCCTTACTGTCTTAAACCAGCTGGTAGAAAATTAATTGTGAAACACAAGCGCGTACACCATTAAAATTATTCTGAGTCTTAAAGGGTTAAATCGTGAAGGCAGGTGACACAGCCTGGGTTTCACATGGACATTGAAGGTTAAGGGATAATCTAACTGAGGTATTTTAAGCTGAGCAGAGGATTTGACAGGGTATATGGAGAGGAACATCCTTCTCTAGTAGCTCAGTCCAGGACAGAGAGGCATAGACCTTAAAATTAGGATGAGGACGTTCAAGGGCACAAAGCAATCTGAAAGTCTTTTCCCTCTAAAAAGCTGTCATAGAATCCCCAGAGTGTAGAAACAGGCTGTTTGGCCTATCAAGTCCACACCAACCCTCTGAATAGCATCCCACCCAGATCCACTCCCTACCCTATCCCTGTAACGCTGCATTCCCTTTGGCTAATCCATTTAGCCTACACATCCCTGAACACTACGGGCAATTTAGCATGGCCAATCCACCTAACCTGCGCATCTTTGGACGGTGGAAGGAAACCAAAGCACCCAAAGGAAACCCAAACAGACACAGGGAGAATGTCCAAATTCCACACAGACAGTCACTGAGGGTAGAATTGAACCCAGGTCCCTCGCGCTGAGAGGCAGCAGCGCTGACCACTGAGCCACTGTGCCACCCCCTGTTGAGACAGGAGGTTAATTAAAAATGGCGAAAGTGAGACTGATAGATTTTTGTTCAGTAAAGGAGTTTAAGGGTTAAGGACCAAGGGGTTGAAAGAGATATCACTTGTGATTTCATTGAAAGCTGGAGTAAGCTGGCAGGGTTGAATGACCTATCCCAGTCCTTGGATTCTCTTGTCAATAATCCATGTCCTGCTGACAGGGAACAAACTGCAGCATTTATACTGGTTCCTTATTGAAGTCATTCACTTGGATTTTATTTGCTTTCGAAAGGGCACCACTCACCCTAGGAGTCACCAACCATTAACCTTTTCCTGCCTGGATACTGCTCACTAGATCAGCAGCCTGTATGACATTCCTCATTCCAGGCAGTTTTCACAGGATCTTAAAGAACAGAAGGTGGCCTGTAGTATAAGGGTCTGAAAGGGTTAATATCCAGAAGTGTGAAAGTAGTACCATCCACTGCAATGTTGTCTGAGGACCCTCTGGAAGGAGGCTTTACAAAGACTTACGTGGAGTCAGACATTTTACAGTGATGTTCCGTGTAGTTTACACCTATCCAACAATTTACATTCTGTGAACATACAGGAGACACTGTAATCTCTACAAACTAGAATGAATAGTTTCCATACCTACCCTTACAACATGGGCCATTTGGCCCCTCATGCCTGAGCCTATCCCACTCTCTATCCCTACACATTGTTCGTCTTCAAGTGACTGAATTTTCTTTTGAAACTTCCCAGCCTCTGGCTTCAGGGTCAATTTCCCATCAAGATGGCAGTTTCATGGCTTTAGCCAGGAACGGGGACGGCAGGATGGCAATGAGACTGCTAAGTCAAGGACATTTTCTTCAAAAAAATAAATGCATATCCTCATTATCCTTTTACTCCTCACCAGTTTGTCTAGCTTCCCCTAAAATTCTAGTCTCTTGTGCACTCATGATTTTACTTCTTCCATTTTTGGTGGCTATTCCTTCAGTTGTGTAGGGAGTAACATCTAGCATTTCCCCCCTACACCTCCCATCTTTCCCAATATTAACTGGGATAGACAAAGTGTGAAAAGCTTAGAGGGGGCAGAATTCTTAAACTCTATCCTGGAAAACTTTTTTTAAGTCACACATATAAAGTCCTACAAGAGAGCGCTGGACCTTATTTTAGGGATTCCAGGCCTAATTCCAGTCCTGATGAAGGGTGTAAACCTTAAATGTCGACTTTCCTGCTGCTCTGATGCTGCCTGACCTGCCATGTTCCTCCAGCTCCACACTGTGTTGACTAATTTTAGGGAATGAAGCCATGTAAGTGGTAGAGTTAAATTTATAAAGCGGGGGAGCATTTTAGTGTTATTGACCATAACGCAGTACGATTTACGGTCATCGTTGAAAAGGACAGTTTGTGAACATTATGTAAACCAGAAGTGGAGGTTCTGAACTAGGAAAGGCTGATTTTAATATGATTAAACAGGATCTCTAAATTTCATCTGTCACATGTCTGCCTACTTTACCAGTCTGTCGACATCTTCTTGAAATCTGTTACTATAATTCCCATTGTTCATTAAATACATTTGAGGCTTTTGAGAATATAGACATAAGGGAAAAGATATTTGAACAGGGAATATCTATGTATTCACTTCTCACATTTTCAGGGCACCCCATGGCATATTGCAGCTAATTAAGTATTTGTGAAATTTAAACACTGATATTTTGAATGAAGTGAGACAGTTTTTTTTATTCATTCATAGGATGTGGATATCACTGGCTAGGCCATTATTATATTGCCCATCTCTAATTGCCCAGAGGGCATTTCAGAGTTAACCAACTTGCTGTGGCCTGGAGCGACATGTAAGCCAGACCAAAGTAAAGACAACAGTATCCTTTCCTAAAGGACACTAGTGAACCAGACTTTTTTTTCTCAATAATAGTTGCACGATCATCATTAGTCTCTTAATTCCAGATATTTGTTGAATTCCAAGTTCCACCATCTGCCACGGAAGGATTTAAACCTGGGTCCCCAGAACATTTCCCAATTAGTAATCTAGCCATAATTATCACTCGGCTATCACCTCCTAATCTGTGTATTGGAAGGCTGCATGCATGTAAATGGAATGGAATTTGGTTTTGGTGCTAACAGTTGAGGGATCAATACTGGCCCAGGCAGCCTCCCTGCTCTCCTTCAGACACTGCCAAAAGAAAGTCACATTTCAGTGACTGTGGGTGTGCTGCATTGCCAATGGTGTCAATTCTCAAAGTCCCTGCGTGCTCTCTCTCGTGGCTTTGAGAAATCCATGCCATTATTGCTGAAAAGCGGGGAGTTCCCCTCTAGTGTCCTAGCCGACATTTATTCCTGAACTAACACTTAAATAGATTGTCGACTCTTTTTAACATCTCACTAATTGTGGGATCTCAATGTCTGTACAATGGCTGCTGTGTTTTAGACAGGACAGCAGCGATGACACATGAAAAATGACTGAATAATTGGCTCCTAAACAATTCGGGGTATCCTGCGGTCAGGAAAGGTATTATCTTCCCTTTCTGGCCAAAGCTGATTTGAAAGTTATTTCTTCCATGAAGAGCAATAGGGTCACTCACAGAATCTGCAAAAGTTGAGGTTTTGTAACTAAATGTTGTAACATAAATCAGACACTGCATTACTGCACATTATATCACTGCTTTACACTCAAGCAACGTGTTGCCTCAACAATAGGATGTAAAGAAATTTAGCTGCAAGAAGTCTACAAATGTAAAATTACAGTCGCACAACATGCCTTGCAAAGAGACTGGTTGTACAGCCATTTTATTGACAGGAAGAGTGCACATCATTTACAGGGACTGTCATCTCATTTTAATGACTGTGGCTGTGGAAGTACATATTTTTCAAGTTCCTGATTACTCTGCTACACGTGAAGGAGTTATACTCACATCACTTATGGAAAATGATCACTAAGTTATTAGAATCACAGGAAATATATATACAGATCAATTACTGAGACATCTATCTGTAAAACCACGATAGTTACAGGAAATGAAAACATCTCCCAGAAAGAGAGTTTGTATGTCAAGCACAGCTACAAAGATATAGATGGCTTATTCAAATTCCCATCCCCTTAATTGGTTAGATAGATACATCACTTTGACATCTGTCACTGTAATTATTGCTGGCAAAGGAAATACATACACGGCATCATATTCTGCACAATATACTTAACCTGTTCATGTCAAGAAGCTACTATTTTAAGTGAGACATAAAGCTTCATTATGATACATGGCTTAATGTTATTTAACGTAATTGAATTATTACCACATTCTGTAACTTCCAGGGTGTAGAGTTGTCAGTTACTGAAGTTACCAGGGGTTCAAGTATTCAAGGAGAGGTAATGATTACTCTGTATAACTACAATAGCCATGATACAAATATATTACCTGTATTGACAGCTGTGCCTTCAGCTCCCTAGAGCCTAGGATCTGAAATTCTTTCTCCAAACTTCAGACTCTCCACCTCTGTTCCTTGATCTGCCATAAGACGCTCAGTATCAAAACTTGCTTTATAATGCGTAAAGTCGCTCAGGACATTTTACTATGTTAACAGAACTATCTAAGTACAAGATGTTTTTGTCAGTTAGGGAATTTGCTGGATAGAAGTCAATTGAACTGAGGTCCACCGTGCTAAACAGCCCGAATAATATGTTAGCATTATTCTTGAAGTGCTATTTAACCATGATTCTGAAAAGAAAGCTGGCATTTTGTGAGTAAACCTCGAGGAGTGAAGTTACTATAAAGTATGTGTCCACATGCCCTAAGTTCTTTTATATCCTATTTCACTTGGACCTCCTCGGAGCTTCCATTTAGTGCTGCAAGCATCAAATTGTGAAAGTCAAGCAAAGTTGCAAAGTGAGGGGCACTTTGCTGACCTTTCAGAGTAAAGTTCACGTTACGTGGCCTGTGTTTGAGGTCTTCGATGGAATGGAAAACATGTTACACCAGCACTGATCTTAGAAAAGAAATGAAAAGAGCTGCCCCGGAGGCGGCCAGTTTCCTTACCTTGCATCTTAAATAAAATCCTAATCTCCAAAAACATGGTGCCTTTCAGTACGAGGCACTCTGCTGTTGAAGATACACTGCTTGACTGCAGAGTAACTTCACAGTCCATACATTATCCTTCACAGTCCTCTGCACACTCGCCTGGATTTGATCAGACAGTCAGTGAAGGGGAGGATGCTGCTTTTAATCTTCCAGTGCCGATGTTGATTCACACTGACTGCCCTGCACCAAGCATACTCTGATGGATGAGGTACGCACCCATTCAGTAGTTATTAAAACCATTTTCGTTCAGCTCCTTCGCTTGAAGGCAGTGCTGGGAAAGTCGCCGGTTCAGCCCTTATAGCTGAGCAGGCTCAGGGGCTGAATGGCCTACTCCTGCTCCTAGTTCTTTTATTCTTAAAGTGAGTTGCTTGTCTCTCTGTCTCTCTCTCTCTCTAATGAGAGGGCAGCCCTGTGGTCCAGTAGGACTGCAGTGACATTATTTGCTTGTTGGCCCTGAGGGTTCAGGTTGGCTACACTCCACAATGGTCCTATCACTTCTGGGAATTAATTACTAAGGCATTAACACAAGCAACCCAGGAAGTAAATCATTGGGGCTTTCGAATGAAATGATACGCTTTCTTTGAATACTTCTGGTGATATAATAGTGAGGCAAGAAGCAAAGAGTTGTTTTGACTGCCCAAATCGCATCTACCAGCCCCCACCCCACATCCCAAGATTCAGCCGAATAGATACTAAAGAGTCTCTGTGTTTTCCAATGAGCAGTGAGACGGTGGGGATTCATGAGGTTTTCTGTACAAGGGTCAAGAGTGTGAGAGCAAGTTGGTTGGAGATAAAGGGCCGTGCATTGATGTTTACATGGATACCTCCAAGCAGAATTGTCCAGTCAAGGGTTGGATTCTACGTTACTCTATAGAGTGTCTGAAGATAAAAGGGTTGGTAAATTACAGCACGTGGCTTGTCCTACCCTGCTCCACCTGCTCCTTGTTCTGTCTCCTATTTAAGAGGGAGGGAGTGGTAATGGTTTTATGCCCATCCTTGGCCTATTGGGAACCTTCAATAGCCAACTAATGGCCACCTAGCTGGCCTCATTCCACACTCACTGTTACTTTACTGTGAATTAAGGGGAGGCCCATGCCACATGGGTACTGGGAATGCTGGCACCAGTGGGAACCTTTTCTGTCCATCCCCTGCACCCAAAGGCACTCACCCTCCACCACCCCCCATACAAACCATTACCCCATTGAGCTCACCCAGCCTAGTCTTTCAAAGCCAACACCACACTCCCTTAAGCCCCTCACCTGGGCCCAACAGCGTTGCCCCACCTATACCCTGAACTTAACTTCAGTTCAGGCTCTGCAACCTCCTCTTGTTTGGGGGCACCCTGTAGTCTCAGAGGTGACTGAAACTTAGCACGGCCAGAGAATTGGGCTTTCATAGTCAGAGGTCTGGCTCTGAGCCGATTAAGGGCAAGACTGTCATGTAATGTTAGGGACACTGGACTAGGAAGCCAGAACCCTTGGCTCATATTTCTGGAATATGGTTTCAAATCCTACAATGGCACATGCAGAAATCTGAACTCATTAAAAGCGTGAAATAAAAAGCCAGCCTGATGGCAACTGTTCTTGATTATGGTAAAACACAAATCTGGTTCACTAAGGTCCATTAGGGAAGGAAATCTGCCATCCTTACCCTCGTCTGATGCACATGTGACTCCAGACCTATAATTGACTCTTGACTGCTCTAAGGGCAATTAAAGATGCGCAACAAACACTGGCTGTGCCAGTGATGCCCACATCCCATGAACAAATGAAATAAACACTCCGTAGTGTAAAACGGTTGAGGCTTTTTCGAGGGTGTGCTCCCAGCTGATGTTTTAATTTGTGAGTGGGCGTGTAACATGGTGCTCTGTGGTAAAATTTAGCTCCCATTCTCAGTCCATCTCAATAAGAAACAGTGTCTGGGACACACTGAATGTGTCTGTTTCAACTGCTCAAATTGGCAGCACGAATCATTTTGTTTTAAAGAATAGCCTAGTTTGTTAACATGCAGGGCCTATTGGTCAGTGGCCCAATGGAAATTGTAGAAATGCTTCTGATTGTGTCTCTTTTCTTTAAAATTCAACCAAATCTGACCTGATCCCTCCTCCACGTTTTGACTCATTGTTGGATCGGGTTTTACTGACCATCAGATCCTTTGCCAAATGACCGTTTTCCATTTGCAAGCCTAAATACCAAGTGTCAACAGAAGACGTGAACTGAGACGTCCCAGCCAAACTCAATCCTGACTTCGCCAGATAGTCATACACTGTCAGACCAACAACAACCTGTATTTATATAGCATTGTTTGGCATAACAAAATCGACCTCTAAGTGCTGCACAGGGCTAATTTACAGACTGGAGAGACAATTCCTACCTACTAAAGGAGAAATTTACATAGGTGAAAAGAATCTGGATCAAAGGAAGTTATTTGTTAGAAGTTTAACAAAAGATTGAGAAGCAGAGAAGTTTAGGGAGGAACAGGGGACCAGAACTGGGTAGTGAAATTTCAGAGTCTTCTTTCATATACAGGCACCAAGATCAATTGTAGATTGGCTTCAGGTAACATTAGCAACAGACACATAGGGTTCAGGAACCATGATCAGATTATTTGTTTAGTCCCATGCTGCGAAGAATAATTGTGCTCACCTCTGACATGTATGTTCTAGAACAAATTAAATCAGAGCATGGCAATTTTGTGCTTTTTACTACAAGGCACAACCCTCTGTGTTCGTACCGTGTAGTCACAGTGCCTTCCAACAAGAACTTCCATGCATCAAAACTTCACTTTACTGGATATACAAATTATTTGCGTTACAAAACTGCCTCAACAAAGGATTTTTCAGGATGTGGCTGACCAACTTTTGAGACACTTTCTCAGGCTTAATGCCAAAGTAGTACCTCATTGCTTATCCTGGACACCACTTTATTTTCCATCTGTTCACCATTCAGTTGGAACTCAAAACATTATAACATATTAAGCTTAAGTTTTAGTCTCTACTTGTCTGTCCCTCCCTAAAATGCTTCATATCACGGCTTATGCTGCCTAAGCCTGAATTCACACCTAAAAGCAACTGGGGTGCGCAGCAACCATTTTTATTTTGGTCTGTGGACTAAATAATGGGAAAATGATACTGTTTTAAAGATGTTTCCAGTTTTAAAGACAAAAAATTATTGAAGCACATACCAGAGAATCATACTCTAACACAAACTGCAACTGAATCACCTGGCATATCCCCCACTCTACCATTATCATCAAGCCAGGGGATAAACCCAGGTTCAATGAACAGTTGAGGAGGGCATGCCGAGAACAGCCCAAGGCATATCTGAAAAGGAGTTATCAGTCTGGTGAAGCTACCAAACAGGGCAACTTGCAATCCAAACAGGTGATTTCACAACCAACAGATCAAATCTGTAGTCCTGTCACATCCAGTCATGAATGGTGGTGGACAATTAAAAACACCCTGGAGTAATAGACTCCACCAATATTCCCATCCTGAATAATGGGGAACTGTAACACATCATTCCAAAACCCAGGCTGAAGCATTTGCTACAATCTTGAACCAGAAGTGCTGAGTGAATGATCCATTTCAATCTCTGTCAGAGATCCCCAGCATCATAAATGCCAGTCTGCTTTCAATTTGAGTCACTCCACGTGATATCAAGAAATGTTTGGAAAGACTGGATACTACAAAGATTATGGGCCCTGACACCATTCCAGCAATTGTACTGGAGGCTTGTGTTCCAGAACCTGCCACACCCCTAGCCAAGCTCTTCCAGTTCGGCTGCACTACTGGCATTACCTGACCATGTGGAAAATTGCCCAGGTATGTTCTAGACACAAAAAGCAGGACAAATCCAACCTGGCCAATTACTGCTCCATGAGTCTACTCTCAACCAGAAGCTGGACTTGCCATGTACATACAGTGGCAACAAGAGCATGTCAAAGGCTAAGAATCCTGTGGTGAGTAGCTCATTCCTGACTCCCCAGAATTTCGCCACCATCTGTGAGGCGCAAGTCAGCAGTGTGATGGAATACTCCCCACTTGCCTGAATGAGTGTAGCTCCAACAACACTCAAGAAGCTTGACACCATCCAGCTGCTCACTTGATTGGCAACACATCTACAAACATCCATTCCCTCTACCACAGTCACTCAGGAGCAGCAGTGTGTACCATCTACAAGGTGCACTGCAGAAATTCATCAAGGCTCCTTAGACAGCAAAATGAATGACGACTTCCATCTAGAAGAGTAAAGACAGCAGATACATAGGAACACCATGCTGCAAGCTCCGCTCCAAACTACTCAGCATCTAGAACAAAAACAGAAGTTGCTGGAAAAGCTCAGCAGGTCTGGCAGCATCTGTGAAGAAAAAAATCAGAGTTAACGTTTCGGGTCCGGTGACTCAGCATCTAGATTTGGAAATACGTTGCTGTTCCTCCAGTGTCTCTGGGTCAGAATTCTAGAACCCTTCCCTAACAGCAAATGGACTGCAGTGGTTCAAGAAAGCAGCTCACCATCACCTTCTCAAGGGTAACTAGAGATGGGCAGCAAATGCTGTCTCAGCCAATGATGCCCACATCCCACGAATGAATAAAAAATAGCAAATCTTGAGCCACAGATCTTTGGGCACATGAGGCAGGATATTCCACAAAGCAGTAGGATCCAGAGCGAAGGATCATGTGAGTATGAATCTATGAGTTAGGAGGAGACCATTCAGCCCCACAAGAATGCTCCCCCATTTGATAAGGTTGTGGTTGATGTGATTGTGCCCTCATATTTTCCTCTCTACCCCTTATACTCTTTGACTCCCTCGTCCATCACGAGTCAAATGAAGCCAGCTTTAAAATTCTGCATCCCACTTCTTTTCTACAGACTTTCAGCCTCATCGTGAGCTGTTGGGAGCCAATGCAAGATGAAGTTGGATGGACAAGTTTTGGTGCCATTCTGAATTGGCAGCAAGTTCGCCCAGTCTTTAATGTTAATGCTGTCATGTTTCAAAGAGAGCTTCAGGTGTCTTTGTAACATTTCCTTTTTCTTCTCTGGAACACTGGCCATGCGAGAGTTGAGAAAACAGAACCTGGTGGGGGAGACATACTTTGGCCATCCAGGAACATAACACAATGACCATATTCTGCATGTGATCCTGTGTTATGTGGCCAATAATGTCAATTTCCCACAATCAGCTGCATCCAGTTGGTAAACAGGGAAAGAAAATTCATTACTTCAGAGATTTGTACAAAGTCAATAAATATCTGGACCAAGGTCAGCTTGGAATCAAGGCCAATTATGTGTCACCAAGCCTGTTCAAAAAACAGTTTATTGACATCTCCTGTTGGTCCAGTAACTACTTCATTGTCCAAAAGAGGTCTTCCAGTGAATTCACAGGTAGAAATGTTCACATAGAAATTCAGTGAGAAATTCTGGCCACCATTTTGAATGGTAGACCAAGGGGGATTCTTAGTAGGCGCCACAGTGGAAGACTTAACATGCTGCATCTTTATTTATCTAAAATATATAATTTGATTTTGCTTTAACTGATGACTCAATTAGCTGAGGGTTTAATTAGCAGCACATGGCCAGAGCAATGATAGCATTTCGGTACAAGTGAGCTGCATCTTATTACTGTAATTAGTGACACTTCACCTTCCTCCCATGTTGATCAGCGATGAACTGATCCTGTAGCTTGGATACAAATTAGATGGATTGCTGAAACTGCTCATTGTGCAATTTCAGCATTACATTCCCTTATTTCCATCCATTCACTGGAGCAGGTTGGGAAACCAAGGGGCCGTGAACAATATAGCTGCGCAGGTAAAGTCAGAGCTGACTGCTTTCAATAACAGGCTGGCTTCACATTCTCAAAAAGAAGGGTTTGTATTTACAGAGTGGTTTTCACAACCTTCTGGTGTCCAAGGCACACCCCTGCCAATGTGCACTTTAGGCAGTGTTATAACATGGGAAATATGTCAGCCATTCATGCACAGCAAGCTCCCACAAACATCAGTTTCAACATTTCATGTTCAGCTGAGACACACACAATGATACAGCATTATTTTGTTGCCTGTAAGGCTAATAATGGAAATCAAAGTGGCAACTTTCAAAAAAGCCTAATTACAGGCTCTATAGCATAACAAGTCCACCATCTCAGAGTTCAGATGGTAGGTAGTCGGTCTATAAAATCAGGTGACATACCAGGATAGCAACTGATCCCAAAAGTTCTCCTTGGAATTTTAAAGGGACTGGATTTGGGTAGAATGAGGCAGACAGGTCATTTGGTCTTCGTACCTGTTCAGCACCTTGAACCAGATTCGACAGGGGTAGCTCAGAGGCAGATAAGCTGCCCATATGGAAGTGGTGAAGAGCCAACTGAGGCCAATCATCATGAATTAAGGGTCATATATGCACTGACTGGAATTTCCCGCTGTCAAATTTGGCAACCCAGGTCAGCGAGGTCAATAGCCAAGCCATGGCCGGATGAAAAATCCAGCAAGTTACCCCACCCAGGCCACAGCTGTTGCCACTGGCCATCTCCTGGAGGGACAGACCCTCCCGGACCACAGTAAGGAAGTTGCAGCTTCACTTAGTGCTCACAATCTCCATGGACATCATAACAGCAGCTCCCACTTCAGTCCATGGAATTACCCATCAGTGAGTAATGAAGAGATTCCCATTAATCCTCCAGTGTTAGGGTTCAATCTGTATGTTTTAGTACTCATTTAGAGGATAGAGCTGGATGAACCAGCATTGACTGCCCATCCCTAATTGTCCACAGGAATGTTAAGAGTTAACTACATTGCAGTGAGTCTGGAGTCACATGTAGGCCAGACCAGGTAAGGATGGCAGTTTCCTTCCCTAAAGGACTTTAGTGAATCAGATGGGCTTTTCTGACAATCAATAATGTTTCATAGTGATCATGAAAATCTTAATACCAGATTTTCGTTGAGTTCACTTTCCACTATCTGCCATGGTCAGATTTGAACCAGGGTCGCCAGAACATTACCGGGATCTCTGGATTAATAGATTAGCAATAATACCACTAGGCCTCTCCCAGACTGGACAGATCCTGTCCTCTGATCTTTAATGAGCTATAGGGCTTTGAAGATTGCTTTGAAGTTGTGGGCACGCCAAAAGCATGTCATGTGGGATTGGGACAAAGAATTAGACGCCTCTTCACGCTTCCAACCCTGAATGAAAATCCAGCCTTGAACCATGAGCCTTGTTTCATCTCATTCCAATCCGCATACAGCCCAACAAGGAGACTTCAATCAAATACATTCTTTGCTTTGTACGTCGTAGCATCTGAAGTAACCAGCAGGAAATCTACTCAGTACAAAGCTGTAAAAATTAAAAGTATGATACCAATAACTGGAGAAAAAAATCAGACAATGACAAAGAGAGAGAACAATAATGATGCACAGGCAATGGCAGTGAAAGAAAGAGAGGGACCAACAGAAGTAAGAGGAGGAATATTCTTTAAAAAGGAAGAAATAGAAGACTGAGGTCCAAGTAAAACAGAAATTGAATTGAAATTGTGCCTCATACTCAAATGTTGAAGTATATTCCAAGAGCTGCTAAGGGTTTATGTTTACCTGAATGGCCTGGAACAGTTTGCACAGATCCATGGGATGGTGCTCTGGATGGACTGTGACGTCTCAGAAAACAGCTTGAACCCATTAATGTCACCAGCTGAACTTTTACAAAGATAGTGATTTACCTGCACCCTCAAAGGCTTTTCATTGTAATGGGTTTTATTCATTCAAAGGATGCGAATGTTGCTGGTTAGGCCTGGGATTTTTTTTCACCGCTCCCTGAATGTATTTGTGAAGGTGGTGGTGAGATGTTGGAGTGCTCTCTCAGAAAGACCACCTGCAGATGTTCATTTTTTAAACAGGCTTTCTGCCTGCGCGGGGATCAGGTGACACAGGTTGGCCAACATCAAGGTCTCCCTCTACCATGCCATCCATCGTTAAGCCTGTGCCACATGTATTCACTTGTTGCCTTGTGATAACAATCAGTTGGATATGTCGTTCCCATGCCCAGTTCTCGACTTTGCCTCAGGCACATTGGCAGATTTGTCAGCAGTAGAATAAGATCCAATGCATGGACATAGAATCACAGTTCTCCTGGGTAACAGAATTCCAAAGATTCACACCTCTCTCAGTGAAGAGGCTTCATCTCAACTCAGACTGAAAAGGCTGATCCTTTAGTCTGAGTTAACAAGCCTTGGCTCTGGGCTCCATGGCCAGTGAAAACAGCTCTCGTCTACAGTTGGACACGTGGCTATAATGAATATGGCGTGAGGTTTCATATCTGTCTCGCAAGATCTCATCCATGAATAGACAATCCAACCTGTTAACTGTGTCTTTGGAAAAACAATTCATCAGCTCCAACATGGATAAGTTTTCAAATACTCTATTTCAAATAACAGCAGAAATGACTTCTTATTTATGCTAAACCATTTCATTGGCAATCTATTCAATGATCTTGAGAAATGCAGATCAGGCTAGAAAGTCTCCTTTAATAATACACCAGACAGTCTTTTACTTTCATAAACAACTCAAGATTTCTGAAAAACCTCCTTCATTTACATGAGAAATGAAAAGAATAGGATTCATTGAACCAAAAAAATTGTAGCAATGAAAAATACTGTCAGAAATTCAACTTCATGTGACAGGCAATATTTGAATACATAAAAACATAGAATATACAAGCAGACGTAGGCCATTCAGCCCTTCAAGCTAGCTCCACCATTCAATACGATCATGGCTGATCATCCAACTCAGTTCCCTGTTTCTGCTTTCTCCCATAATACAATCAACCCAAATGGTTCTGAAGAGTTACATGTCAGCAAAGCTGGTTATAAGCAACTCCAAGCCCATGGGATGACCATAGTTCATAGAATCCTGACAGTGTGGAAACAGGCCCTTCGGCCCAACAAGTCTGACCCCCAGAGCATGCCACCCAGACCCATACCCCTATAACCCACCTAGTCTACACATCCCTGCACACTATGGGCAATTTAGCATGGCTAATCCACCTAACCTGCACATCTTTGGATTGTGGGAGGAAACCGGAGCACCTGGAGGAAACCCACGCAGACACAGGGAGAATGTGCAAACTCCACACAGGCAGCTGCCCGAGGGTGCAAATGAACCCGGGTCCCTGACACTGTGTGGTTCTTTGCTCTACTCTCCACTCCTGTTGTTGTAATTGCAGCTTTGACAGCCAGATCAGTATAGTTTGCATGATCAGGAAGGAGAGGTTACATCTGCAGCGAGACACTGCCCAAGTGAATATATAGTTCAGGGCACTTGATGGCAACGTGGGAATTTGGCGCAAAGCGGGAGAGTGCTTCTTGTTTGTTTTTAGTTTTTGGCTCATTGCTGTAAGGTTTTTTTTTAGAAACAGGATAAATTGAAGTCCAGGATTGGGGCCCAACACAAAACAGTGACATCACAGGTAAACCATAAGTTCATTGGTTGGTGATAGCTACTATTTTCATTTACAGCATCCGCAGTTCTTTTGGTTTTTATTTTCTATTTTGACTATCTGTTATAGGTTACTTTTAGATTGAAGGTAAATAGGGGAAATATTTATAAGCTGCAAACGAAAAAGGCTGGTTTGAAATTTTTTAAAAATTCAATTAAGAACGAAGTATTAAAGTAGAGATATCAGGCCAGATGATGGATTGTAACTATACTGGTGGGCCCATTTTGTGGTTCATAGTGCCACATCTGTAGCAAGTGTTGGTTGGCTGAGGAACTCTGGCTCAGAGTTGGTGATCTGGAGTCTGAGCTTTGAACACATCAGGGAGGGGAGAGCTACCCCTACCGCTGTGTTTCAGGAGGCAGTCACTCCCTGTGGATTAGCGATTTCTCAAACTCGGTCTGTGGTCAGGGACAGGAGGGCGTGATACCAGCAAGGCAGGTAGAGGGGTCCAGGAGGTAGTGCTGAAGGAACCACAGGCCTTAAGTTCATCTAACAGGTTTGAGATACTTGCTCCCTGTGTGAATGAGAGCAGGGGCTGTAGGGAAGATGAGCAAACTGACCATAGCACCATGGTGCAGGGAGCCATTCAAGACTGGGGAGAAAAGAGGAATGTAGTTGGAATTGAGGATAGTATAGTCAGGGGAGTAGACACTGTACTCTGTGGCCAGGATTGACAGTCCCAAAGGTTGTGCTGCCTGCCTGGTGCCCTGGCTCAGGATCTCTCATCTGGGCTGCAGAGGAACTTGGCATAGAGACAGAAAAGATCTAGTCGTCCTGGTCCACGTAGGTACGAATGGTAGAAAGAGGGAATATGAACAGCTGGGGGCTAAATTAAAAAGGAAGAAGGAACACGTTAAGGGGAGGATGAGGTAACCATGGTTGACAAGGGAAGTCAGCGACAGCAAAGAACAAATGAAAAACCATACAATATGGTGAAGATTAGAGGGAAGCTAGAGGAATGGGAAACCTTTAAAACCAGCAAAGGATAACTAAAAGAACAAGAAACAGGGAGAAGATGAAATATGAGGGTAAGCCACCTACTCATATAAAAGAAGAGTGCAAGTTTGTTTTTAGATATCTAAGACGTAATAGAGAGGCAAGAGTGGACATTGGACCACTGTAAAATAAGACTGGAAAAGTCGTAATGGGGAAAGAAAAGGCAGAGGAACTGAATAGGTACTTTGCATCAGTTTTCAGAGTGTAAAACACCAGCAGCATACCAGAACTTCAAGAGAGTCAGGGGGAAGGGGTGAGTGTAGTGGCCATCATTAAGGGGGTGGTGCTGGGGAAGCTGAAAGTTCTGAAGGTGAATAAATCACTTGAACCAGAAGGGCTACATCTCAGAGTTTGAAAGGAGACATCTCAGGAGATTGTAGAGACGTCGGTGGTGATCTTTCAGGAATCACTGGAGTCAAGCAGGGTCCCAGAGGACAGGAAAATAGCTAATGTAACACCCTGTTTAAGAAGAGAAGGAAGCAGAAGACAGGAAACTATTAGGCTGGTTCACCTGACCCTATTTGTTGGTAAGATTTTAGAGTCCATTATTAAGGATGAGACTGCGGAGCACTTGGAAGTATATGTAAAACATGGTTGAGTCAGCATAGCTTTATCAAAGAGAAGTCATGCCTGACAAATCTCATAGAAATCTTTGGGTAAATAACGTGCAGGTGAGACAAAGGAGAGCTGTTGGATGCTGTCTAATTAAATTTAGGAAGGCCTTTGACAAGGTGATGCACAGGAGTCTGCTAAGTAAGACAAGAGCCCATGGAATTAGGGGCAAGGTACTGGCATGGAGAGAGGGCTGGGTTGACTAGCAGAAGGCAGTGAGTGGAGATAAAAAGGTCTTTTTCAGGATGGCAGTCTGTGACCAGTGGAGTTCCACAGGGATCAATATTGGGACCACAATTATTCAAGATCTGGGTGAAGGAACTAAAGACATTATTGTTACGTTTGTATATGACATAAAGGTGTGCTGAGGAAGTGCAGAGGTTGCAGAAGGACTTGGACAAGCTAGGAGAGTGGGCAATAAAGTGGCAGATGGAATACAGTGTGGGAAAGTGTGAGGTCATGCACTTTGGTAGGAAGAATAGAGGCATACGGTATTTTCTAAATGGGGAAAGTCTTCAGAAATCTGAAGCACAAAGCAACTTGGGAGTCCTAGTTCAGTTTCGCTTAAGGTTAACATGCAGGTTCAGCTGGCAGTTAGGAAGGCAAATGCAATATAAGCATTCATTTCAAGAGAGCTAGAACACAAGGGCAAAGATGTGCTGCTTAGGTTCCAGTCAGATCGCATTTGGAATATTATGAGCAGTTTTGGGCACTGTATCTAAGGAAGAATGTGCTGGTGTTGGAGATGTTCCAGAGGAGGTTTGTAAGAATGATCCAGGGATGAAGGCCTTGTCACATGAGGAGTAGTTAAGGACTCGGAGTCTGTAGTCGATGGAGGTTAGAAGGATGAAGGGAATCTGATTGAAACTTACAGAACACAGAAAGGTCTGGATGGGGAGACGATGTTTCCACTGGTAGGAGGGACTAGAACCTAAGAACACAGCCTCAGAGTGAAGGGACGATCTGATAGAACTGAGGTTAGGAGGAATTTCTTCAGCCAAAGTGTGGTTAATCTGTGGAATTTGTTGCCACAGAGTGTTGCCGAGGCTACATCATTTAGGGTTTTTAAGACAGTGATAGATAGGTTCTTGATTAGTAAGAGGATCAAGAGTTATGGGGGGAGGGCTGGAGAATGATGTTGAGAAACATGATCAAATGGCAGACCAGACTGCATGGGCTGAATGGCCTAATTTTGCTCCTATATCTCATGGTCTACAGTTATGCACAGACCCTAATGCATCTCAACTTAGAATCTATGCGAAAAAGTCTTCTTTTTGCCTAGATACTATTACAGGAGGAGGAGGTCGAACCCCTCTGATAATTAAACCAAAATCCAGGACCCAATTTGTTATGGCTGGAGTAAAGGATCCCTACTAATAATTAAACCCGAAACACCCAGAGACGCTCGCTTTGACTTTATAATCTGTTAAAAAGAGTGGTTAATTGAAAGAAAATCACTATTATTCACTTTATAAGTAACAATAACAATTTATTTATTTAACACTAACAGTCAACAAATTAACAGAATTACTAACAAACCAAACAATTCCCCCTTAACTACCAACTATTCCTAACTGAACTAAATTGTCCTGGTAGCATCTATGAAGAGAAAATCAGAGTTAACGTTTCAGGTCCGGTGACCTTTCCTCTCTTCCTCAGGACCCGAAACATTAACTCTGATTCTCTCTTCACAGATGTTGCCAGACCTGCTCAGCTTTTCCACAACTTCTGTTTTTGTTCCTGATTTACAGCATCCACAGTTCTTTTGGTTTTTAAATTTTATTGGTATACTGTTCCAATAAACTCAAGTCCCACTTATATAAATCCAAGTAATGAGAAAATAAATTAAAATTTAGACTCTCAAAGTCTACACGCCTTTTTTCTGCTGTTCTAAAGTCATAAATGCTTTTCCTCCACTGATCTGGCTGTCAGGGATGTTTTCTCAGTGAAGTCTTCTGTGAGGACTCTTAGCTAGGAGTGCCGTGGTACCTTTTATAAATACATGGTGCTTCCTTAGAGAGCTTAACGATTTCTTGTGAGAGCTAGATGCTTATTTCTCAGATGGCAGTATGCTCTTACACTGAGTTTCGAAAACCCTCTCCTTATATACCTTGGACGACACATCAATTTTCTTATAATAGCATTGGTCCAAGGTTGTCAAAACCATCAGATTTAAATTCAATTGGCTTTCAATTGCTAAGTGTTTGTTTAAATTAATTGACAGATTCCAGCTAATTGCCAAAACATCAAAACAAGCCTAAGGTTTCCAATCACACAGTCAATTGTCACATGTCTCAATTTTAGAATTGGCTGTATATTAATTGACTGAATTGACTGTACAAACGTTAACGCTGATATTTTTTTCTTCACAGTTGCTCCAGACCTGTTGAGCTTTTCCAGCAACTTCTGTTTTCGTTGTTCTTGCTGGTTATACATCTTTAGCTACATACAGACACATGTTTTCTGTATAAATCTCTAAGCTGAGAAAAGCACCTTACCTCCTGAAAGAGCCACGTATTCTTCTCTCTTATCATTTTTTTTTACAAACAAATTCTATCTTCCTACCTTCCAATTCACGATTACTCTACAGAACTTCATAACACACTGCCAGTGGTGATCCTGTATGCTGGCAAATATACAGTATGTAGTTCAAAATTCCACAATAAGGTGTGTGATCATTGAAAGTTGGCCCAGTTGATGAAAGAAAAGGTGAGAAACACCAGGGGAAAATGGTACAGATTTAGTTAAGAGTAAAAAGCCTCAAAGGAAAATGTGAAAATTGTCACAAAGAGCAGATTGAAAGAGTAATGTAATAAGTCACACTTTTGTACACGTATCCAGGAAGTTATGAAAATGTTAATCATGACTAATGCTTGCTGTTAGTGAATGGTCCACACCTTCACACAAATAACAGCACGTGCTAATTTCTGGATGAAGTGAAACTAGAACCTTTAACAAAGCAACATGCTCTTTTGTGCCAATGCTGTGTCACCTTGGAGTTGTAAGATAAGTAATAATCAACAATGAGAAAAAACATTAACACCTCACTGCTCTACTTTGAAGCAATGTGCCAGTTCTGAACTAATTTGGTTATCTCTCAAGTTCAGGGCACACCATGCATGTACGTTGTGTTAAGCAATTGCATTCAACACAGTGTTAGATATGAAATATTTATAGCTTCTCTGAGATTAGATGTGAGAGTAAGCATTATTCACAAATTGTATAGTATTCTTAATGGGTTCCACGTGAGATGTAATATGGACAGATTCCTACGTCACTGAACATAGAGGGAGAAAATAATGCTGTAAAAACTTACTTTCCTAATCTGCAATTGGAATAAGAAGAAATAAAACATACAAAATATATGCATTTCTACAGCATGTTTCATGACTTAGGTTGTCCAAAAGACTTCAAAGCTAATGATGCACTTTTTGAAGTATAGTTCCTTTTGGAGAATGAGCAACAATGCCACGGGCTGATCCGACAAATCCCAATACAAAAACAGTCAGATCAACTGATAGTTCAGTGATATTGCTTCAGAGATAAATGTGAGCCAGAACACTAGGAAAACAGCCCTGCTCCTCTTCATATAGCACTTTGAAATCTTTAACAGCCACCTGAGTGCACAGAAGTGGTCTTGGTTTGTACATATATAAAATAGCACCTGAAATAGGCCAATTCAGTCATAGAGTCGCACAGCACAGAGACAGACCCTTCGCTCCAACTTGTCCATGCCAACCAAGTTTCCCAAACTGAACTAGTTGCGTTTTCCTACATTTGGTCCATATCTCTCTAAACCTTATGCCTGTATCTGTTCAAATGTCTTTTAAAAGTTCTAACCACATCTACTACTTCCTCTGGCAGTTCATTCCACACACAAACCACCCTCTGTGTGAAATATTTGCCCCTCAGGTCCCTTTTCAATCTTTCTCCTCTTACATTAAAACTATGCCATAGATCTTGCCCCCATTATTCAATAAAATCATGACTAACCTGTCTGTGTTACAATTTCCACATTCCCATTACCCTGAGAACCTTTGATTCCTTTGCCATACAGAAATCTATCCAAAGGGAAAAAACAGAGTTAACATTTCAGATCCGGTGACCCTTCCTCGGAACAGAACTCTTCCATTCTGAGGAAGGGTCACTGGACCCTAAACGTTAACTCTGTTTTTATCTTCACAGATGCTGCCAGGCCTGCTGGGCTTTTCCAGCAACTTCTGTTTTTGTTCCTGTTTTACAGCGCCTGGTTTTTATTAGGGATCTATCCAAATCCACCTTAAAATATTCAATGACCCCACCTATTCCACCTTCTGAAATGGAGATTTCCAAAGTCACACAACCCTCTGACAGAAATCTCATCTCTGTATCAAAAGGCAGCCCCTAATTTTAAAGCTGTCTCCCCTAGTCTGAACTTTTACAAAGAGAAATCCTCACAACCATGTCTATCTTGTCAAGATGTTCAGGACCTTTACCATTTCATTCAAAGAAACCTGGTACTTTTGATCGTGTAGCGCTCTTTCAATACTGCATTGGAGTGTCAATCTAAATTGTCATAGAATCCCTACAGTGTGGAAACAGGCCACACTGGGTGGGTCCCTCCACCTCCTCCAGAACTTCCAATTCCCCGGGCCCCAACAACTCATTTTTACTATGGACGTCCAGTCCCTATACACCTGTATTCCCCATGCAGATGGCCTAAAGGCCCTCCGCATCTTCCTGTCCCGCAGAACTGACCAATCCCCCTCCACTGACACCCTCATCCGCTTAGCCGAACTCGTCCTCACCCACAACAAATTCTCTTTCAATTCCTCCCACTTCCTACAGACAAAGGGGGTGGCCATGGGTACCCGCATGGGCCCAAGCTATGCCTGCCTCTTTGTAGGTTACGTGGAACAATCCCTCTTCCGTACCTACACTGGCCCTAAACCCCAGCTCCTCCTCCGTTACATTGATGACTGTATCGGCGCCGCCTCGTTCTCCCACGAGGAGCTCGAACAGTTCATCCACTTCACCAACACCTTCCACCCCAACCTGAAGTTCACCTGGGCCATCTTTAACACCTCTCTCTCCTTCCTGGACCTCTCTGTCTCCATCTCCAGCAACCACCTAAAAACAGGTATCCATCTCAAGCCCACTGACTCCCACAGCTACCTGGAATACACCTCCTCCCACCCACCTTCCTGTAGAAATGCCATCCCCTATTCCCAATTCCTTCGCCTCCGCCGCATCTGCTCCCAGGATGAGGCATTCCTCTCCCAAACATCACAGATGTCCTCATTCTTCAAGGACCGCATCGTCCCCCCGGCAGAGGGCGAGAACACCCTTGACCATGTCTCCCGCATTTCCCGCAACTCATCCCTCACACCCTGTCCCCGCAATAATAACCAAAAAAGAATCCCCCTCGTCCTCACGTACCACCCCACCAACCTCCGGATCCAACGCATCATCCTCCGACACTTCCGCCATCTGCAATCCGACCCCACCACCAAAGACATTTTTTCCTCCCCACCCTTGTCTGCTTTCCGGAGGGACCACTCCCACCGCGACTCCCTTGTCCGCTCCACACTCCCCTCCAGCCCCACCACACCCGGCACTTTTCCCTGCAACCGCAGGAAGTGCTACACCTGCCCCCACACCTCCTCCCTCACCCCAATCCCAGGCCCCAAGAAGACTTTCCACATCAAGCAGATGTTCACCTGCACATCTGCCAATGTGGTACACTGCATCCGCTGTACCCGTTATGGCCGCCTCTATATCAGGGAAACCAAGCGGAGGCTTGGGGACCGCTTTGTAGAACACCTGCGCTCAGTTCGCAACAAACAACTGCACCTCCCAGTCGCAAACCATTTCAACTCCCCCTCCCATTCCTCAGACGACACGTCCATCCTGGGCCTCCTGCAATGCCACAATGATGCCACCCGAAGGCTGCAGGAACAGCAAATCATATTCAGCCTGGGAACCCTGCAGCCCAATGGTATCAATGTGGATTTCACAAGCTTCAAAATCTCCCCTCCCCCAACCGCACCCCAAAACCAGCCCAGCTCGTCCCCGCCTCCCTAACCTGTTCTTCCTCTCACCTATCCCTTCCTCCCACCTCAAGCCCCACCCCCATCTCCTATCTACTAACCTCATCCCGCCCCCCTTGACCCGTCCGTCCTCCCTGGACTGACCTATCTCCTCCCTACCCCCCCACCTACACTCACCTTTACTGGCTCCATCCCCGCCCCTTTGACTTGTCTCCACCTATCCTCTCCTCTATCTATCTTCTATCCACCTCCCCCTCTCTCCCTATTTATTTCAGAACCCTCTCCCCCTCCCCCATTTCTGATGAAGGGTCTAGGCCCGAAATGTCAAGCTTTCCTGCTCCTATGATGCTGCTTGGCCTGCTGTGTTCATCCAGCTCCACACCTTGTCAACGCACTAACACACACGCATGCACGCACACAAACACATGCACACACACACACGCACACAAACACACACACACGCACACACAAACGCACACACGCACACACGCACACACACACACACACACACACGCACACACACACACCCAAACACACACACACACGCACACACACACACATAATTGGGATCAGTTCTGAAAGGACTAATGCAGCTCTTATCACTGTGCAGCTCTTCACTTTGATAAGATTGCACATGCCCCAAGGGTCAGTCAGTGACTGCAAAGCCACTGAATCTTTCAGTGTGTTCATCAGGTTACCAGCAAACTGGAGGCTGCGCAGTGAGAAATCTGACTCTGTCTTCACCTCTGCCATCCTAAAGCAGCCATACTGACGCAGACTCAAGCAGCAATCGATAAGGCGGCACTGTGCCACCTGTACTTTGTGTCCTGCGGCATTGTACTGACATCTCAAGGCCACTCTGCACAATTGAGTGTATATTTCTCTGCTGTTGTAGCTGCAATCTCCTGTACATCCTTCTAAAGCAATTGAAATATTACAAATGAACCCTGAAATACTGACACATCAATATTTTTACTGCGCTGTGATAATATTATTGCAGTAACGTCAGTCTCCCTTAAGCCAGCACCTCCATGTATTGCAGCTCAGGCAGCAAAAAAAAACAGGCAATTAAGGAGACCACACTTACCACTCAATCACCATTAGCCTGAAGGTGTGACTTTGTCATTAAAAGCCCTTGTTGCTCAACCTAAGGCAAAGTGCAGGGGACAGCTGAGAGGTTAGCAGCCATTTTTGAGCACACCAATTAGAATATGCATCAGAGCTCAGCAGGAGCTCAGTGAGTGGTAAACCTGACATTGGGAGCTCAAATCCCACTCACTCTACATTAGAATAGTTACATGCTTACTGACTGGCAAGGACATGATGGGCCGAAGGGCCCCTTTTCCCCATGCTGTAAAATCTCCATGACTCTCTGACTTGAGATCTGGGCTGACAATCCAGTGCAGTATGGAGGAAATGCTTCACTGTTGGAGTTGCTGGTTTAGACCATAAATATAGGGGCAGAAGTAGGTCATTCAGCCCATCAATTCTGCTTTGCCATTCAATGAGATCAAGGCTGTTCTGACATTCCTCACTTCCACTTTCCTGCCTTTTCCCCATAACCCTTGACTCCTTTACCGATTAAAAATCTATCTCACCCTTTAAAACACTGAACAAAACATGTCAACAGCCCTCTGTAGTTAAGAATTCCACAGATTCTCAATCCTCTGAGGTCTTTCTCAATCCTCTGTTGTGATTGTGGATGAAATGTTAAAACAAGGTCTTCTCTGCCACTTCAAGTGAATTTTTTTTTATTCTTTGGTGGAATTTGCTGCTATCTCTAATTACCCTTGACCTAAATAACTTGCTCAGGCCATTTCAGTGAGCAGTTAAGAATCAAGCACATTCCCTTGAGTCTGCGGTCTCATGTAGGTCAAATGAGTATTCAGACAATGTTTGCCTTCCCTACAGGTCATTAGAAAACCAAAGGGTTTTTAAGAACAATCAATATTGTCACAGTCACTGTCACCAAGAGTAGCTTTACACTCTAGATTTATTTATTGAGTTTAATTCCACCCCTTGCTGCGATGGGATTTGAACCCATTCCCCCAGCAGATTACCTGGGCCTCCAGATTTCTGGCCTATTGACATCACTAGACCACCATTGGCCTTGGAGACTAGAGGATCCCATGCACTCTTTCCTAGAGCAGCAGGGGAATTCTCTACAGTCTCTTGGCTGTAGCATTCACCAACACTTAAAAATATAAATGATCTGGCCAATATTACATTGCCATTTTGGGGAGATTGTGTTTCACTATGTTTCCTGTATTAGAAGTGTTCAAAAGTCCACCATGAGCTGCAATTTAGGATGTTTTGAGGTTGTGATAGGCACTGCAGAATTTATTTTTGAATTTAGAAGTTCCTTCTAGTACCTGTGATTTCTTTTTAGAACACAGAATAATATAGCGCAGGAATAACCTGCAATGTTGTGGCGAACATGATGCCAAATGAAACTAATGCCTTCTACATACCCTTGGTCCATATCCCTCCATTCATTGTATATTCATGTGCTGATCTAAAAGTCCCTTAAATGGCCCTACTGTATTTGCATCCATCACCATCCCTGGCAGGGCATTCAGACTCCTGTGTAAGAAACTTGCTCCTCGCATCACCTTTGAACACCACCATGAATAGCCTCCGACTATTAGATTTCCTTTTCTTCCTCAATTTTCAATGTATTTTCATTTACCTATGAGGAGCTTCAATTTTCATTAGCAGGTATGGATACAGGCTCCATTTGAGCCAAACTAGGATTCAATGTTTGTTTTTAGTCAGCCACTTCCCCTTCCTTGGTGTTCTATGTTGCTTGGTATTTTATAAAAAATTCATTCCTAGGATGTGGATGTTACTGGCCAGAACAGCATTTGTTGCCCATCCCTAAATGCCCAGAGGGCAGTTAAGAGACAACCACATTGCTGTGGGTCTGGAATCACATGTAGGTCAGCCCAGGTAAGGATGGCAGTTTCCTTCCCTAAAGGACATTAGTGAACGAGTTTGATTTTTTTAACAATAATTGACTGACGGCTCTCTATTCCAGATTTCCAGAAGTTAACAGATTAACTTCTGGGGCTTATACCAGCATTTCTAGAGTGGATTGGCCATGCTAAATTGCCTGTAGAGTCCAAGGATGTTTAGGTTAGGTGGGTTAGACATAGGGAAATGCAGGGGTAGGGGGAATGAGTCAGGGTGGGATGCTGTTTGGTGGGGGCGGTGTGGACTTGTTGGGCCAAATGGCCTGTTTCCACACTAGGCATTCTATGGATTTTATGATTCAGAGTGAAGTCAAGCCATTTATAGAGTCATAAAGTCATACACCACGGAAACAGACCCCTCAGTCAATGCTGACCATAATCCCAAACTAAACCAGTCCCACCTACCTGTGCTTGGCACATGTCTCTCCAGACATTTCTTATTCATGTGTACTTATCTAAATGTCCTTTAAACATTATAACTGTACCCGCATCCACCACTTCTTCTGGAAGTTCGTTCCACACACAAACCACTCTCTGTAAAAAAAAAAATTGCCTCTCATATCTTATTTGAATCTTTATCCTCTCTCCTTAAAAATATGCCCCCTAGTCTTGAAATCCCCACCCAAGGGAAAAGACACCTGCAATTCACCTTATCTATACCACTTATGATGTCATAAACCTCTACAAGGTCACCTCTCAACCTTGTTCACTCCAATGAAAAAGGTCCCAGTCTATCCAGCCTCTCTTTATAACTCAAACCGTCCATTCCAGGCAACATCCTGGTAAATCTCTTTTGAACCCTCTCCAAGTTGGAAACCCTTCCGATAACTGGATTACCAGAACTGGACACAGTACTCCAGAAGAATGAAGTATTTCTTATTAATAGAATCATACAGCTTTGAATAAGACCATTCGTCCATCACACCTGTACTGGCTCTTTTAAAGAGCTGACCAATTGGTTCCCAGATCTTTCCACTCATTTTTATTTTTCAACTTGAAGTGACTGTTAAATTTGCTTCCACCTTGCTTGAAATCCGGGTCATAACAACTTGCAATATAAAGGAAATTCTCCTCACCTACCCTGGTTATTTGGCAAAATATCTTTATTGTGAAAAATAGCATGGGCAAAATTACATCGGAATCACTGTCTTTTGTACATGACAATGTATGGCTTGTAAGAAGGAACATCTTTAATCCCCAGTTTTCACTTCCCTTGAAAACAGTAGCTGCAATATGCATTTTGATGGCACCCTCAAACCAGTAAAAATCCCAAGATGCTTCATGGTAGTGAGGATCAATGAACCTTAGATCCTGAGCCAATTAAGAAGGCATCAAGATAATTGACCCAAGGTTCGGTCAAAGACACTGGTTTTGAGGAGCATCGAGAGATGGAAGGACGTAGAGAGATGAAAGAGTTCATCCTTGGAATTCCAACATTTGGGAGGCTCAGGAAGGATGCAGATCACGGTCCACAAGAAGCCAGAGGAATGTACCTAATGGCTTGTAAAAATGGTCCTCTTGGGTTTCTGCCATGATGGTTATAACTTGGAAAGACTCCAGTAACTGTAAGGCCAATGTGAATCACTTGGACTCTGTATCAATACTGCAGGTGCGGTGTCAGTACAGTTCTAACCTGGTGTCAAGTCCAAGTAATAACAAAGTTTAACACAGGCCAGGGACTTTCACTGCTTCATCTCACAGTTACTGTGGGTTGTGACATCTGATCTACACTATGTAAGTTTATTATTGGCAAAACATTGATGCAACCTTGCATGAGTGCCAGTGTGAGAATGCCTCCTAACATTGCTGTGCTGTGTTCATCTTTATCATCGTAGTCACTGTACTAGGCTCCAAACATAGATTGACTGAAAAAGGCATCTGTAAAAGATTAGTGAATGGCTGGAACAGCAAATACAAATTCCTCACAGTTCACTACAATTTGGACACATTCCTTTGAAAGCTTTTTGTTGCCTTTAGTATTGCTGATTGCTTTACTGAGCATATCAGAACAGTTCCCAGAGGTCCCAGTGCAAATCAATGAACACCACTGCATGTTGCTGCAAGGTCAAGGACATGCATCACAATGAATCTGTCCGTATTGATTAATGGCGCTTGTGTGTTCGTCAAAAGCCTTCACTCCTCACCTATTACAGCAGACAAGATCTTTTGGTCGACATGAATGAATGGGTGCAAGAAGTCTTGTGCACCAAGAGAGAAAACCAAAAGATCATTTGAAATATGAAGGCAACAGTGAAACAAAAGAACTAAAAAGAACAAAAGAGAAGTACAACACAGGGACAGGCCCTTTGGCCCTCCAAGCCTGTGCTGATCATCATGTCCTGACTAAATTCAAAAACAAACCTTCTTCCCTTATTCGGTTTGTATCCCTCCATCCCCTTCCATTTGTGTAACCATCCAGATGCCTCTTAAATGCCGCCAATGTGCCTGCTTCCACCACCTCCTCTGGCAGTGCATTCCAGGCTCCGACCACTCTCTGTGTGAAAAACCTTCCTTGTACATCTCCCTTAAACTTTTGCCCTCTCACCTTGAATCTATGACCCCTTGTAATTGAAACTTCAACTCTGGGAAAAAGCCTCTGACTATCCACCCTATCCATGCCTTTCATAATTTTGTAGACCTCTATCAGGTCTCCTCTCAGCTGCCATCTTTCCAGCGAAAACAATCCCAGTCTTTTTAACTTCTCCTCATAGCCAATGCCCTTGGGACCAGGCAACATCCTGGTGAACCTTCTCTGCACTCTTTCCACAGATCCGCAAATCCCCCAGAAAGCAATGGCCCTTTAAACGCATTCCCTCCCCCCAAGTTCCTGTGGATTAACAGGCTGGTGACTGGTACTGAAAAATATCTTGGCCTTTAACAAAGACAGTTATGCCTTATTACCACAATATTCTCAAGTAATTACTCTGTTCCAAATGAATAATTAATTATTTTCTAATTACGTTGGTGATCAATAGACTAACGTCGAGAAGGAATCAACCATGTTACTGCTGGAGACAAAGGCTGCAGAAAAACAAAGATCTGACTCTAATCGAATGCAAATGGGTTGTTCACAGCCCAGTTTCCTGCTCCTAAGATTGTTTTCATTTTTGTTTGTCTGTCGTTACATTTTCCGCACATCAATCCATACACGCATGTAAATTGGCAAAACCTCAATTGACCTGTAAATCATCCTGCGCTCTGTCTTTGTAAAGTCCACAGAGCTCTTAATCCCAGAGTTTTGGCGCAGAACCAGTGAAACTAACTTGTTTTCTGATTCCACTCTGCCGTATCAAGTAGAATCAGTCCAATTTACTTCAGGGATTTTCTTACTGACCATGATGTTTCTGGGGACTGGCCACCAACTCTGCAGGGTTGCACTCTATAGTCATCTAACCACCCCAATGAGTTAATCAGCCTTTCTGTTCTATCAGCCATGCTCAGAATATAACTCATCCATTAAAATGGTGAAAGAACTTTTTTTAAAAAACCATGCAATTTCTACATAGGAATTTTCACCCAACTTGCTCACAGAAGTGACCAGAGGTCAGTCTCTCGAGCTTTTTGAGAATTGGCAACATGATGGTTATGAAGTGGAGCCAATCAATAGGAATTCCTACTCGTGATCACAAGCCAGTCATAGTCATAGAGGCATACAGCATAGAAAAATGGCCTTTGGCCCTTTGTTTCACACCAGTGTAGACTCAACCACCTAACTATTCTCATCCCATTTTACAGTACTTGGCTCATTACCTTGTATTCCTTGGTGCACATCTAAATACCTCTTAAATGTTGCGAGGATTTCTGCCTGTACCACCCTTACAAGCAGTGAGTTACAGATTCACATCTGAGTGAAAAAGGTTTTCCTCACATCCCCTCGAAACCTCCTGCCCCTTACTTTAAATCTATGCCCCTAGTCATTGATCTTTTCACAAAGGGGAGAAATTTCTGCCTATCTGCCCTGTGCAATGTGTAATTTTACACATTTTAATCATGTTTACCCATCAGTCTCCTCTGATCCAAGGAAAACAACCCTATTGCGTCCAATCTCTCTTCATAACTGAAACTTTCCAGCCCAGGCAACTTCCTGGTAAATCTCCTCTGCATCCTCTCCAGTGCTATCACATCCCTCCTATAATAGGATTGCAGAACTGCAAGCAATATTCTGGCTGTAGTCTAACCAAAATTTAATGCAGTTTTAGCGTAACTTCTCCGCTCTCAAACTTTATGCCTTGGCTAATGAAGCCAAACATCCCAAGTGCCTTCTTAACCACCTTAAAGGACTGGTAGATATGCACATCAAGGTCCATCTGATCCCTTACCTTGTTTGTCCTGCTCAAATGCATCACCTCAAACTTATCCAGATTGAACTCCATTTGCTATTTATCAGTCCATCTGACCAGCCTGTCAAAATCCTCCTGTAATCAAAGGCTACCCTCCTCTCCATTCACCATCCCAACAATTTTCAAAATTACTGATCAGCTATACTATATTCAAGTCTAAATCATTGACATATACCCCAAACTGCAAGGGACCCAAGACTGATCTCACTTAACACCATTGGACACAGTGTTTTGCTCTCTTCATTTCCTTTCTAAATTCCTCCTTGCACATTCTGTATTCCTCAGGGCTTCTGCTGTTCTTGGTACCGGCCATTACCCTCTATTTTTCTCTTAATCCAATCCTGTATATCTCTCAATATCCAAGTTTTGTTGGATTTGTTGGTCCCTCCCTTTATCCTTATTGGAAAACATTAGCGTTGTACTCTCCCTATTTCCTTCCTGAACGTGTTCCTGTGCTCCAACACAAATTTCCCAAAAGTGTCTGCTTCCAGTCCACTTTGGCCAAATCATATCTCACTTTATTAAAACCAGCCTTCTCCAGGTTTGAACTTTAATTTCAGGCCCATCCTTGACCTTTTCCATAACAACCTTGAAGCTAACAGATTTATGATCGTTGTCTGCAAAATGCTCCCTCACTGATATTTCAACCATTTGACTAGCTTCATTATCTAAAATTAAATCCGGCACCACCCTCTGTCATAGGACCTTCTACATAGCAGCTTCAAAAAAACTCCTGGATGCAATTTAGGAATTCTGTTTCTACATGTCTTCAAGCATTTGTATCTTCTGCCCAACAGGAGAGCTTGGAAGAGATTTTAACTGGGATGGGAGGGGTCTTTGATGATGTTGGCTGCTTTTCCAAGGCAGAGAGAAATGGATGGAAGGTTGGTTTGTGTGACGGTCTGGGCTGCGTTCACTTAGTCTGCCACCAAAAACAGTCCCATTGTCCCAGAAATCTAAAGACTACTTTCCCTCAACATCTTTCCAGTCACTCATTCATCTGGACTAACCTCCTATTTCCATACCCCCTAACACATGGCACCAAAAGTAATCTAGAGATTAATACCTTTTGAGTCCTGTTTTATAATCGACTGCCTAGCTCCCGAAATTCTGCACACAGGATCTTATTCCTTTCTCTCCCTATGTTGTCAGTACTAAGATGGTATCTGCAATGTAGTACAGATTAGCCCAACAGGTCAACTAGATAAAAGTGACCAAATAAATTTATATATTCATATTATTACTATTTATGTGACTCCGCTGGTTATAAAATGGTCAACTTGTGTACCTGGATAACCCCCACGCTTGTAGTTCAGCTTTAGTCAAAACAGTATGACAGATCTCTGAGAACTGTGATAAATAAATGCGTTTCTTTCCATATTTGTCTTTCTGTGACACTCTCATCAGTTTCACCGCATCAGAGATCCCGTAACAGATTGACTGAAAAAGCAGTCACAAGTGCCAGATCTCTTTTCTCTGAATGGGCTTGTGTGGGATTAGGGATAAGCCTTCCAGTCCTATTTAACCCCCAACTAATTTCCCACTAACATCTCTGTTCATGAGTAACAAACATGTAATTTCAGACGGAAAGCGGAAACAAGGTCCTGCCTGCTCTCTCAAATGGATTAAAAGATCCCACATCTCTATTTCGAAGGAGAGCAGTGTCCTGGCCAATGTTAGTCCCTCAATCCACATTGTTAATGAAACAAAATATCCAGGCATTTGTGGGGGCTTGCTGTGTCCAAACTGGCTGCCAAATTTTCAATATTCCAAGAGTGACTGCATTTCCTTGGCTGTAAAGCATTTTGGGATATCCTGAGGTGATGACAGCTGCTATATAAATGCAGGTCTTTCTCAAGTCAGTGTAATGGCTATCCACAACTCTGGACCAACATTAAACCCCTAGATTAAATCTTTAAGTTCCCAAATAATGAGGAGCTTGAGAAAGTAGATACTGAGAGATGGTTCCCACTGGTGAAGGGGTTCAGAACATGAGGATTAGCAACAGAAGCAATGAAGACAGGAGGCGAAGTTGGTACACATGGAGAGTGGTTAGGATCTGGAGTGAGCTGCCTGAGAGTGTGTGGAGAGACTGCTCTATCAAAGCATTCCAGAGGGATTGGGATTATTGCCTGGAATGGAAAAAATGTTCTGAGTTACAGGAAGGGAAAAGGCGAGTTAGTGGGAATGAGGGACAATGTCACAGGGTATGTTGTTCTTTCTGGGAGACAGTGCTGACATGACAGGCCGAATGGCCTCCTGAGGTGCTGCAGCAGCTCTGTGATTATGGATGGAATAGAATAAATTGGGGAGGGGGTACGCAGGATTGGGTTAATGGCCTGCCCCTCATGTTCCTCATCTTACTGTGTCCCAATGTCATGCATGACATGGATAGTCCATGCTAGGGAGGGGTAGAAACTGCTTGATGGAAGAAAGGGGCAGTAAAAGGAGATGAGAGTACGAGCTGCCAGTCAGCTCCCTGATGGCTGAGCACATTACTGCCAGTGACCCAGCCAGGCCAGACGTCAATGGTGCTGGAGGAATTCACGGACGCTGCATTGCTGCACATTTCAAATAGATTGATTTAAAATTTAAAACAGGAGCAGGTTTTTGGGCCTGCACAAACTTGCATATTGTACTTTCTCTCTGAAGTTTTGCAATTGATTCACAACATAGCTAAATCATAACGGCAGTCCGGCTCACAACACTCAGATGACGGACCTTTTACTAACTCAGCTGAAAATGTCAACCCTGAATTAGAATCCAAAGCAAATAAATTCAGGACAGTTAAGACAGAATGACACGAAGCTTGTGTTCCCAGATATGCCTCACAAAAGAATTATATTATTCTGATTTTTGTCCAATGAATCACTCATACACTAAAACTTTTAGTGGGGGAAAGGATCCAATTTGGCTTCTCCCTTGTAATCTGCATTGTTCCTGATCAAGGGCACCTACTGAGAGATCGCACACCCTTTGTTAGTTGCGGTCAGGAACACCTAACTTAGGTTCAAAGTGCACAGGCTGAAATTGTGTTATTTCACTGAGCAGTACTGACTCCTTCCCTGTCCCCTAAAAATTCAAAGCTTGAGCCTATTCTGTCCCTTTCCTCTTTAATGGAATGTGTGCATTATTAGCACTTGCTGCCCTTAAACTGAGTGGCTTTTTCTTCCCCCCTTTATTCATTCACGGGATCAGGGCGTCATGGGCTGGACCAGCATTTATTGCCCAGAGGGCAGTTCAGAGTCAACTACATTGCTGTGGGTCTGGAGTCACCTGTAGTCCAGACCAGGTAAGGATGGCAGTTTCCTTCTCTAAAGGTGCATTGGTGAACCTGATGGGGTTTTCCGACAATCGACAATGGATTCACGGCCATCATTAGATTCTTAATTCCAAATTTTTATTGACTTCAAATTCCACCATCTGCCGTAGTGGGATTGGAACTCAGGTCTCCAGAACATTATCTGGGTATCTGGATTAACAGTCTCCAGCGATAGGGCATCGCCTCCCAATGGCTTGCTAGGCCATTTCAGACAGCAGTTACGCATTCACCATATTGCTGTGGGTTTGGAATCACTTGTAAGCCAGACGAGGCAATGAAAGCAGATTTCCTGCTCTATAGGGCACTATTGGGGGTTTGTAGTCACTGTTACGGAGATTTCAATTCTAGACTGAACTGAATTCAAATTCCATCGGCTTTCATTGTGGGTTTAGAATCCATGACCACAGAGTATCAACCTGAGCCTCATGATTGAGAGAGAAAACCAAAAGCCAAAAAAAGAGCAGTCTCTGAGTCATTCGTGAAGAGTAGACAGTGAAACATTGTGGCTGCTACATTGTGGCTGTATATTACCAGTGGCATTGACATTTAGTTAATTTCAAGATTCTTGATTTTGCAGGTTGACTGAAATTCCTTCATCCTGGTTCCTTAAGATAGTGACTGGCTGGTATCATAGGGTAAACAAGCATCTTTCTCTTTCTTTACTGCAGGGGTGTTTAATGGGTACTCTCAAAGCTGTACCATTCAGCAGAATTTCAGGCCACTAGCACACATAGACCAGGCTTGAAATATGCTTTTAACCCAGACTTTTTATTTTGCATCTCCCTGGATGGGTAAAAGACAAACATGCCAGCAGGAGATGCTTTCCTGCTGATAGGGGTTTGAGCCGTGAGGCCTTCGTTGTCTCTTCTTTTTCAGTCCTTCCATTTGAAGTTTGCCTGACTCTGTATGGATGTGGCATTCCTGAAATCCCCGGCAGACAGCCGCTGAACTCATATCCGCAGTCATCTTAACAGTATCAACCTTCTTTTAGAAAGCACAGTGGTTGACTCTTAATTGATCACTGAGCGATCAGGGATGGGCAGTAAATGCTGGCCTAGCCAGTCATACCCACATATGACAAATGAATAAATAAACGCGGTAGAATTAAAAGTTTGTTGTGTCCATAACTGATCCAGGGTTATGATCCATGGTCATGAAAATGTACATGATATGCAGTAATGTGTCTCTGTCAATAAAAACTCTTATTGTGTAAAGGATAGGCTCCAGACTGCTTTCCTTCAGCACCTGATTGCCCATATTCTAACTCAGAGTCATAGAGGTATACAGCATGGAAACATACCCTTCAGACCAACTCATCCATGCCGACCAGATAGCCTAAAAAAGTCTAGTCCCATTTGCCAGCATTTGGCCCATATCCTTCCAAACCCTTTCTAATCAAATACCCATCCTGAGGTCTTTTAAATGATGTAGTTGTACCAGCCTCCACCATTTCCTGTGGCAGCTCTTTCCATGCACACACCACCCTCTGTGTGAAACAGTTGCCCCTTAGGTCCTTTTTAAACCTTTCCCCTCTCACCTTAAACCTATGCCATCTAGTTATGGACTCCCCCACTCCGGAGAAAAGACCTTGCTTATTTACCCTATCCATGCCCCTCGTTATTTTATAAACCTCTATAAGGTCACCCCTCAGCCTCTGACGCTCCAGGGAAAACAGCCCGAGTCTATTCAGCCTCCCCCTGTAGCTCAAACCCTCCAACACTGGCAAGATCCTTGTAAATCTGTTCTGAACCCTTTCAGTTTCACAAAATCCTTCCAACAGCAGGGAGAGCAGAATTGCATGTAAAATTCCAAAAGTGGCTGAACCAGTGTCTTGAACAGCCGATACATGACCTCCCAGCTCCGATACTCAATGCAATGACCAATAAAGGCTAGTGTATGAAACACCTTCTTCACTATCCTATCTACCTGCGACTCCACATTCAAGGAACTTGCACTCCAAGGTCCCTTTGTTCGCCAACAGCACCTGATTACCCAGATTACCATTAAGCGTATAAGTCCTGCCCTGATTTGCCTTTCCAAAATGCAGCACCTCACATTTATCCAAATTAAACTCCCTCTGCCACTCCTTAGCCCGTTGGCCCATCTGATCAAGATCCCATCATATTCTGAGGTAACCTTTTTCACTGTCCACTACACCTCCAATTTTGTTGTCATCTGCAAACTTCTTAACCATACCCCATATGTTCATGTCCAAATCTTTTATAAAAATGATGAAAAGCAGTAGACTCAGCACCAATATTTGAGGGACACCGCTAGTCACAGGCCTCCAGTCTGAAAAGCAACCCTCCACCACCACCCTCTGTCTTCTACCTTCGAACCAGTTCTGTATTCAGATGGCTTGTTCTCCACGTATTCCATCTGATCTAACCCTGTTAACCAGGCTACCATGAGGAACCTTGTCGAATACCATACTGAAGTCCATATAGATCACGTCCATTGCTCTGCCCTCATCAATCCTCTTAGTTATTTCATCAAAAAACGCAATCATGTTAATGAGACACGCACAAAGCCATGTTGACAATCCCTAATTAGTCCTTGCCTTTCCAAATGAATGTAAATCCTATCCCTCAGGATTCCCTCCAACAAATTGCCCATCACCGACGTCAGGCTCATCAGTCTATAGTTCCTTGGCTTTTCCTTACCATCTTTCTTAGATACTGGCACAAAGGTTAGCCAACCTCCAATCTTCTGCCACCTCAACAGTGGCTATTGATGACACAAATATCTCAGCAAGGGGCCCAGCAATTACTTCCCTCACTTCCCACAAAGTTCTAAGGTACACCTGATCAGATACCAGGGATTTATCCACCTTTATGAGTTTTAAGATGTCCAGCACCTCCTCCTCTGTAATATGGACACTCTTCACAATGTTGCTATTTATTCCCCCACGTTCTCTATCTTCCATATCCTTCTCCACCGTAAACACTGATGCAAAATACTCGTTTAGTATCTCCCCCATCTCCTGCAGTTCCACACGTAGGCAGCCTTGCTGATCTTGAAGGGGCCAGATTCTCTCCCTCGTTACCCTTTTGTCCTTAATGTATTTGTAGAATCCCTTTGGATTCTCCTTAACCCTATTTGCCAAAGCTACTTCATGTCCCCTTTTTGCCCTCCTGACTTCCCTCTTAAGTATACTCCTGTTGCCTTTATAATCTTCTAGGGATTCACTTGATCTCTGCTTTCTCTACTTGACATATGCTTCCTTCTTTTTCTTGACCAAAACCTCAATTTCTCTCATCATCCAGCATTCCATACACCTACCAGCTTTGTCCTTCACCCTAAGAGGAACATACTGTCTCTGGACTCACATTATCTCATTTTTGAAGGCTTCCCATTTTCCAGCCAACCACTTACCTGCGAACATCGACCCACAATCAACTTTTGAAAATTCTTGCCTAATACTATCAAAATGGCCTTCCTCCAATTTAGAACGTTAACTTTTAGATCTGCTCTATCATTTTCAATCACTATTTTAAAACTAATAGAATTGTGGTCACTGACCCCGAAGTGCACCTTCACTGATGCCTCAGTCACCTGCCCTGCTTTATTTCCCAAGAGTAGTAGGTAGATGCACATACTGAATCAGAAAATTTTCCTATACACACTTAACAAATTCTTCTTCATCCATGCCCTTTACACTATGGTAGTCCCAGTCTATGTTTGGAAAGTTAAAATCCTCTCCCATAACCACCTATTATTCTCACAGATAACTGTGATCTCCTTATAAACTTGTTGCTCGATTTGCCACTTATTATTGGCGGGGTCTATAGTATAATCCCAACAAAGTGGTCATCCCTTTCTTATTTCTCAGTTTCACCCAAATAACTTCCCTGGATGCATTCCCGAGAATAGCCTCCCTAAGTACAGCAGTAATGTTATCCACTCCCCCTCCTCTCTTGCGCCCCTTTCAATCTTTCCTGTAGCATCTATACCCTGGAACGTGAAGCTGCCAGTCCTGTCCATCCCTGAGTCGTGTCTCTGCAATTGCTATGATATCCCAGTCCCATGCTCCCAACCATGCTCCAAGGTCATCTGCCTTACCTGTTAGGCATCTTGCATTGAAATAAATGCAGTTTAATTTATCAGGCCTACTTCTTCTCTGTTTTATTCTTGCCAGCCCTGTCTGTTTGACTTGCTCCTTTTTCAAACTGTGCCGTCTCAGATTGATCTCTTTCCTCACTATCTCCCTGGGTCTCCCCCACCCCCCACCGCTTATGGGTTTAAATCCTTCCGTGCAGTTCTAGCAAATCTCCCCACTAGTATATCAGACCACTTCCAATTCAGGTGCAACCGGTCCTCCTTATACAGGTCACTTCTGCGCCAGGAGAAGTTCCAATGATCCAAAAATGTGAATCCTTCCCCCTGCACCAGCTGCTCAGCCACACATTCATCTGCTCCATCCTCCTATACCTACCCCGACTAGCTTGTGGCACAAAGAGTAATCCAGATATTACTGCCCTTGAGGATCTCCTTTATAAATTCCTGACTAACTTCCTATATTCTCAGAATCTTGTCCTTTGCACTTCCTATATTGTTAGTGTGTACAATGATCTCCGTTGGTCCCTCTCCCCTTTGAGAATATTCTGCACCCACTCCGAAATATCCTTGCTTCTGGCTCCAGGGAGGCAACACACCATTCTGATGTCTCCCGGAAACATCTGTCTGTGCCTCTAACCGGACGTACCCCTTGCTTCATCAGAGCCAGTCTCGGTACCAAAAACCTGGCTGTCAGTGCTATATTCCCCCGAGGGTCCATCACGCCCTACATTTCCCAAAACAGCTGACTTTTTTCAGATGGCAACAGCCACAGGAGACTCCTGCACGACCTGCAACCCTCTCCTACCTTTCCTCGAGGTCTCCCATCTGCCTGACTATCTTTGCTTTATCTCCCTCCCTGCAACTGGCTTGGCAACTGCCCCCAAGGTGTGGGCTGGAAAGCCCGGAGCTGGACTCTGGCGGGGGCGCGGCCAGGGCTGGAAAGCCCAGAGCTGGACTCTGGCGGAGATGTGGCAAGGGCTGGAAAGCCCGGAGCTGGACTCTGGCGGAGGCATGGCACAGGCTGGGAAGCTTGGAGCCAGACTCTGGTGGAGGCGTGACAAGGGCCGGAAAGCCTGGAGCCGGACGCTAGCGGAGGTGTGGCAAGGGCTGGAATGGGGCTGCAGCAGTGGAAAGGAAAGTCGGATTCTCTTAAGTTATCCTTTATTTTTCTTATTCTAAGTTAATGTGAATGGTGCCATGTATGCATGGCAAAGGTACACACTTCACTGTATTTTTACATTGAGTACACGTGACAGTAAATGATTCAATTCAATTCATCACACTCCCTAGCTCCTGTAAATTCCTCATTGCCTCAAATTGCTGCTTCAACTGATTCTCGTGATCCTATCGGATTCGCAGCCAAATGCATTTCCGGCAGACACAATCATCAGTAACATGGAAACTCTCCCTAATCTCCCACAACCAACAGGAGGAGGACATCTCTCTACTAAAGGTCATCTTTGCATTTCAACAATCTACAGACCCAGAAAATAACACAGATACCATTCTAAAAACACTGCTCTGGGCTAGCTTAGTATGTATGTTTATATTCTTAACGTTTACTCAAGATTCAGATCTGAATAAAAACATATAAATCAAAAAAGAACTGACTCTACCCTCTATTGTAGATTTACAAAATAAAGTAAGGTTACGTTTTAAAACTAGCCACTTAACTGCTTTCCTGCTCTGAGCACCCACACACAGGTTTCTCCAAGGTTAGCTGTGAACGATGCTGCTTGTTCATTTTTATCATGGTGATTTTCTCATGGGCTGTTTGCCAGAGTTATATCCTCTAGGTTTGGACATCAATTAAATGTAAGAATAAGGCCATTAGCTGGAGTTGTGGTAAATAAGTTTATACATATTTATTTACATGTACAGTACATACTAACAGAATACTACTAGATACTAACAATCTTTAAGATTTCTATGTTTAATGTTGTACAACAAGAATTCAGAAGCATTGTTCCTTTAAATATTGTCCCTTCTCTCCGTGCCTGGAAAATTCTGGTTCAAGCTGGAAGAGAAACCAGCTGTGTGCACTCCTGTAAATAGGCTGAAGTTAAGGCCTGGATTGCTTGTACAGTTCGTGCATAGATTGGGGTTTGGCGCAGTTAATTCTCCTATCAGACTTGGCAAATTGCAGAATTCATGCACAATACAATACTGGTGCCTCTTGTGAATCATCCTCCCCGAACAGTTGACTCTGTGAGAACCACAGAGGATTGTCCTGGCTCTTTTCCCTCAGTGAATTGAGAAACAATATTGTTGCAATCTCATTAATATTTCCAAGGCTAGCCTGCTGTGTCTGACAATGTCTTGGCATATGTAACCATTTCCTAAGGTTCAGAATTGCACTGCTGACAGTATTCTGTCACATTGCTAAATGCCGCGCTGAGACAGAGACGGATGATCTTCTCTCTGAGGATCAATTGTATTCCTGGTGAGGGATCAAGGAACTGAAAGTTAACATAACTAATTCTTCACCATCATACTTAGGTAGAAAGTTTATGACCGTTAGACATCATGGTGAGAGAGAGGGAGAGATTCCAAGCGAGAATAACAAACATGTCTGCGGAGAAACTGCAGGGCCAAAGTGCCCTCTCACGTGACTTCATCACACCAGTGATCAGTGAACCAGCGGACGACAGCTACTTCCAAGATTTCTGTTATTTAGGTGGGCTGTCTTAGTGACATTAACAACGTCATTAGCTTGCATTTATATAGCGCCTTTAACATGGTAGAACATCCAGAAGCATTTCAGAGGATTGTAATCGGGCAAAATCTGACGTTCAAAGAGATAACAAGGTGTAGAGCTGGACGAACACAGCAGGTCAAGCAGCATCAGAGGAGCCGGAAAGCTGACGTTTTGGGCCTAGACCCTTTCAAAGAGATACTTGGGTGTCACACATAGCAGCCCCGAGCAATAGGCAAGTAAAAAGAGGTAGTGGTTTAGTGGTATTCTCTCTGGACTAGTTATCCAGGCTAATGCTCTGGGACAAGGCTTCAAATCCCACCTTGGCAGATGGTGAAATTTGAATTCCATTAATAAATGTAGAATTGAAAGTGAATCTAATGGTGACCGCAAAACAATTGTAAAATCCTGTCTGATTCACTAATGCCCATTGGGGAAGGAAAATCTGTCGTCACCACCTGGTTTGGCCTACATGTGAGTCCAAATCCACAGCAATGTGCTTGACTCTTATATACCCTCTGCAAATGGACTAGTAATCAAGCAGTTGTACCTAACCTCTATACAGTCTGATAAAAGAAACAAAAACCAGGTAGACTGAACAAGGCATCAGAAATGAAAATGACACATTCTCATGGAATCATTCCTTACAAACAATGTTCTAGGCATCACTAGTGCCATCCCTGGATATCTCAAGACCAAGAAAAAGTGTTGGCACAGTGGTACACAGTCGGAAGCCAGTTGTACAGGATGTCCTCAATATTGAAGCTGAACCCCCAGCAACCCCCCACCGTGGCATCAGATCAAACAGGGAAAGGAAACTTCCAGCTAGTTGCCATTTATCAGCCTCCTTCATCTGATAAATCAGTTGTGCTCCATGTTGAACACCATTTGGAGGAAAAAGTAATGGTAACAGGGCACAGAATGTCAGAGGGTGACTTTAACATCCATCAACAAAAGTGGCTCAGGAGTACCCTCAATGAAGAGTACATGAAGAAATGCCAGCTTCAGTACCAAGCATACCTAAAAATGAGATATTGACCATGTGAAGCGACAACATGGAGCTACCTGCATGCCAAGCAATGTAAGCAGAAAGCGATAGACAGAGCTAAGCAATGCCATAGCCAATGGATCAGATCTTAGCTCTGCAGTCCTGGCACACCCCATCATGAATGGTGGTGGACAATTAAACAATTCACAGAAGGAGCAGGCTCCATAAATATCCCATCCTCAATGATCGAAGACCCTAGCATATCAGTGCAAAAGGCAAGGCTGAAACATTCACAAGATCTCCAGCTAGGGGGCCAAGTGGATGATTAATGTTGGCCCAGCATCACATATGCCAGTCTTCAGCCAATTTGATTCACTTCATTTGGATTTGAGTGCTAAACATACGGGATGCTGTAAAAGCTACAGGCCCTGACAACACTTCAGCAATAGTTCCAAAGAATGGTGCTCCAGAATTAGCTGTGGCACAAGCAGTCAGTTCCAGGACAATTATAACACAGGAACCTCCCTGGAGATGCGGAAAGTGCTCCAGTATGTTCTGTCCAGAAAAAGCATGAAACATCACCTGGATTAATTAGCACCCCATCAGTCCACTGTCAATCTTCAGTCAAGTGTGGAAATTGTTACAACAGTACTATCAAGTGGCTTTCAACAATAACGTGCCCACGGATTTACAGTTTGGGTTCCACCATAACCATCCAGCTCCTGACCTTCTTACAGCCTTGGTCCAAACATAGACAAATGTCTGAATTCCAGAGGGAAAGTCACATTGACTACCCTTGATATCAAGACAGCATTAAATGGCATGTGGTATCAAAGAGCCCTGGAAAACCTGGACTCAAAGGGAATCAGGGAAAAACCCTACACGGGTTGGAATTATGCCTAGCACAAAGAGTAGTGGCTGTGGCTGTTGGAAGTCAATCATCTCAGCCCTTGGCACATCACTGCAGGAGTTCCTCAGTCTAATGTCCTAGGCCCAAGCATCTTCATCAATGACCATCATCATAATGTCTGAAGTGGAGATGTTCACTAATGATTGTGCCATTCACATCTCCTCAAATACTGAAGTTATCCATGGCCAAATGCTGCAAGACCTGGACAACATTCAGATTTGGATTCAGAGATGGCAAGTAACATTAACAGCACAAAAGTACCAAAGAATATTTCCAACAGGAGAGAATTCACCCATCAGCCCTTCGTTTTTGCTGGCCTTCCCAGAACTGAATTCCTCACTTTCAACAAACTTGGGCGTTACTATTGATCAGAAAGTGAGTTGTACCAGCCATACAAATACTGTGGTCAGGAGTTGATAATTCTGTAGTGAGTAACTCATCTTCCGACTGGTCACAGTGGTTTGGTTAGCTCAATTGGCTGAATAGCTGGTTTGTGCTCTAACGCAACAGTGATTCCAACAGTGTAGGTTCAATTCCTGCGACAGTCAAGATTACCATGAATGACCCTCCTTCTGACCTCTCCCATCACCTGAGGAATGGTGATCATCAGGTTAAACTATAACCAGTGGTCTCTCTCGAATGGGAGAACAGTGCTATGGTCTGGTAAGACCTGTAGCAACTTTACTTACAGCTCAGGATTGTGATGGAAAACTCTTCACATGCCTGGATGAGTGCAGCTCCTACAACACTCACGAATCTCAAAACTGGCCCGAACAAAGTAGCCTGCTCGATTAGTATTCCACCTAACACCGTCAACACTCAATTCCTTCACTGCTGATGCACAGTAGCAACAATTTGTACAAATTATATACTACAGGATCTCGCCAAGGCACCTTCCAGACCTGCAACATCACCTGGAAGGGCAAGGACAGCAGATGCATGGGAACACCTCTATTTGCAAGACCACTCCAAACCATCAGAATGATATCACTGTTCCTTTGCTGTCACATAGTCAAAATCCTCAAATTCCCTCCCGAACGGAGCTATGGGTGTACCCACAGCACATCATCTGCAGTAGTTGAAGGCAATATACCACTGCCTTCTCAAGGGCAATTAAATGATGATCTGATTGGCAATGCCCACAGCCTGTAAATTAATTAAGAATGGATGATTCACAGACTTCCAGGCCACTTGTATATTTTTCAGATTTGACAAGCGCGGGTTCCATGTGTATATGGGTTGTCTAAGGCTACAGACCCTCTTTCAAATTTGGGGGCAAACTGCTCATCACTTTGTGGCACTTCAGTCCAACCCTCCTGACTTCTGGCCACTCAGGGAAGACTGGTCTGGGCAGATTTCATAGAATCCCTACAGTGTGAAAACAGGCCATTCGGCCCAACAAGTCCACACCGACTGTCCAAAGGGCATCCCACCCAGACCCATCCCCCTACACTATCCCTGTAACCGTGCACTCCCCATGGCTAATCCACCTAACTCACACATCCCTGAACACCATGCGGCAATTTAGCACAGCCAATCCACCCAGCCTGCACATCTTTGGACTTTGGGAGGAAGCCCACGTAGACTTGGGGAGAATGTGCAAACTCCACACAGACAGTTGCCTGAGGCTGGAATCGAACCCTCCGTGTTGGCCTGCTCCAGGGTCTGGCCAATACGGCCATCAACAAGCAGAGCGACAAGTGGCTGCAGCTGAAGTTGTGCCTTTCTGTGGCTACATCAGTGTCTGAATATCCCTGGTCAGGGAGCATATAGTACCCACTGGTGTGCTCACACTGAATATCCCCGGACAGGAAGCATATGGTGCCCACTGGTATGCTCACACTGAATATCCCTGGACAGGGAGCATACGGTGCCCACTGGTATGCTCACACTGAATATCCCTGGACAGGGAGCATACGGTGCCCTCTGGTATGCTCACACTGAATATCCCCGGACAGGGAGCATACGGTGCCCACTGGT
>JAHRHZ010000023.1:15296439-15361772 GCA_024137785.1 Ginglymostoma cirratum | reverse complement strand
CCGGACAGGGAGCATACGGTGCCCACTGGTACGCTCACACTGAATATTCCTGGACAGGGAGCATACGGTGCCCACTGGTACGCTCACACTGAATATTCCTGGACAGGGAGCATATGGTGCCCACTGGTATGCTCACAGCCTTCTCTGAGTATCAGTGACACGGGCTGGGTTGCATTTTCACTGCCACAATGACATTTTGATCTAATTCATCAAGCATCCTTTAAAGTTTCAATCTCATTATAGTGCCCTTTTAAAGGGCAGATCATTAATTAACTCATTTACTTGTCATCATTTAGCATTTAAAAATCTATAAAGAGACATTCATTGGCATAGGGCAGAGTGAAGTTAGGAGATGCATATCTGCAGTATTTCATACAGTAAAGAAAATCAAGTCCATCTAAAAACTGGCTCTAGTTTTTTTCTTTTCCCAACCAAGCACATAACATTTACTGGTCAAAGCTGTCACACTCTGAGGAAATGTTAAGCAGAGCGGTTGTACATGGAGGGGTCAGCATAAATACAATCTACAGAGGTTCTTCAAAGCTTGAAGGAACTGTCATCTATGTGTAGGAAATAACTTTCTGATCTGACATTAACAAACTTCTTTACATAACTCCACACAGTGAATGATGGACCTGATCAACTCTGTAGTTTCAACTAATGAGGTAATCTCTCAGGTTAAGTAACTATCAGTGCTGACTGTTTCAGAAGATTTAACAAAGGTTCTCTGTCATGTGTTTCTCCAAGGATAGGTTATATGACAATATTACAATTAGATTTGCAACAATATTTGAGAAACAGCGCAGGATATTATACACTTTAATAGGCAAGGCAAGGAACTATTCTTATGTAATTATGCCATGCTTATAAATAATGAATGTTCCTGGAAAGAACTGATTATGAATATGTAAATTCTGCTCAAGATATCTGTTAGCTGTCACTGCTTTCCTAATAAAGCTCTTGGTTAAGAACCTCTTTAAAAGTCAAACTATTAGTTCCTTTGCTGGAATCAAGCCCACACATTCCCACAAATGTTACAAGTTTGACTACACCATGATTAATTGGCCACAACACTTTTTGTTTTACAAGCATCAGTTTTAGGCAACATACAGATGTCATGGAACTCCATTTGTATTTCAGTTGTGGGATATGCTGTTCCTTTTTTCCATTCGCTCACTGAATGTGAGCTTCACTAGCAAGGTATCATTCAACTCAATTGTTCTTGTGAAGGTTGTAGGGATCTATCTTCTTCAACCATTGCAGTCCATATGATGTGGTGTTGGGGAGGGAGTTCCATTGGATTTGCTCAACAACAATGAAGGAGCAGCGATCCAATTTCCACTTGGGATAGTGTATGGCTTGGAAGGACACTTGCAAGTGATGTTGGTGTTTCTTTGTGTCTACTGTCTTTGATGATTAGGTAGTAGAATTTCAAATCTGCAATACACTGTTTAAGAACCCTTGACGAATTAGAATAAGGCATCTTATAGTTCGCACAATGTGTCACTTAGTGGAGGAAGTGAATATTTAAGAAGGTAGATGGGGTGCTAATTAAGCAGAATGTTTTGTCATTTAAGCTTCTTGAGCATTGGTATATTTGCACTGATTCAGACAAGTGACTTGTTTCATTGCAAGTAATTTTCTCAACCCTTAAACTCTATTCGTTCAGAGCAGCAATATTTGTTGCAATGACAACTGCTTGGTACCAAACACTATAGTGTTTGCCAATAATGGTGAAGACCATTCAGGATATGCATGCCCTGTTTACAGAAGCGATCATTGACTTCCAGAGCACCGAGAACATGCTTGAGAACTGCTCGACATGTGAGAGAGCAGATTCAATAAGGATCAATCCAAATCTTGCGTATTGGAAGGTAAAAAACAGAAGGGGGCACCCTGACTTAATGAATGTTGTCAAACTAGATGGAAGAGAGGCTGAAAACATTCAGTGATTGGTAGTGACTTAGCCATCACTAGAGTGCATCATCAACAAAGCACATAGAATATTGAGTTCAATTACCAAATCAGTAAAGGTGTGCTAGGGTGAATACAGTATGTGCTATATTTTAATTAGTCTGGGGACTAAGACCTTTGTTGTTGAATTACGTGTGAGTATTGGACACTACTCATCATAGGGAAATCCAGTTTCTGGAATATCATCATGACTTGATCAGATAGCCTAAAGCATTTCACCAAGATCAATATTTGTCAATGTTCAGACCCAATCCTTGTGACCCATTTGGTTTATTTTGTGCCAATTTCAGTGACTTCCTCTGTGGTAACAAATTACACAGACCCATCACTGTCCGAGAGAAGGGAGTCCTCTCCATCTCTGTCTTAAACGGATTGTGCTTTATTCTAAGATCATGCCCCATAGTCCTAGACTATCACATTCCCACTCAATCAGAATTATTTGAATATAGGAATCAATGTGGGCCAGAAATAAAAATGAGGTCGTTTGATTTGATTTGATTTATTATTGTCGCATGTACTGAGATACAGTGAAAAGTACTGTTTTGCGTGCTAACCAGACAAATCATACCTTACGTAAGTGTATCAGGGTAACAGAACAGAATGCACAATATTGTGTTAGAGCTATAGAGAAAGCGCAGAGAAAAATCAACTCTAACATATGAGAGGTCCGTTCACAAGTCTGATAACAGCGGGGAAGAAGCTGTTCTAAAGAACATATTCAGGGAAAAGAAGCCACAACACCTGCGGAGGACCGTAAATACAACATTACAAACAGTAGGCGATTAAACAATAGTTTCATCTCAGAATTTATCAATCAAGTTGTCAACTGTGTTTCAACGGGTTGGCACTGTCAACTCAGAAACAGCGAGTTGCAGAAACAAACCCCATTCCAAAGACCTAAAGCACAGATACTAAGCTGACACTTCATTACTGTTCTGAGGGAGCGCTGCACTGTTGGAGGCATGTTGCTGAGATCAGTTATTAAAGCTTTTGCCTTCTCACATGGCCATAAAAGACCTATGGCAGGGGAGGTCAGTTTGAGCACCCATCAATCTTTATTCCTCAACCACAACGTATTGATTGAGGAAGCAAGCTCGAGGGGCTGAATCATCTATTCCTGCTTCTAGTTCTTATGTTCATACAACCAAAGCCGGCCATTGAACGCATTACCATTTGTGGAAGTTGCTGTGTACAAACTGGCTGCTGTGTTTCCTACAATGCGTCAATGCTATCTGAAATCTTCACTGCCTGACCATATCACAAGGAGCAGTGGCAGGCCATTCAGCCCATCAAGTCTTGCTCTGCGAGTCGGTGAGATCGTGGCTGACCTGCTAATCCTCAACCTCACCTTCCTGCCCTTTTCCCCTAACCCTTGGCTCCCTGAATTACCAAACATCTACCCATTGCAGCTCCAAACATACTCAATGATCCAGCAAGCTCAGACCTCTGCAGGAAAGCATTCCATACTGGCACCACCCTCTGGGAGAAGAAAGTCCTCCTCTTCTCTGATATAAATGGGTGATACCTCATTCTGACATCATGCCCCTAGCCCTAGACTTCCACATTACCACTCAATCTGAAATATTTGAATACTGGAATCCATGTGTGCCAGAAAAAAATATTAATGCTAGTGGTGCCTAAACAACAAATTCAAAACAAAAACGCAGCAGCCACACAGCCTGTGGAGGACTGGAGTGTAAAATGCCTTAGTTCCTTAACATGAGAAGCATGGCCCAGGCAATCACTTTCTTTCAAATGGTACTGAAACAGCTGCACTGGCATATATAGAGATTCTGCTCCCCTCCTAATACTGAATTAGACACAGACGGCTTTAATATACTAACATTGCTGTAATTATGCTGTAACTCGATTCCCTGTAATAAAATCAATTGCCATGGTAGCATGGCGTACTATGTGTTGTAAGCCGATTTGTTAGTGTTCCACATGATACATTGAAGATGATGAACTCAAGGGGAGCGTACAATACTAATTCTTTCAGCTGAGAGGTACCCCCTGCTTGGAGAGCACTCACTCTCTGCTTTCTGATGATCACAGTACTGCTTGCTATGGATCCTAGTCCTTCCACCACCCCATCCCATCTTCCATGAGTGACCACCTCTGTTAACATCAATAATTTGACTCGGACTGAGGGATGTCATTGATCCTATTTATTTTAACAGGATGTTACCTGCTATGAATTGTCCATGGCAACCCATTTAATCTCACGAGGACAGGAATTTAAATCATGGAAGTAATGTTTCAGCCTTGGTTGGACCTTATCTGGAGTAATGTGTTTCAGTTTCAGTCACCAATCTCGGAAAAGTTATTTTCAAGCAGGAGATTGATAGGTTTCTGCAATAATGCCGAGCGATTGGATTAGAGGTTGTAAATTGAATAGAATTGAGCTACGTTACAATAGAAGGGACTGAACAATTGTATGGCTGACATTCATGTTTCTTCTCTCAGTATGAACCTTTCAATGAAAATGGGCAGCATTTGGGCATATCTCCCCATAAATATCTACAAATTCTTAAAACTGCAAAGTCACAATTTAATCAGGAGCAATATAGAAAACGTAAATGAATTTGGTGCAAAGTTACAGTTGTGTCCTTGAATGGAAAACATACCCTCACACAGACTGGCTCACCCCCTTGGTAACTAAGTCGCAGAGCAACGCAGACTGAAGACATCCCGTGTTCAATTGCTTGTCTGTGCTACATTCAGTGATGTCAGACAGGCCACAGCCCATGGAATGAATGTGAACATCAGATGAGGCTGTAGTTGTGCCCCAGGATAAAGCTAAGAATTTACTGTCAACAGGATAACAACTCAGACTTTCATAGCCCCTGCAGCCAAAATATCTAGAGCACTTTACAAGACTCTCATTTGGCAAGCCTTGATGTGAAGTTGTCCCCATTTTGGCAGTAAGAGTAAAAAAGACAGCCACATAAAGAGAGATAGTAGGATAGGTAACCTGCTCAAACAAGTGTACTTTTAAGGACTATTGTAAAGGAGAACAGGTGACAAAGGAAGAAGACAAACAGGGACATTTAAAAAAGGATCTCTCCAATATTAGAGCTCACGCAGCTGAAGCAATGCAGACCAAGACAGAGTGATTAAAATCGACGAGGTTGAAGTAGCACAATTACGGGAGTGGACATGAAGAAGGGTCATTTAAGTCTGGAGCTGGTAGACATTCACTGCCTTACACCAACGAATACCTGGCGTGGCTGGAACTATTTTCAGGGAAGAACGTAGTGTCACCTACCCTAAACATTTTACATTGTCCTTGAAATGTAAATGTTTACAAGATTGTCAGATCAAAGATAAGGTTGATTGCAATAACCATCAAAGGAGGCTGAGGCCACTATTCCCAGCCTGACTGGAGGTAATTTGGTTAACCCTCTCTGAAGGCCACAGTGCTGGGATCAATTTTGTGCACAGAGATAACTGCTCTCATTAGAGAGAGAGAGAGAGAGAAGTGGGAATGGTTTAACCTGAGGGTCACCATGCTTCAGGCTCGGGGTGAGCTTGAGAAGACAGGATATTTACAGTGTCCTCAGCCATTGTGGAAATTGAACCTGCACTGTTAGTGTTACCCCACATTCCAGGTCAGCCACTCAGCCAACTGAGCTAACCAACCCCAAAGCATGTTTAATTAACTGAACTTAAATTCCAGCCGCTGCCATGGTGGGATTTGAACTCTTGTTCCCAGAGAATTAGCCTGCGTCTCTGGATTCTAAATACTCGTTCAATTACATCACCATCTCTACACTATAGGCTGTATGGAGATGTTCCATCTGAAACATTTGAGAAAGCAAGAGCCTCCTGCTCCACAATCTCTCAAATGACTAGTAAAAGCTAGGGCTGTTAATAGAGTCATTGAGTCATACAGCGTGGAAACGTACCCTTTAGTCCAACCAGTCCATGCCAAACATGATCCCAAACGAAACTAGTCCCACCTGCCAGCTCCTAGTCCATATCACTCCAAACTTTTCCTGTGCAAGTACTTATTCAAATGCCTTTCAAATGCTGTAATTATGCCCACAGCTACCACTTCCTCAGGAAGTTCATTCCATGTGTGAACCACCCTCTGCATAAAAAAATTGCCCCTCATGTCTTTTTTAAAATCTCACTCCTCTCACCTTAAAAATGTGTCCCCAGTCTTGAAATCCCCTGTACTAGGGAAAAGACACCTACCATTAACCTGGTTATATCCCTTATGATTTAATAAACATCAATAAGGTCACCTCTCAGCCTCCTAGGCTCCAGTGAAAGAGGTCCTAGCCTATCCAGCCTTTCTTTATAACTCAAACCAACATCTTGATAATTGTCCTCTGAACCCTCTCCAACTTAATAATATCCTTCCTACAATTGGGTTATCAGGACTGGACACAATATTCCAGAAGAGGCCTCAACAATGTCCTGTACAACCTCAATTTGACTTCCCAATTCCTAACCTCAAAGGACTCAAGCAGGAAAGAACTTTTCTCCTCTGCTGTGTTCATTTCTGCCTTGGAAATAGTATGGATACTATTGGTCCAGAAGCACAATGGCTATGTTATTTGACCAGCAACTTAGCTAGTAATCCAGAGATTGACTATGGGTTCAAATCTCAAGATAGCAGTCTGTCACTATGACTGGTATCAGTAAAATTGAGCATAAATCCAGCTGGTTCACTAATGCCTCTTAAGGAAGGAAAACTGGCTGGTCAAGCCTATATATTTCTCCAGCCCTCCATCAATGCTAGGATGTAATCATTATCAAGAAGCTGTTCAAGGATCAGGTCCACAACCTTTTTTGGGAATGGGTAATATATACCAACATTTCTACTGATGCTAGTTCCTTGGTACTTTCAGTTCTCAATCCATTTCCACTTTTGCACCATTGGACCAAATCTGGTGGAGCTTGAAGCGATCCAGTTAAAACATTTGCAAACCCAGCCTGGGCTCTACCAACACTTTTCTGCACAAATTGAATATTGTATAAACTAATAAGGTGTTGGTGATTACTTCAACTGTCAACTTCCTGAACAAATGCCAATATTCATTCCAAATTCGAACTGTGATTCAGTGAAACAATATTTTGACATTTTATTCTCTTGTTAAAGACACAGTCAGAATGGGGACAGGAAAACTGGCCAGACAACCTCTCAAGCTGTGCCACCATTCAGTGAGAGCATTGCGGATTTGTACTTTAACAGCATGCTCCTTAATATCTTTTCCGAGCAAACAGCCTTCGATTGCAGAGTTACGAATTGAGCTAGCACCTACTACTTCTCATGTGGGTGTTCCACACTTCTATCACCCTTCGTATGGAGACACAATTTCTAACTTCTCACCTAAATGGAATGGCTCTAATTTTAAGTTTACTTTCACTTGATTCCTAAAGGAAGACTGACTCTGTTCGCTATTAAATCCTTTCAAAATTCTAAAAGAAAATCAATTAAATCACGCTTTAGCTGAACTCCAACACGGCATTAAAATCACCTGCAGGTTCACTGTCAGATATCATGGAGACTTAGCTTGGGGGAACACAATTTACTGGAACCAATATTGCAAGCTCCATTTCCAGCAGTGAATCCTTAGTATACATGAGCATAGATCAAACATAAAACGCTGCTGGGTCAACTCTGCAAACTGAACTTGTGTGGTTCTACAATGAGAAAGGAGACACTCAGGATCAGGCTGACATCAGTGGTATGTATAAAGACTGAAATATCAAATACTCAGACTTCGAGTCATATAATCATAGAGCTGTACAGCATGGAAACAAACCCTTTGGTCCAACTCGTCCATGCCAACCAGATATCCTAAATTAACCTAGTCCCCTTTGCCAGCAGTTGGTCCATATCCCTCTAAATCCTTCCCATTCATATACCCACCCAGATGCCCTTTAAATGCTGTAATTGTACCTGGCTTCCTCTGGCAGCTTATTCCTTACATGCACCATCCTCTGTGTGAAAGAGTTGCTCCCTTAGGTCCCTTTCAAATCTTTCCCCTTTCACCTTAAACCCATGCCCTGTAGTTTTGGACTCTGCTACCCTGGTGAAAAGATCTTGGCTATTCACTCTATCTATGCCCCTCATGATTTTATAAACTTCTACAAGGTCACCTTTCAGCCTCCGACGCTCCAGGGAAAATAGTCCCAGCCTATTTAGCCTCTCCCTATAGCTCAAACCCTCCAACCCTGGCAACATCCTTGTATATCTTTTCTGAACCCTGTCAAATTTCAGAACATCCTTTCTATAGCAGGGAGTCCATAATTGAATGCAGTATTCCAAAAGTGGCCTAACCATTGTCCTGTACAGCAACATGTCCTCCCAACTCCTATACTCAATGCACTGACCAATAAAGCTTGAAACTCAATGACAACAGATGTACAGTTATGCCATTTAAAAGTGGGTCTGCACTTTAATTACCCTTTACACCTTTAAGTCCATTGGTCTGCTTGGTAAGCAACAAGAGAAACTCTTTTACCTCTAATCCCATTAGAGAGTAATTTATCAATCTTGTCAACTGTTTTCATCAACTCAGTATTTCCCGCCATTGTAGTCAACGGAGCTTTCAGCTATTTCCAACCCATTTCCCGCACTTCTTTCCTCACCCCTTCTCTCCATGACAACGGCAGGGTCCCCCTTGCCCTCACCTTCTATCCCACAAGCATCCACACCCAAAGGATCATGAGCCACCACTTCCACCACCTTCAGTGGGATGCCACCACCAGGCACACATTCCTCTCCCTTCCCTTGTCAACACGCTGCAGGGACCGTTAGATCCGGAACACCCTGGTCCACTCCTTCTCCATCCCAACATCTCCTCACATCCCCAGACACCTTCTCATGCAATTGCAGAAGATGCAACATCCGCCTGTTTACTTCCTCCCTCTTCACTATCCAGGGTCCCAGACACACCTTACAGGTGATGCAACAATTTAACTGCACTCCCCTCAATCTAGTCTACTGTATTCACTGCTCACAATGTGATCCCTCTATGCTGGGGACATGAAATACAGAATGTGTGACGGTTTTGCAAAATACCTACACTGTAGCATTACCCCAAGATTCTAGTTGTCTGCCACTTCAGTATACCACCGTGTTCCCATGCCAACATTTCCGTCTCAGGTCTGCTGCAGTGCTCTATATCTGGGAGGAACCTATGGGTCCCAAACCCTCTGCATCACTGGTTTATTCCTCACCTCATATCTTGGTGTGTCGTACATTGCTCATTAGAGGCTGATCATTCTGATTTGTCAGCAACTCCGTATCAATGTCTCCGAAGACTACTAGAATGGCAGCAGACAAATTATATGTAACTTGGTCTTTCTCCGTTCAGAAATCGCTATACACCAAGGAGTTACCTTGCCACTGTAATTACAAATGCGTTCACCTTCTCTTCTGGTTAAATCTGACAATAGGAATGTTACTGATTGAATAAATTGGATGCATATATCCAATAATGAGGTTCTTGAGTAGATGTGTAGGTCGGGTTGTGAATGCTGTGGTTGGTTCGTTCACCAAGCTGGTTTGTTAGTTTGCAGACGTTTCTTTACCCTGCTAGGTAACATCATTAGTGTGCAGCCTCCGATGAAGTGTTGTTGTATTTTCCCACTTGTTATTTAAACTCTGGGGTCTGTGGGAGTTGATTACCTCATTTCCAACTTTTCTTCGCAGTGGGGTGTATATCATGTCTAATTCCATGTGCTTACTGATGGCTTTCTTGGTGGAAAACCTGGCCTCTATAAACTCCCGTGGAATTAAACCCTATATACATACCATTCCAAAGAAAATCTGGGAATAAGGAAATCAACTCCAACGGACACCAGAGTTTAAATACCAGGCGAGAAAATACAACAGCTTTTTGTCATAGGCTGCACTGATGATGTTACCCAGCAGGGTAATGAAATGTCTGCAAACTAACGAACCAGCTCAGCGAGTGAACCAACCACAGCATATCTAACAATATTTTGACAAAAGTCTTGCCATGTCAATATGCCACAAAACGTACAAAACCAACAAAATAACCAGCATTTATCAAGCACCTATAATACAGTAGATCATCTGAAGGCTCTTATGCGGCAGACATATTGTGATCTGCAATAAATTGCTGCATGTCCAGTGTGCAGAAATGTCGAGAAATCATGTCTCATTCCAGTATGATTTTGCTGTGTGATGTGACATTGCTTTGGAAATTGACATCAAAAAATTTCAAAACATGGATGATGGAAATATGGTGATAATCTCTTGCGGGATTTTGAATGGCTTTGAAATGAGATTTTATCAAAAGGTACACACTATTTCCTTCCATCTGTATTCACTTGCTGATCTCTATTCATGGTTCCGTGAAATTCTGCCCTGTATTTAAGGAGCAATGTATGCAAAACAGCCCCTCGTATCTTGAGTCAGTGGGGACAAAGTGTTTTTATGCAGCAGTGACCCTTCTGTGTTGTCAAAATTATTCAGCTGTTACCTATTCCACACAATTTAAATTGTTCTCTGTGATTGAACTACAATTTCAAGATCCTAAGATTAATTCAGCTGTTACAGAAGCTTGTCAGTTCAAGAATAATGTAGTACAGTATTTCTATAGCATTTTCCCAAGTGGCCCGTGTGTATTTTTTGCTGCCTTTGTAGCTCAACATCACTGCTGAGCACTGAATATGCCATTGGCTTTCCAAACACATGGCATTATTCTCCAATGAAATATCAACAGGAACAAAGTCTAATTAGGAGCAGTTACACAGAACCACATAGAACTTATAGCACAGAAACAGGCCTTTCAGCCCAAACAGTTTGTTGGTACTTATGCTCCTTCCACCTGTCAATATATCCTTTTTATTCCTTTCTCTCTCGTATTTATCTAGTTTCTCTTCCAAATATATCTACCCAGTGCTTCAAACATACCTTGATTTCCACCATCTATCCACTCCCTGGGTAAATTAATTTCTCTGAATTCCCTCTGGCTTTATTAATAAATACTTTTCATTTATGGCCTCTTGTTTTCGACTCCTTCAAAACTGGCAATGTCTGCCCTCTGTATTATTTACCAAACTTTTTGGTCGTTTTGGAGTTCTGAGGAAGGGTCACTAGATCTGAAATGTTGACTCTGATTTCAGACATGCTGAGCTTTTCCAGCAATTTCTATGTTTGTCAATGTTCTGGGGACATGGGTTTGTCCCCAGAGCAAATGGTGGAATCTGAATTCAATACAACTCTGGAATTGAGAGTTCATGATGACTATGAATCCATTGGGGTCGTTGATCAGATCACCACTCAGCTTTTCCTGTACTGCAGAAAAGAAAGATAATCCAGAACATTCACAATACTCTTAAGAATGACAAAGAGAGATATCTCCAGTACATTGCTTTCATTTTGCTCAGTCTCACTGCAGACCTCAGAAGGATTAATATCTAAGCTCAGGACTTCAGACTGAGGTATTAATCTGGGCGGCTGAGTGGTAGAATATCAGAAGTGGATGCCAAATGAAATATCTGTTCACTTTTTAAACTCTATTCTTAAAGAAAAAAGGATAAAACAGTGGTTTTACTGCTGTGTCGATGGACGCCAGTATTGAATGAAATATCACCTACTATGGTCGACACAGAATTGATTATGATCCAATGCAGTGCAGGATCTGTCCCTTATACAGCACATTGTGAATTATTTGGGGACAAATAATTTGCATCAGTGAAAAGGGAATACTGCAGCTGGGATAACACATTAAATACAAGTTGACTTAGAATTAGGGACGTGAAAGAACTTGCGGTATTATTGCCAGACGATTAATCGAGAGATGCAGGTAATATCCTGGGGAAATAAAAACCGAAAGAACTGTGAATGCTGTGTATCAGAAACAACAACAGAAATTGCTGGAAAAGCTCAGCAGGTCTGGCAGCATCTGTGGAGAGAAATCAGAGTTAATGTTTTGGTCGTTTTGGAGTTCTGATGAAGGGTCACTAGATCTGAAATGTTGACTCTGATTTCAGACATGCTGAGCTTTTCCAGCAGCTTCTATGTTTGTTACTGTTCTGGGGACATGGGTTTGAATCCTGCCATGGCAAATAGTGGAATCTGAATTCAATACAACTCTGGAATTGAGAGTCCATAATGACTTTGAATCCATGGTTGATTGTTGGAAAAACCTATCTGGTTCACTAATGTCATTGAGGGAAGGGAAGAACTGTCTCTAACTAATCTGGCCTATATGTGACTCCAGATCCAAGTAATATGGTTAACTCTCAACTGTTCCCTGGGCAGTTGGGGATGGGTAATAAATGCTGACTTAGCAAGTAACGCACATCCTGTGAACAGGTATGAAACAAGAATCTAGCAGGAAATCAATAAGAGCATTTTTGTATTTGTACTTGCTGTTTGAAAGAGCTATCCAATTAATCCAAACTCATCGGTCTTTCCACATAGCTTTGCAAATATTTCCTTTTCTAGAATTTAACAAATTTCTCTTTGGAGATTGTTTTCAGTTACCAAAAGCCTTTCTGCAGTGTATTGCAGATCATAACAACTTAGTGTGGAAAAGAAATTTTCCTCATTGCCATTCAGAGTCCAGGCTCACTTGTGAATAGTGAGTTGAGAGGGTTGGCTTATGAGGAGAGATTGAGTAGACTGGGACTATACTCATTGGAATTTAGAAGAATGAGGGGGGATCTTTTAGAAGCATAAAAATTATGAAGAGAATAGATAAGAAGCAAGGAAGGTGTTTCCACTGGCGGGTGAAACTAGAACTAGTGGGTGTAGCCTCAAAATAAGGTGGAGCAGATTTACGATTGAGTTGAGGAGGAACGTCTTCTCCCATAGGTTTGTGAATCTGTGGAATTCCCTGCCCAGTGAAGCAGTTGAGGCCACCTCGTTGAATGTTTTTAAGGCAAACATGGTCAGATTTTCGAACAGTAAAGGAATTAAAGGTTATGGTCAGCGGACAGGTAAGTGGAGCTGAGTCCACGAAAAGATCAGGCATTATCTTACTGAATGGTGGAACAGGTTTAAGGGCCAGATGGCCTATTCCTGCTCCTATTTCTTATGTTCTTATGTAACTTAGGTGATGTGGTGAATGTAGCCAATTTATTAGAACCATGTCACAGCAAGGTGCAGGCGGCGTCAGGAAGCAATAATGGCCAGACAGTGGCATGATGCACAGGGACAACTAAGTCATAGGACAATGCAGTAAAGTCCTAACTTGTCAATACCACTGTTTGTTCTCCACATGAGTCCTCTCCCACTGTTATAAACTTAGGATTATACAATGGAAAAAGCCACTCAACCTTTTAAAAAAAAAATCACAGAAGGTGGGCATTGCTAGTTGGGCCAACATTTATTGCCCATCCCTAACTGCCCCGAGGAGGATTAAGAGTCAACCTCATAGAGCCATAGAGATATACAACATGGAAACAGACCCTGCAGTCCAACTTGTCCATGCTGACCAGATATCTTAAACTGATCTAGTCCCATTTGCCAGCATTTGGCCGATATCCCTCCAAACCCTTCTTATCCATGTATCCATTCAGATGCTTTTTAAATGTTGTAATTGTACTCATCTCCACCACTTCCTCTGGCAGCTCAATTATACATGAACCATCTTCTGTGTAAAAAACTGCCCCTCAGATCCCTCTTAACTCTTTCTCCTCTTACTTTAAACTGATACCCTCTAGTTTTGGACTCCCCTACCCTGGGAAAAAGACCTTGGCTATTTACCGTATCCATGCCCCTCATGATTTTATCAACCTCTATAAGGATCTGGAGTCGCCTGCAGGTTAGACCAGATAAAGACAGCAGTTTCCTTTCCTAAAGGACAGCAGCGAAACAGATGGGCTTGTCCAACAATCAACAATGGTTTCATGGTCATTATTAGACTGTTAATTTCAATTCCACTTGATATATTTCCAAATGCAGTATTGTTCATGGATTACTGTGGGCTTTATCCAGATCTAACCTTGAGTTGTTGTTGCCAGGTATCACAATGCTTTTAGTGACAGCCCAAGTTGGCCTCTCTTTGCTGTTATTATAAGCTTTAACCACTACAGAGGTGAAAGCTTAATTATTGTCCTCTGCACACCTAGTGCATAGCAAACATTTGTTCAGCCTCCGAGCTTGATGACTCAACACAAATACCTGTTATTATTTTTCACCCTAAATAGATATGCAATCCATCCAAATACACCAGTTCCTACAGCTCAGGAAGAAACTACATCCCTTTAGTATAACCATGCTGGAATCTTTACACAGTTTTTCCCTCCTCACCAGGCTTGCCAACTCTGGTTGGACAGTCCTGGATGAGTCACCGCCCCTCACCCACTCTCCTCTTATTGGTCACCCAGTAGCCTACCTTCCCGTAACATTACTGAATCACAGAATTGTTAAAGCACAAGGGGAGACCATTCAGTCCACCATGCCTGTACTGGGTCTTCAAACAAGCATCATGACCGAGTGCCAATCTCCTACGTTTCCCCCCATGCCCGTGTACATTATTTTTATCCAGATAATCATCCAATGTCCACTTGAATGTCTCATTTGAACCTGCCTCCACTACAATTTCAGGAAGTGCATTCCATACCCTAACTAGGTAAAGCCACCATCATCCTACTCTACCATACAGATAGAGAGAGAGAATCATTAGAGAGAGGCAACTGGTGGTGGTTTAACCTGAGAGTCACCATGCTTTGGGCAAGGGGATAGGTTAAGGTGGAGAGTTCTTCATGATAATCTATTTGCTGAATGAAAAATGTTTTTTTCTCACTTCACCTCTTTTGCAGAGCACTTTAAATCAGACAAACAATAGATTGGAAATTGACTGGATGATACTAGTCTGTCAGATGAACCTTCTGGGGGTGGATTTTACTTTGGGAGGGGTGTGGGCATATATCCTGCTACCCCCTGACTTGAATAGCATCCAAAAATGTTGCAGCCCTGCAATGATTATACCCCTAGGGGTGGCCGTAGCAAGTTCAGAATGGAGAATGGAGCTACCACTTCTCAGGAATGGGAAATCCCAATTTAGACAAGTGCCAATCAATTGGATTGCCTATTCGCTCCGTCTTCCTTGCAACACTAGGAGATAGCACAGCCCACTGCTTGAGTCTACAGGCAGCACCAAAGAAGAAGTGGAAGTGGATACCAGGCTTCAGGTAAATCCAGGGCCTTTGGACTGGCACAGCTGGAAGGCCCCAGAAGAGGGGTGCAGTGGGGATAATTGGTGAGTGGGCCCAGCTCTCATTGTGCCCTCACATAGGCCTCAGGGTAGGTGGGCTGTCTCACATCTTTCCCAACTCAGCACAGTAAAGGGGACAGGTCAGTGTGTGTGGGGGCACCCGCTATTTTTATGTAAAACTCTGCCTTCAAATGGGCTGTAGAATTCACACCCACTTTCTCCATGTTTCTAATACTTTCCATAACAAATAATCCAAAGTGGCAAAAGAAAACAAGGTCTGAAGTACAAATTTTTAATGCCCCTTCAGTTTTTCAGAATATAAGACAGAGCAGGAGTAGGCAATTTGGCCCATTAAGTCTGCTGTAGCCTCAACTCCACTTTCCTGCCTGTTTACGTCAGCCTTGACTATATCTTGGCTTCCACTGCTCTCTGAGGAAGAGCATTCCAAAGTATAGTGATCCTCAGCGAAGAACTTCCTCCTCATCCTTCTCTTAAATGGGAGACCCCTGATTCTTAACTGCGACCCGGTTTCTAGACTCCCCCACTTGGAGAAACGTAATCCCAAAGAATGTCAACACCTCTTCAGAATCTCACATGTTTCAAATGATCACCTCTTGCATTACAAACTCCAAATGATTGTATGTTCACACTGTCAACCTTTAATAAGACAAACCCCTAACCGCAGGAATCAGCCGACTGAACCTTCTCTGAACTTTCTCCTGAAAGACGCCTGGAGCATTTCAATCTTAGTCTTAAATTCCTGGATGCTCCAGGCCAGTCCTGGAGGGTTGGTAGCCTCATACCTGACAATTTTCACTTTAATTTAGCCAGTGCAATCAAGCCACTTATTCCTTTCTACTTTAGTAACTGGTATAATTTTAGCATGAAAACAGCAGTTTATAAGCTCCTTGTTTCCTGCTCTCATTAATATCCTTTAAAGAGAAAATTTAATAAAAGTCTGGTTAAAAATAATTGTCATTAAGAGTTGCTGCGAGTCCCATGAGCTGAACCAATAGGCTCTGAGTCTCATTAATGGAGTTACAGTGGATTTGCAACGGGAAAGCGTGTGTTTTTGTTCTGTGAGATGCTATTACTGTCTGTAATACTACACTGCAACAACAGGGAACTGGCACATAACTGGAGCCTTCAAGTCTGATGGAATTGTTCATAGCACATACAGCACAGGTCTGCAACAGTATAAGTCAGTTGTTTCCTTTCATTAAGGTGTGAGGGATGAAAATTATGCTTCCACGATTTTGCCGATTGCAGCTAAGCCTGTATAGAAGGCTCAAAGTCCCCATGCCTTCAAAATAAATAGTCCAAAACACTGTCCTCTCTGCCCAGCCTGGAATGCTTGGGACCAAGTCATTTCTGGATTTCAGAACTTTCTGGATTATAGATTGCAGCTAGAATGCTTTACTACATCTCTATGAACCAAAATCACAGTCATAAATATTCAGCTGAAATATAAAACACAGACAAAGCAGCAATAAAAATTGCTTTACTTATCCGAATTTTGTACCTTCCATATATCTGCTCCCAAAGAGCTAGATTAAAATTATGCTGATGACATTGAAGCAGTGCCTCGATCTGCTTGAAACATTTCTAGACAATTCGTGTTTCTGAAGAATAAATTAATGGACTGCAGAGATCATGGTTTATTAGAAATTTCAGTAAAGCTTCCAAATTTGTTCTAGTGATAAGCAAATCCTTATCTGTAAACTATGCAGGAACCAAAACACACTACGAGCATTTCACAAATAGAAGCAAAATGGCCTCCTCCCGCATTGTAATTACTTTGTCATTGTGTGGAACAATTTCATTGTTATTTGTGCATTAAGTTATGCAACAGGGAAAGGACTTTTTTGTATGTACTGTAAATGCATGAAAAACTGTAAAACTTGTGAAAAAAAACCATGCATTTACATGACCACAGGCAGGTTATCCCAAAGCATTTTCATCGAATAAAGCACTTTTTGAAATGTAGAAAGCACAGGTGCCCAAATTACACACAGTAAACTTTCATAAACAACAAAGTGATTGCGACCAGGTGATCTATTTTTGTGCTTTGTTGACGAGGGGATAAATATTGACCGGAACACCATCAAAATATACCGTTGTATGTTTTATAGCTGCCTGGATGGGCAGACTGGGCTTTCTCAAAAGATGAACCTTTGTATTTTTCATATCCCTGAGACCTGCTACAGGAAAGATGTTATTCAACTGGAAAGGGTGCAAAAGTGGTTTACAAAGATGTTACCGAGACCTGAAGGTCTCAGTTACAAGGGCAGGATGGATAAGCTGGAGCTTTTTCCCTTGGAGCATCGGAGGCTGAGGGGTGACTGTGGCGGGATTTTATAAAATCATGAGAGTCATGGATAGGGTGAATTGCCAAGGTCTTTTCCCCAGAGTCGGGGAGTTCAAAACTAGAGGGTATAGGTTTAAGGTGAGAGGAGAAAGATATAAAAGGGACCTGAGGGGCAACATTTTCATGTAGAGGGTGGTGCATGTATAGAAGGAGCTGCCTGAGGAAATGGTAGAGGTGTGTACAATCACAATACTTAAAAGACATTTGGACAGGTACACGAATGGGAAAGCTTTAGAGGGATATGGGCAAAATGCAGGCAAATGGGACTAGTTCAGCTTAGGAAACCTGGTTGGCATGGGCGAGTCGGGCCGAAGGGCCTGATTCCATGCTGTATGCCTCTGTAACTCTAATACAGAGATGATACACTCCACATTATATGTTCATAGGAAGTTCATACACAAGAGTTTTAAAATATCATAAAATGTTGTATTCATCTGCAGCTCTAACTTCAAGCACCTTCTACAGCATTTATTCATTTTCCCCTCAGTCATCACACCAGGCTTAACTAATTGACCATAGTGAGCATCAGACATAGATAATCACACACGCAGCAATCAAACGCTGTAGACACCTTCGAACAGTGCAGCACTCCCTCAGTACTGCATTGGAGTGTCAGTCGAGATTTTTGGCTTAAGTTCTGGAATGGGGCTTAAATCCATAACCCTCTTATTTAGAGGTGAGAATGCTGCCAACTCTGTCACATATGACACTTGTAAAAGAAAAGATTTGCGTTCGGTGAGAAAAGGCTGTGATAACTAATAGCTGTAACCTTTTACGTACATGGTCAAACCTGCCAGGCTCATCCATTGTTTGCAGCAAATTACTCTAAGTCTTTTTCTGTACAGGTTGGCACAGCTCTAGCCTGGCATTCAATTGCAAAGATTTTAAACGTGTATACATCAGGGCTTCAGGAAAGTTGGCAGAGATACGTCAGCTTTCCATTTAAACAAAACCAAGACATTTTCTTCTGTTGTTTTCCCTTGTGAATTCCCCTTGATGGTATTTATCTGTTGGCTATGCCTCACTTCACTAATTAAATACTGAGAAATGTTCAGGAGTATTAACAGCGGCAGTGGAAACGTATTCCAATAAATGCATTCCATCCTAGAGAATCGAGGCAGGAATTCTGTTCCTGAGGGAGTGCTGCACTGCACTATGTTTAGAATGTGGCTCCATCTGCTCCCCTTCATATGCATTGTGAAAGATTCCATGTTTCTGTTTCAAAGAAGAAAAAGGAAGGTCTGGCTAATACTCACCCCTTAACCAACATCTCTAGCCTGATTATCTGGCTATTTCTGCAATTGCTCTTTGCGGAAACTAGTTACATGCAAACTGGCATTCACATTTCCCACTTAACCATTGTGATTACAGAAGTACTTCATTAGCTGGGAAGTCTTTTTGGACAATGCTCTGGTTGGGAAAGCTGCTTAGTGTGAGCAGACTTTTTTTTCACACATTGAACACTGGGAAAATGTCAAGCAAGACACTGAGTCCAAAGATGTGCAAGTTAGGTGGAATGGCCATGCTAAATTACCCATAGTGCTCAGGGATGTGTAGGTTAGGTACATTAGCCCATGGGAAATGCAGGGTTACAGTATGTAACCCTGTCAGAGGTATGTGTCAGGAGGGATAGCCTACCCTACTGGGCAGAAGGACCATCCACAACAATTGTGAAAATTGTGAAGTCACTACAGGGGGGACTCATTGGGGGAGCAAGAACCATAGAAGGAAGATATGGTGAGGAAGAGAGATGACAAAATGGAAAGATTGCAGGAGACAGAGATTTCACAGGGTATGGAATTCGAAGGGAAGAGTGTGAGGGAGGAGGCTTGGCGGAGAGGAGAGATTATGGGATGGGCAGATATCTTAGTGAGGGAAATCATGGGCACATTGAGATCAAAAGTGGGGGAGGCGTTGTAGGAGAGATCAGGAATGTTATGCCTTCTAGTTCCCAGAAGTTTAAATAATTACTTTTACGTACAAAATACTGGAGCTTCACTTCGTGTATTTCTTGCTGTTCCCCTTATACAGGGTGGACTGATAGATTTCTTTCTCAGTGCATCCTGGATGTATATTCACATACAATCTCCTTATTCATCACAAATAACATCAAGATACAGCAGTGGAGGAGGGAGATCGCAGGAGGTAATAAAGACAGTTGGTAGCATTCCCTGTCTCCCTTTAATTGCTGGGGTTTTGAGTACTGGGAAAGCAAGTGTTAAATACAAAACCTGAGGAATGGAAATACCACAGTTTGGAGCTGGAGGAACACAGCAGGCCACGCAGCATCAGAGGAGCAGGAAAGCTGACGTTTCGGCCAGGACTGTTCTTCAGAGTTCATTTCATTATCATACTTATCGGTCTGCTCTCAATACAGGTCTAGTCCCAAAGTGGCTCAATTTAAACCAGGTGCGGGGGTGTTGTATAGGCCTGAATCAGCTTTTCCATTCTAAAAACCTCACCAAAACCCTGAAGAAGCTGTGGTACAATAATAATTCCAGAAGCTTAGAAGCCTTACAGTGTGGAAGCAGGCCATTCTGCCCATCAAGTCCACACCAACCCTCCAAAGAGCATCCTACCCAGACACACTACCCCCACTCCATTCCTGTAACCCTGCATTTCCTATGGCTAATCCACCTAACTGAGACATCCCAGGACACTGTGGACAATTTAGCATGGCCAACCCACCTAACCTAAGCATCTTTGGACTGTGGGAGGAAATCGGAGCACCCAAAGGATACCCACACAGACATGGGGTGAATGCGGGAGAGTTCCCCACTGACAGTTGCTCGATGGTGGAATTGAACCCATGTCCCTGGCACTATGAGGCAGCGGTGCTAACCACTTAGCCACCATGCTGTGGAGCGGATGTGGGTTCCACTCCCACTATGTCAATATGTTTATGATTTTAAATTCAAGAAAAAAAATCTGGAACAAAAAAGTCAGCCTAATGAGGTTGTCATTAAAGAAAAACACCTGGTTTACTAACATCCTTGTCTAGTTAGACCTCCATGTGACTCCAGACCCATAGCAATGTGACTGACTTTTAATAGCCCTCAGGGCAATTAGGGATGGGCAATACATGCTGACACTGCCAGTGACACCCCTCATGTACAAAAAAATTCCTCTCACATATATCCAATCTGCCTCATGGCCTGAGTGTTCCCCACCACTGGGCTCTCTCTCTCATCTTATGACATTGATCATTGTAAGTTGTCAACCACTCCACTACCATTGTATCCTGCAATTATCAGCACAGTAAAAACATGGACCTCAGAACTGTTTCATTTAGCAATTTCTACATTCTCTGTCGAAACATCCCAGTGAGCAATGGGCTGGATATAAAGTAGTGAAAGAGACTGACACAGTGGAGGTAGAATCAATACCGTCAGAATTGACAGAGAGATCTTTGAACAAACTGAGGATAGTGAGAAGTTTATTTTTGCTTTAGTTTTGTTGCTACTGTGTGAAGGGGTTGGATTCTCTTTTGGCACTATGTGTTTCCTAATTTGTAAATTTTAACACTCATCATTCAGAACTCATAGAATTTCAGTTTTGGGGTCCTCATATATATTTCATATGTATTACTTCCACTTTAAATCATTCAGATCGTTTCAGTGTCCATTAGGCTGCAGTTCAAATTACAAACAGCTACAGTTCACAATGTAATACATAGTACTACTCATCACTTATAATTTGACACTTCGAAGCGGTTTGTCAGTGAAGTAGGACTCTCTGTCAGCGTAATTGATTATAATGAATTTCTGAAATGATAGTTGCTGACTGAGATAACCTAGGATCCAGGCAATGCTCCTAAGGGCTAGACTTTGATGATACCCATTTCATGCCCTTTACTTTCCTTGTCTTTTATTTGCTTTTTCCATCAAGTTCCAATCCTTTCTATTTATGTTTTTGCTTCATCTAATCCAATATGCATTACTTGGTGTGCCCGTAAAACCTTGACTGCAGCTACACTGGGCTTCCCTGCACTAATGAAAGCATTCATCATGAGATGGACCTGGCCTGAACAATGTCCATGAATGTCTGTATTGAATGCAGCTTGCTGAGAAGGCTCTGGGCTCAACTTCCTGTCCAGTGAATTGTGTAGTACAGGCACATTCCACTTCCTGATGTTGTACCTGGGTCTGAAATAGTCAATACTGAGAATTGCTGTAAGCGCCATCTGCTATGATGACATCATATGGACTTGTGGGAACATCTGGTCCTGCTCAAAGTCTCTGTAACCATGTCTATTATATCAATGTAGCTAGTTGCTAACAATGCAATAAACTATATCTTATTAATTAGAAGAGACTCTTCAGTTAGACCGGGAAATAGTTTTCCTCTACCACACCAGACCAAACGGTCCCATAGTTTCTGACATCTAATGAGGATGGTGGCAGCTACATTAATCATGAACCCTAACTCATACAGTGTAGACAGCTGGCACATACATACAAGCACCATCCCAGGGCAGCACTGAGGAAGTGCATCATGGTCAGAGGTGCCAGCTGGGACACTAAACTGAGACTTTGCCTGTCTTCTCAGGTGGATAAAATATCAAATGGCACTATTTGATGAAGAACATTGGTTGTAATGTGCTTTTAGACCATCTAGTTGAACTGCAGAGTAGGTTCGATGGACAAAACGTCCTTCTATTGCTCCTGTTTCCTATGTTGGATGCCTGAGGTTGTGAAAAGTGCTATACAAATGCAAGCCTCAATCACTTTCTTTTAGTTTCCTTAGGTTGTTAAAATTGTTTTGCTGAATTATTTAAACTGGGCTTAGCACTATTTTTAAGTTTTTCCGTCAGAGATATTTCGTAATTTTGGCATAAACATGAATCTGTTGTAAATCAAAAGACTTGTTTATCACACAATGTGATGGATGGGAAAAGTAAAATGATTCCACAAGCCAGTGACAGGCTGCATTTGCGCTTTGGCTGCTTTCTTGATGCTTGGAACCAACCAGCAAGTGAGAGTATCTCCACTCCCCCTTTCTAAGACATTATTGATTTTGGTTTTAAAACTGAAGACATAAGCTAGGACCCTGCCATTCCTGCCTATATTTTCAGTGCGCTGTACTGATTCTCAACTCGATCAATTGTCAGTTCAGGACACCGCTGATGAACTCTGTTCAACCATGAAGCATCCAATCTTCACCACGGGTCTTGGGATTTACCGTTCACAAGCAGAAGAGCCTGTATTTATATCACACCTAGCATGGCCTCAATGGCCAATGAACTATTTTTGAAGTGAAGTCACTATTACAACATAATGATGAGGCAGTCAATTTATTTGCAGCAACCTCCTACAAACAGCAATAAATTAAAACAACCAGATCATCTGCTTTCATTGTAAGATAAATATTGATCACAAAGCACCCGGTCTTCCTTGACTATTGGCCTGGGATCGTAGAAACTAGCAAGTTAGGTTAGACAGAGCCCGAGTTTAAAGTCTTGTTCAAATGACTGCACCTCGAATAGTGTAACATTCCTTCAGTCTTGTGGTCAGATCTCTGGAGTGGAGCTTGAACCTTCCAACTCAGAGGCAAGGTCATTACTAACTGAATCCTATTGGAAAACCTGCCTTTGGTCAGGTTTCAAGTGAGTCTGGATCAGATTGAAGCGCAGGTTAATGAATGATTTTGCATTTACAGCAATTTTCCCTTTTTATTGCATTCTAGATCTGTCTAGAGCAGCCAGCACAGGTGGGTTGAAACATCCGAATGGGGTGGAGGAGTGTAACTCGCCTCTTGGAGTGCAGGCAGTCACAGAACCAGTTACCTCCAAGCTACAGATTCCATGATCGACAGCAAATTCTACCGAGTGTTGTAAAAATCCATCTGATTGGCTAATAATGTTTAGCAAAGGGAACTGCCTACACGTGACTCCAAACCAACAGAAAAATAGTTGACTCCTTATGGCCCTCTGAAATGGCCTAACAGAACACTCAGTTCAAGGGCAGTTATGGGTGGGCAATGAATGCTAGCCCAGACAGTGACACCTATATCTCATGAATGAACTTTTCAGAAAATGTGTAAAGGTGGTTTCTCAGATGAGATATGAAAGTGGACTCCTATCTGTGTACGGGTGAATGTGAAAGAACGTACAATTTGGAAGAAAAGCAGCAGAGACATCACCAATGTGTTGGCCATTGCCAATCAATAACATTTCAAAACTGATTAACTAGTCACTATCACATTGCTGTTGGTGGGAGGAAATCAGTTGATCAATTTCCAACATTACAACTGACTGTATTTGCGAATGCACTTCATTGGCTGTAAAGCTCTCTGGGATCTCCTGAAGTTGTGGAAGATGCAATGGAAATGTAAGTCTGCTTGTCCACCTGTCTTTCTTTCTCAGAGTTGCTATGATATTTACCAGGATGCTGCCTGGATTTGAGGCCAGGTCTTATGGGGAAAGGTTGAGGAAGCTAGGGCTTTTTTCACTGGAGTGAAGAAGGATGAGAGGTGACTTGATAGAGGTGTATAAGATGATGAGATGCATAGGTAGAGTGGATATCCAGAGACATTTTCCCAGGGCAGAAATGACTATTACGGGGGGGGGGGGGCATAATTTTAAGGTGAGTGGAGGAAGGTATAGGGGAGATGTCAGAGATAGGTTCTTTACACAGAGAGTGGTGGGTGTGTGGAATGTGCTTCTGGCAGTGGTAGTGAAGTCAGATACTTTAGAGACTTTTAAGCGACACTTGGATAGGCACGTGGGTGATAGTATAATGTAGGGTGTGCAGGGTAGATCGATCTTAGTCAGATAATAGGTCAGCACAACATCATGGGCCGAAGGGCCAGTACTGTTCTATGTTCTATGATACAGACCATCTTCCATTAAAGTTGGTGGATGCTGATTTCACAGTAACTTTCAAAAGGGAAATGAACATATAATTATGGGAATTTTTTAACGGGATTATGGGGATTGAGTAGGGATAATTAGATAACTTCCCAAAGAACCAGCATTAGCACAATGGGCCAAATGGTCTCCTGTACTGTATCATTCTATAATGCAAAGCAATGGTCATTGGGTTCCTATGCAAATTCTCCTGAATACATTGCTTGTTGCAGTAAATCGATACAAAATATTCTTACTGCCTTGAACTACCCAAACTACCAGCCAGACCCCACAGACTAAAGCACCAAACAAATTGGTTTTAATTCTTTTCTTGGTCATTCATTCCCATAACCCAGTAGAATTTGAATAAAATAACATTTTATCAATAATAGCAAAGATAAGATGAGAGACAGACTATTTTTTTGTGCAATATCTTGCTCCATCTTCTTTTCAAAAGAAACCATTACCAACATTTCTCTTATCAACTGTGACATTACCTTCAATTTAATCGTTTACTTTCAGCTTCATGGAGAATGCTCCTTTCGCTGCCCTGGCGTGGGTTATGGAGCATCCCTTATGTATTGCAAAATAACTCCATTGGTTTGTATTGGAGACAATGCAGTGAACCAGCAGGGGGAGTTTATTTGGACATCGAGCTGTGTCGATGTTGCAAATTCTTATTTGTGTTTTTTAAATAATGCTTGCAGAATGTGTGTTCCGGTGACAAGGCCAGCATTTGTCACCCATCCCTACCTGCCTTTGGGATGGAGGTGGTGAACCGCGTTCATGAACCGCTGTATTGATGTACATCTGCAGTTCCCTCTGTTAGTGAAAGAGTGGCAATATTTTTCAAGTCAGGATGGTGTGTAGCTTGGAGGGGAACTTGCAAGTGTGGCATTCCAATATTTCTGCTGCCCTTTTCCTTCCTGATGGTAGAGGTCATGGTGTCAGAAGATGCTTTCAAAGGAGCGCTGGTGAATTATTGCAATGCATCTTGTAAATGGGGCATACTGCTTCACTGTGCACCAGAGGTGGAGGGATTCAATATATAAATATATCTAAAGTGGTGAATGGGGGCAATCAGTTGGCTGCTTTGTGTTGGATGATGCTGAACATCTTGAGAACCGCTGTGGTTGATTTGTTTGAGACAACTGGACAGTATTCCACCACACACCCAGCTTGTGCCCTGGTGGACTGGCAATTTAGATGAATTATGCATTGCAGAGTTGCAAGACTCTGATCTGCTCTTGGAGCCACAATAGTTTCTAGTGCAGCTTGAGGTTATAGAGACTGTAGTCACTTCTCAATACAATGCTACACTTCGGCAAAGAGGTAGACTTTCAGGTTTTTGGGCACCGTGGCATGATCCAGTGAAGCCCATTCCCTCTGGCATTGCTCATGGCTCAGGCACAAATGCAAAAAAAATCTAAGTAACCACATAAACCTCTCTCCACAAATTATTCCAGCTACACGGCCGGTGCTTGTAGAGTGGGATGTTTAGAACCAATGTAAGAAAACAATAGGGAGATGGTGAAAGACAAAAAGCATAGATTTCTTTAAGCAGCTAACATTTTGGGGATACATTTGAATAACCTGAGACCTGAATTGTGGTTCTACGCTCCAGCTAACTTTGGACCACTGGGGCTTGACTTCTCGTTTTTTGGTGGGATGAGAGAGGCAGATCAGAAGCTGTGGGGCCCATTTGGCTTCTGCCTCTGCCATCTCAGTTCATTCAATCAAGCTTTGTCTGTTGGCCATGTTGTAGAAAGGAGGCCAACTACTAAAGGAGTCATTGGGCCCAAATGGGTTCTAGATATCATGTGGCATTGAACACAGAGGCCTGGTGGGGGGTTTCTGTAAATCGGAAGCTGGCAATGGCTATAGGTTTAAAACCCTCCTGTTCTCTAAATATTTCTTTGTCTCCTCTTGAAGGGTCCAAAAAGACAACCTCACCAGCAGAATCTGCTGCTACATACAGCCAGGGTCCTAGAGTCAGGCCTTTTTATTCTGTCCTTTCTGCCCCCATCATCGTTTTTGTCATAGAACACTCCCAAATGTGTTTCTATCCAGTGCAGTGGGGGCAATGAAAAATTCCACACAATTAGCTTTTAACAAGCTCTGTGGCTTGATGATCGATGATTAAAAATGGCATGCGGTCTACCAATTTATGTGTCCACGTGCCTCATGTAATACTGGAGACTGGTGTGATGACATCATAAGGGTGAACGGATACCGTGATGCTGCCAATATCATTTGTGGTGGTTAAAAATTTATTAGATTGATTAAAAATATGTCTGTCTCAACCTTGTATTTACTTAGTGATCCAGCTCAACAGGCCTCTGGTAAAGAATTCAACAGATTCACTATGCTTTGGGAGAAATCCCTCCTCATCTCTGTCCTGAATGGGCAACCCCTTATATTGAGATTTTGTTCTCTGGTCCTAGGCCCTTCACAAGGGAAAACAACCTTTCTGCATCTGATCTCCCAAACTTGTATGTTCCAATTAAGTCACCTCTCACTCTTCTAAACCCCAATGAGCAAAGGGCCAACTTACTCAACCTCTTCACAAGACTGTCACGCCATATCTGAGATCAACCTGGTGAACCTTCTCTGGACTGCCTCCAATGCCAGCATATTTTTCCTTAGATAAGGGGCCCAAAACTGTTCACAGTATTCCAGCTGTGGTCTGACTAGTGCCTTGTATAGTTTTAGCAAGACCTCCCTATGATTAAGGCCAGTGGCCCATTTGCGTTCCCTACTGAACTTGTACGCTGAGCTTTTTGTGATTTATGCAGAAGGATTCCCACACCCCCCTGCTGAGGGTGCAGTTTACTGGAGTGTTTCCCCATTTAAATAATATTCAGCTCCTCTATACTTCCTGCTACAATGGAGATTAATTCTATATTTGGTCAACTTTGTAGCACTGACTGCCAGGATGGGTAAGGGCAAACCAGGTAGATTTTGGCCTTCTTTCATCTCACAATTCCTACATCTCTTGATATTGATAAATCTAATCCCAAACATCTGCAGACCCAGGTCTCTTTAGGTTAGACTCCTGACAACTCCCATTTGGGAGGATCATGTTCCATGTGGGTCCTTTGAATATCGATACAAACTCAAGACATATAATTCATCATAACACTGGTGAGGCTACAGAGAAAGAGGCTGCAGGGTCCAGTATCTAACCAGAACACCAAAACATGACCATAACCAGGTCTGAAGAAAGGTCCTGACCCGAAACGTCAACTTTCCTGCTCCTCTGATGCTGCCTGGCCTGCTGTGTTCCTCCAGCTCCACACTGTGTTATCTCTGACTCCAGAATCTGCAGTTCTTTCTATCTCACCGTAACAAGGTCACAGTGATATCACTGATTACCTCAGAGGCTTGTTAACACAATCATCATTTCCTACCGCTGTGTATTCCATCAGATGTTTCAGTGTTAAACATTTCTACAGAGAGTATCTGAATGTTTCAGGTTTAATGTGATCAGGTTTATTAAGTCTATCTGCCTGACATCTGTTAGCAACTGGTAGATTCTTCTTGTTGAAAGTGGAAATGATGGCTACAGCTGATAGTCAGCCACTCACTCCCATTGGGCCTTTATTACTTCGTTGACTGACATCCATGCTATGACAGATATACAGAAGAAATGTTTATGTTAATAGAGCTAAGTGATGTGTTACTACCAGATATAAATAACCGCCTTTGATTCTTTGAGCAGCTAAATGCCAATGCATTGTAATAGGGACAGAAAATGCTGGAAATATCCAGCAAGTCTGACAGCATCTCTGGAGGGAGAAACAGAGTTAATGTTTCAGGTCAGAACCGGAAGAAGTTAGACAGCTCACTTTAAAATCTGCCTGACCTGCTGAGAGCTTCCAGCATTTTCTATTTTTCTTTCAGAATGCCAGCATTTTGCTGGTGCGTTGTACTGTGTGTTGCATAATTTAACGTGACTTATCAAATTTAGATAAATATATAAAAAGTATGTTTTTAAATTGGGCATGCAAACAGTGATATATCATTTTAGTCATAAAGGACCTATTATCATCATATCTTCTTCCATGATGAGCTACTCAGTCACTTGTACAGAATGTTTTAACCTCCCATATTTCAGTAACACAGCCTGCATTAGTATCTCATTTTCATTAAACTTACGGGACACTCATCACGTAAAAGCTTCTTAAGCTGAAGGGAGTGGCCTATTACAAATGTCTCCATTTTAAAAATCAAATGGATTTTTATGTGGCAAGGCTGGCTTTCTCTCCCAGCATCTAATCAGGCATCATATGTTAATGCACTGTCTACAAACTGAATGTATTTCAGTTGGAAAGGAAAAAGCACTATAAGCGATCACTGATGGATCAATGCCTTTTATACACACTACACTCCACCACAATTCTTTAGTAATTGCTTTGAGGTTAGGAGACAAAAGTGAGTTCACTAATTTTTCAAAACATGTTGCGTGATGATTTTGAAACTGTGTTCTAATTAATTTGGGAAGCCCTCCATTATAAGCTTGCTTTAGGATATCATACACAATAATGTGGAGATTCCTCCTCTATCTACCTTGACCTTGATTTTTCTCAATTATTTTTAGGAAAATAGGCAAAGGAAAAGAGACGAGGAGGAAAGGAAGCATTTGATTTCATGACTTCAGAATATTGCATTCCTAATAATGTAGTTTGGAGAGTAAAGTCATCCTGTAAACAGAATCAGGAGTGTGACAGTCAATTTGCAAACTCCTTTGAACAGCAATGAAATAAACAAACTGTTACTTGGTCTCAAGGATGTGGTTTGGGGGATAAATATTGGCCAGGACACCTTGGCGGATTTGAATACCACCTGTCAGGATAGACGGGACTAATTCTAATTCAATAGCAGTAATTCAATAAAAGGTTTTGAGAAGTGCTTTAGTAAGAAGGTCCCAGATAAGTGCGAAGGCGTATTAAAATTGGAAACTGTAATAATCCTCTATGACTTACACCCCTGATCCTCTTGTAGAAAGTGTGTGTTTTGCATCGTGACAGATTTATAAGAATGGTTCCAGGGATGAGGAATTTCAGTTATCGAGATAGATAGGAAAAGCTGTGTTTGCTTATCCTGTCATGGGTCTATAGTTATAATAACACTTCTTTAAGGAATGTTCTTTTTTAAAAGAAAGGAAACAAGGAGTCTTACAACATGGCTCCCAGAAGTCACATGACCACCCTTGTGGGTTCAAATCGTATTGGAACCAGACGGCACTTATCCCAAAAAGGAATCGCATGAATCACAGAGTCATCACAACACAGTAGGAGGCCAGGGATATACAAGGTGTAGAGCTGGATGAACAGCAGGCCAAGCAGCATCAGAGGAGCAGGAAAGCTGACGTTTTGGGAAAACAACATTCCTTACAAAAAGTGTTATTATAAAGATACACCCATGACAGGATAAGCAAATACAGCTTTTCCTATCTATCTCAATAACTGAAATTCCTCATCCCTGGAACCATTCTTATAAATCTGTCACGATGCAAACACACACTTTCTACAAGGGGATCAGGGGTGTACGTTATAGAGGATTATTACAGTTTCCAATTTTAATACGCCTTTGCACTTATCTGGGACCTTCTTACTAAAGCACTTTTCAAAACCTTTTATTGAATTACTGCTATTGAATTAGAATTAGTCCCGTCTACCCTGACAGGTGGTATTCAAATCCACCAAGGTGTCCTGGCCAATATTTATCCCTCAAACCACATCCTTGAGACCAAGTTTTTCTGAAGAACGGTCTAGGCCTGAAACGTCAGCCTTCCTGCTCCTCTGATGCTGCTTGGTCTGCTGTGTTCATCCAGCTCTACACCTTGTATATCTCAGATCCTCTAGCATCTGCAGTTCCTACATTTTCTGAAGAAGGGTCTCGGCCTGAAACGTCAGCCTTCCTGCTCCTCTGATGCTGCTTGGCCTGCTGCGTTCATCCAGCTCTACACCTTGTATATCTCAGATTCTCTGGCATCTGCAGTTCCTACTATCACTGAAACAATAGGAGGCCATTTGGCTCATCGTGCCTGCACCATTTTTGTTATTTAGTGCTAATTTCCTGACTTTTCCACATAGCCCTGCACACCCTTTCTACCTGAATAATCATCCAATCACTTCCTGAATGCCCCAATTGAACTTGTTTTCACTGTGTTTCCAGGCAATGCATTCCACATGCCAACTGCTGACTGTGTGAAAAAGTGTTTTCTCACATCACCCTTGCTTCGTTTTCTCTTCACTTTAAATCTATGCCCTCTCATTCTTTTCCCTTTTATAAGCGGGAACAGCTTCTCCCTATCTACCTAGTCCAGCCTGTGCATGATTGTGAAAATCTGTACCAAATCTCTTGAGCCTTCTTCTCTCCAAGGAGAACAATCCCAACTTCTTAAATCTAGAGGCCTTTGAAGTTCTGAGGGTAAACAGAAACTCATTGACAATGGCTTCCCCGGAAGTCTGAACAGCTCCTCCTATCTCGCCATAAATCTGACAGAATGAGAACAATTGAAACAATTAATAAAATAAATGAGCTTGGCCAAAAGACTCTAGGACTGGGCTAACCCAAGAGCTAATATGGAAGCATGGTTTGACAGTTTGAATTGGCAGCCATTTTTAAATTCTGGATTGTATCAAATTTGGTAGGGTCTGTTGCTACTGCAACTAAAGGGACCAGACTTATTGCATACAGAGTTGCAACATTTGTAATGTTACTGTCAGCTGCCTGCATCTGAAAACTTTCATTGCAGTTCATCATAGGTTTACCAGGTTCCATCTACACTTCCCGCTGCCTCAGGAAAGCAGCCAACATAATCAAAGACCCCTCCCACCATAGTTAGACTCTCTTTCACCCTCTTCCATGAAGGTACAGAAGTCTGAAAACATGTACCAACAGATTCGAGAACAGCTTCTTCCCTGCTGTTATCAGACTAATGAATGGGCCTCTCGTATATTAGAGTTGATCTTTCTCTGCGCCTTCTCTGTAGCTGTAACACTGTGTTCTGCATTCTGTTCTATACCCTGGTGTACTTATGCAAGGTATGATTTCTCTGGTTAGCACGGAAAACAATACTTTTCACTCTATCTCGATACATGTGACAATTATAAATCAAATCAAATCAAAGAAAACCTCCCTGCATTGGCAGGTCTAATAAATTTGCCTTAATTTTAAAAAAAAAAATCTCCCACTTATAAAGTGTTTACAAAACTGTACAGCCAGAGGAACTCTCAGAAAGGGCCCACACTGCCTAACCCAACACCCTTTATGCTGCCCACTTCTGGAGTCAAGTGGCGAGACAAGTGGCAAACCGCATCCCAAAACCAGCCCAGCTGGTCCCCGCCTCCCTAACCTGTTCTTCCTCTCACCTATCCCCTCCTCCCACCTCAAGCTGCACCCCCATCTCCTATCTACTAACCTCATCCCGCCCCCTTGACCTGTCCGTCCTCCCTGGACTGACCTATTTCCTCCCTACCGCCCCACCTACACACACCTTTACTGGCTCCATCCCCGCCTCTTTGACTTGTCTGCCTCCTCTCCACCCATCCTCTCCTCTATCCATCCTCTATCTGCCTCCCCCTCTCTCCCTATTTATTTCAGAACCCCCTTCCCCTCCCCCATTTCTGATGAAGGGTCTAGGCCCGAAACGTCAGCTTTCCTGCTCCTCTGATGCTGCTTGGCCTGCTGTGTTCATCCAGCTCCACACCTTGTTATCTGGCAAAAAGAGCAGCCAGGTTTTGCTCCCTTCACTTCTCTCTGGTCATCCTGTTCTCGCCTTGCCACTTCCCTCGCCAAAGCAGCTGCTTCGCCCTCACCACCCTGTCCTCCCCTTCACTCATGATCTACACACACCCCCACACCCCGCCCCCCCTCCCCGATAACCATTGATTCCCTTGTCTCCAGACAGTTTGGATGGAGACCATTTGTTTCCATTGGCAGAAGGACCGAGAACTGATGAGGAGTCGAGACTTGAAACGTTATCTTGCTTTCTCTCCATGGATGCTGCCTGACCCACTGTAATCTGCAGCATTTTTTTGTTCTGAGGACTGGAGGCCATTAGATTCAGGCGAATGGCAACAGAATCAGAAGGTGTCAATGAGAGACTAATGTCTTTAGGCAGCAAGTGGTTAAGTTCTGGAGTATACCAGCCAGAGAATGTGGTGCAAGGGAGATTCAACCACAGCTTTCAAATAGACGTGACAAGTCCCCAAAAGGAAACAAATGAATTGCGGGGCAAAGGGGAAAGGATGAGGAGTTGACCACTCCGCTATTGGTCAGCCAACCCATCCATCCACAATATCCTCCTTCTAATGACCAATCAGAAACCAAACCAATTCTTTATCTTTTGAATGGAAGATCCTGAGTATAAATCAAACATCTTTCTTTCCCACGTCTAATAGTTTTCATAATAAATAAACAAAAGTGTGCATTTGTTTTCAGATTAAGCCTCAATTTTTAAAACCCGTCAGAATTTTCTCCTATGCCGCTCATTGCAGTGTCCCTGAGATTAATTTTGAACTCCTGGTGATTCCAGGACTAAAAAACTCTGACCCTAACTCAGGGCAATCCTGAAGGATTGGAAACCTTACTTCCAGAGACACAGAGGATATTCTGATTGGCATCTAGACCCAACTCTCCAACAAGCATCAGCAGCTCAGAAGCAACAATGAGAAAATGAGCTGATGTTTCTCTTGAGAAATAGAAGTCCAATAAGCGAACATTACACGCATAGTTAAGCTTTACTCTGAAGTGGCTAACAAGCAGGAGGACAGGTAGTCATGGCATTGCAGTAAAATTCAATGAAAAATAAAAAGGGAAAGGATCTGGAAAAGGCAAAATTCTAATTTTGCATTTGTGAAAGCCTGAAGAAAGCATAAGGGAGGGATAGTGCAGGTTTGAAAACAGGCTGAAATAAAATTGATCTTTTTTATCCCTCTTATTCTTTTAATATGAAATAAATTGATGCATAAGAGGCTATTAAAGAAGTTTCCAGACATTAAAATAATAAATTACCAGGCCTGTACTGGGGATTGGACAAATATAGGTTATAGGCCAGAGCTGAATGACAGTTTAATCAACCATTGACTTATTCAGTATGCTGGACCACATCCTGTCCGACTAATGGGGATATGCCAGCTGAATAATGGTTATTTCGTCTTCCCCTTCATCTATTCTCTCCCTGCCTCCATCTTCTCTCTACGGTTAGCTTCAGTTCAACACCCACCAGATCCTAAAGGCAAATCCATGCCAGGCACAGAATTCCCATCACTTCTCATTTAATATTTTATACAAAGTCCAATATTGATACACAGCATCTGCATTCCCCAAACACACTATTGCCACATTTCATTAACTGTAAATGCATTGGCTGCGTAGAATTTTCTCATTAACTGGATGATCTGTGTCATTTTTTTCTATATAGATATTGCTGAAAAGTTAATGATTAAATGGATTGAGGTATGATAATTGAAGATGCGCCCCATCCCTCTAACCCAATCAAGAACCGTCTTCACAAACTATTCATCTACAACTACTAATGTGCACAGGGTACTGATGGCCAGATAGGAGAAATGTAAATTATTTTGTGTATTTTTAACTGAAATTAAAGTAACGGGAGGGACAATTTATTTTCTCTGTCAACATTTTTCTGCTCACTCACAAAGGAGCTGTACCTTCTTGAAGGGACTTGACAAAGGGGTTGTATCTTGATGAACCTGCAGTGCCTTGTTATAGGGTCTGTACCTTGGTGAAGGGTCTGTACCCTGTGGAGGGGGCAGTACCCTGGTGAAGGAGACAGTACTCCGAAGGGTGCAGTAGCCTGGTGAAGGGGCTGTACCTTGGTGGAGAGGGTGGTACCCTGGTGGAGGGGTTGGTACCCTGGTGGAGGGGCAGTACCCTAGTGAAGGGGGTTGTACCTTGGTGAAGGGGCAGTACTTTGTTGAAGCCACCACTGTTCCCTACTGGGGATATGGCGAGACTTTGGCCCATCTGCTGATGCCTTCCACTGTGTTCAGCCAGTGTCTAAAACTCATTGTCAATGGGCTGGGATAGTCCAGCCTGCTGTTTCTTCATAGGAGCTATTACAGCAAGATGTGACACCTCCTAGGAGGATAGAGAATTCTCCACTACACTGTGCTGAAGAACAGCAGAAACATTCACTCTTTCTCCTACCTAATGTCTATCCCTCAGCCATCATCGCTAAGTGAAGACCTGGTCATTATCCCATTACTGTCTGTGGGGATTGGCTGTGCACAAACTGGCTGCTGAACGTCCTTTAGTGACTACATTTCTCAGGCATTTTACTCTATACCATCACCCAAGTGCTGTTGCACAGCGAACTGTTGACCTTGACAGACACAAGAATCCAGGAGTTGGCCATTCAGCCTCTCTTGAGCCTGTCCCACCATCTAGTTGGTTCACAGTTGATCGGTACCTCAGCTCAGTTGATGGGTGTCAGAAGTAGACGGTTTAATTTGCTGTTGCATTCCCAAGCCCATCAGGAAGATCAGGTGCATCTCTTGAAAAAGGATACAATTCAATGGCCGTCGTGGACCAAGGGAAAGACAAAACTGCTTTTGGAAGCATCCATTTGGAAGCATCCCATTTCTGATGAAGGGTTTAGGCCCGAAACGTCAAGTTTTCCTGCTCCTATGATGCTGCTTGACCTGCTGTGTTCATCCAGCCCCATGCTTGTTATCTCGGATTCTCCAGCATCTGCAGTACCTTTTTATCTCTGCTTTTGGAAGAGCCGCGTTTTCCAAAAGCACTGCCAGGAATCCTACAAGGCCACAAGGCTTAAGAAAAGTTGGGTGAGGAGTTGGATCCCATGAGAATCACAAAAGCATATGCAAATAGAGCAGGGGAGCTGCTGTTAAACAATTAAAACTGTGCAGATCCCTCAGGATCCAGCTGCCGGCAGAAACTTGTGTAAAAGCAGAGAATGCTAGGTTCTCAAGAAAAAGCACAATGGCCAAATCGTTTGAGAGGAGTCAATGCCTAACTCAGGGAAGGATTCCAAATCCTCTTCCTGTGTCAATTTGGTACAGTAACAGAATACTTAGACTGGGTAAATATTGCTATCACTGGGACTGAAGCAGCCCTTATAGGTGTGTCCCATTCTGCACACACACATTGCCCAGTGAGTGCTAGAGAAATACTGTTTGGTATTAATGAGAAAATAGATAGGTGCCTTGGGCATACCCAGAAAAACGACGTTGGTATCGCTATCCCAAAGTCTCAGTGTGGGGTGTGAAAATTGGCAAAATTCATAAGCTTAGCTAAAACTTTTTCAGCGCTTTGGTACCAGCAGTTCATTGGGCAGCAGGTCCGGGTCAGAAGGTCATGGGATCAATTTCCATTCCAGAGATTTGAGCACTTATTTTCCGGGACTGACTCATCAATCCAGCACTGAGGGAGTGCCGCACTGTTGGAGATGCTGTTTTCAGGTGAAATGATAATCCAAGGACCTCTGGAATGGAACTAAAAGAGCTCTCCTCAGTGTCCTGCCCACAATTACCCTCAACCAATGGCTCAGATCTTCAGTGGAGTGACAAACATCATCAGACTATCCCTCCACTCCCACTCCTATCTGTCAAGGTAAAGGTTTACATTTCCAACCAGACTTCCAAGCCTGAATTCTTCAGAAAGGCAGAACGGAGAATCCGTGCAAAAGCTCCATCAGATTCCTGCCACATCAGGAAGATGCCCCCTTTCTTGCCACAATAACTGCGGCGAGCTAAGTGTGAATATTATTGAATGGGAGAGTGATAAATGAGCAACTGAGTAGGGTATTCCGGTGGGTGCAGTAAGTGAGTAAGGTAACGTGTGGAAGGGTTGCTCGATCGGGCAGGAGGCAGGTAGAGGGGTGGTATTGCAGCAAGTGAGTGAATAAGCAGGCGGGTCAGGTTTTGATGTGTTTCTCAGTGCAGGTCCTAGTCAGTTCCAGTCGAAGGAGAAGTGAGGCGGTGGGGTTAGCCAGGTTAGTGGGAGGGTGTGGATTCAGCTACTGGGAAAGAGAAAGTTCCATTCTGTAGTTATCCTGAAGGTAGACTATGTTTTAACCTATTTGCCATTTCATAGGTAACTATCCAGGGTCCCGGGAATGGTCTGTTCTTGGGAAATCTTCATGGAGGTCAGTGCATCGGGATTTCAGTGAAGTCCCAACACACATCTTAGGTTGTGAATCCAGGCTCCAACGACCCAGAGCCAGGATGTTGTGGGCGAACATCTTTTGAGATAACGACGTGTTGTTTTATTTTATTAGTAAAGATAAAATACTGTGCATGCTGGAAATGCAGAATAAAATCAGAAAGTGCTAGAAAAACCAAGCAGGTGGCATTGGGTCTAATATTTGGATGAAGAATCATATTTGACTCAAAACATTACTTCTGCTTCTCCCTCCGCAGATGCTGCCAGACCTCTTAAGACTTTTCAGCACCTTCATTTATTATGATGTTCCTGGGATCTTGCTGTGACTGCAGCGTTTCCTACAGTGACAACACCTAAGAAGTACTTAATTGACTGTAAATTGCTTTGAGACATCCTGAGATTATGAAAGGCTCTACATAAATGCAAGTCTTTCCTCCTTTTCCCCTTTCTATGCCTATTGTATACAATTACTTGAATAACATTCAAGAAGGCAGCTCACTATCGCCTTCTCAAGTGCAACTAGGGATGGGCAATAAATGCTGGACCAGCCAATGATGCCAACAGCCCTTGAACGAATTAAAAAATCCAATTTTGGAATAGGTATTTTACATGGAAACATGTGGATGAAAAGATGCTTGAAAATGAGATCAACAACTTGATCACTGGGGCATGGTGTGTTTAATAAAATTAACCTGAATAAGTTATTATCTTGTGTAATACACTTAATACCATCCTACAATTCTCAGCATGCCCCATTGTAATTAGGAATTTATAGTGACACAGTGGATTAATATCTGAAAGGTTTGATGCGGTTGTTAGCTTTTCAATCTTTCCAATCCAATACTCTGCATTTAAACAGGGTGTTGTTAGAAGAGAAACAGTAAATCCATTCATGCAAAATTTTCATGCCTGTCATTGTGAAAACATGCAGTTAGCCACGGCCTGCCATGAACTCATTTTGGAATAGCATACTACTGTATTCTGTAGGCGTGTTGTGCCACATCTCTGGTAAAACTGAAGCACTTCATTCAAAGAAAGAACATTCAACTATGTAGTGACTGTCACAGCCTTAGGATGGCCTCAAAATGCTTTGCAGCCAAACAATTCCTTTCAGAATCCAGGCATCACTGTTTTTGAACGTCAATGCAGCAGCCAATTTGCACACAGTAACTTCTGTGATGTTGTCTAGTTATTACCTTGTTGACATATTGGCTGCTGGGATAAGTTTTGGTTGGACTGCATTGGCGGATAATCGTTCACTCTTCCTTAAGTGGCATCACTGGGGTGGAGGCGATGGCCTAGTGGTATTATTGCTAGACTGTTAATCCACAGACCCAGATCATGTCCCGGGGACCTGTGTTTGAAACCCACCACAGCAGATGGTGGAATTTTAGTTCAATAAATATCTGGAATTAAGAATCTAACAATGACCACAAATTTATTGCCGATTGTCAGGAAACATCTATCTGGTTCATTAATGTCCTTTAGGGAAGGAAATTGCCATTCTTACCTGGTCTGGCCTACATGTGACTCCAGACCCACAGCCATGTGGTTGACTCTTAACTGCCCTCTGGGCAATTAGGGGTCGGCAATAAATGCTGCCTAGCCAGTGACGCCCTCATTCCATGAATGAATAAAGTGAAAAAAAGGCGGTTTTCTTCAAAAGGTGAAATGTTATATCAGGATTCTAGGGTCATTTCATGTTTTCTGGATGACACTTTTATAGAACAGAATCCCCACAGTGTGGAAGCAGGCCATTCTTCCCGTCAAGTCCACACCAACCCTCCAAAGAACATCCCATCCAGAAACACACCCCCACCCTATAATTGCCACAGCTAACCCACCTAGCCTACACATCCATGGACACTCTGCACAATTAAGCATGGCTAGTCTACCTATCCTGCACATCTGTGGGAGGAACCCAGAGGAAATCCATGCAGACATGGGGAAAACATGCCAACTCCACACTATCAGTTGCCTGAGGCTGGAATTGAGCCCGGGTCTTTAGTGCTGTGAGGCCGTAGTGCTAACCGCTGAGCCACCGTGCCACCCTTCTCTAATCATTCTCCCCAAAGTGTACTTGACAAAGAAAGAAACCATTGTATCGCTATTGTCCATACCATTCTGAAAGAATATTTCCAGAAAACACTTTTTAATTCATGAATAAAAACTTCAACTGATGCCCAAAATATGCAGGAACTGCGAAACATTCAGACAGTACACCTGGATCTAAAGCAACAAGATACCTTTGTTCAATCAGATGTGCACACAGACCAGGTTCCTGAATCTTGCATTGTGGCTTACATGAAAGGCTGTGTCTTGATAGGTTTGCAGGGTTACAGAGTGACAAGTACTGATTTCTCCTGTCTCAAAGTGGCCCATTAATTTGTGACTGCTCAAAGCTGTCAACATTTGCAGAGATCAAGTGTCTGACTGACCTCATTCTTTATGCCAACCTTGTAGTTGTTTCTGCTTTTTATTCTTGAGGAATTACAGAAGTTTTTTTTCAGAAATGTTACACTGGTGGCATTCATTTAAGAATGCAGTTTAGTCATAAAAGAATGGTTTCTATCAGAGCGATGGCAGCTCATTTAGGATCACATTTTATAAGACTATTGAACTTTCAGTTTGATTGATAGCACTGACTGGAGTCTAATGTGTTATTAAATCATGGCAGTTCCATTTATTTAACCGGTTTATTCAAATATGAAGTAATTTTACCAAGCAGTCTGGTGTTGGTCTCAATTGAGTTTGGGAACTTCATTTCAAATGGTAGCTTAAATTTACTGTCCTGTCTCCCCTTCTTTATCCTAAATGTTCATAGTCATAGAATCATTGAAACAGATAGCATGAAAACAGACCCTTCGGTCTAACCTATCCATGCCAAACATACCCCCAAACTAAACTAGTCCCAACTGCCAGCTCCTGGCCCATATCCCTCCAAACCTTTCCTATTAATGTACCTATCCAAATGTCTTTTAAACATTGTAATTGTACCCACATCCACCACTTCCTCAGGAAGTTCATTCCACACATGAACCATCTTCTGTGTAAAAAAATTGCCCCTCATGTCTTTTTTAAATCCTTCTACTCTCACCTTAAAAATGTGCCCCCGGTCTTGAAATCCCTCATCACGGGAAAAGACAACTACCATTAGCTCGACCAATATTACTCATTATTTGATAAACTTCTATAAGGTCGTCTGCAACCTCTTACGCTCCTGTGAAAAATATCCAAGCCTATCCAGCCTTTCTTTATAACTTAAGCCTTCCATACCCAGCAACATCCTGGTAAATCTCTTCTGAACGCTTTCTGGCTACTAGCCTCTGAATCTTGTATTTTATACAACCTCATTTCCCATGCATTCCCCCTCCCCCATCCCCCAGGACTTATAGAATGCTTAAAGATTTTGTTCTTCCTCAGCCACCCAAGTCCAATAACGTTCTCTCATTAATTCCTGGTTTATCTTGTTTATATTTTTCAATGACGCAGGTCAGTCAGGTTACTAGGAGAAGCCTCCTGCTCTTCTCCCAGTAATGAAATTGGATCTTTTATATCTATGTGAGAGGACAAAGAGAGGACCTTAATTTAACATCTCACTAGAAGACAGTACCTAAGACACTGCGGCACTCCCCCAATACTGGTCATGGAGTATCAGCCTGGATCATGCATTCAAGTTTCTAGAGTAACCAAAATGCTAGTTACTGAGTCACGGCTGACAATTAAGCAAGAATGACAAATTGGAGCTTCAACAATGTTACTATTGTGCTGTTCTTGTGCGGGAATTAATGAACAGTGAGAAGGACAGAAACTATACCTAATACCACTTCTCCATAAAATGTAATCAGGGCACAAAAAAAAACGCAACAGTGGCTATGTTGGAAGACCAATTTGATAATGATTCTTTTCGTTCAGTAAGGAGTTGGAATAGCCAGACAGTCAAGTCAAAGATATTTTCAGTATCACAAATCAACCCAATAGTCACAACCCCTTCAAAATGTCCTGAACTTTCAAGACTAAAAACTTGCATCTTAGTTACCACCTTTAAGAAAAACATTATGCTTCACAGAGATGTGGGAAATGTATTCTGAGCTGTGGGGTTAAAGGAGGGGTGGCCAAAGGGATGCTCAGTATGATTGGCATTAAGGAGTGTCTTAGAGCGGGATCAGAAGAGCAGAACATTTTAAAGAGGGAATTTCAAAATATCACCTGAGGTGGGGGATGGTTGAAGGTTCAAAGGAGATGCAGAAGAGGCCGGAACATCACATGGAGTTTACAGAGCTGAATGGAGTTGGAGGTGATAGCGGAGATAAAAGTGACTGAGGATGTGGCAGCATCTAAAGACAAGGACCAGACTGTAAAGTTGACGCATATGCCAATGGAGGTCTATGAGCTCATGCATGCAAAACCCAGTGTGGGATAAGACATGGGTAGCAGGATTTTGGATGAGGTTTATGAGGGCTTTCAAGCTGAGCAAAAGGACATTGGAGAACTTGAGTCCTGGAGTTGATAAGGCATGAAGGTAATGGGATGGGAGCAGGAGGTGTTCAGCAATAAATAGACTGGGTGGGGACAGCAATGCCTTGCTGCCATCTGGTTTATTGTGGACACAGGATAGGAGAAATCAAGCTGGTGACACCATTTACAACCAACCACCCTTGGTTCCAAATCCTCCGTAGGTTTCCAATGGGGCAGAGAAGTTGCCCTCATGCCCTTTACAAATTTGGCATACAAAATCTGACATGGAGTAGGCTATATGGCCCTTGGAGCCAACTGTACGGTTCAATTAAGCCATGACTGATCTTTTACCTCTACGTTCACCTTCCTACACTATCCTCGAATCACTCAATTCCCTCAATGCCCAAACACCTATTACAAGCATACAAACAAGGAACAAGAATAGGCCGCTTGGCCCATTGAGTGCTGTACCACTCAACAAAATTGTGAGCTGATCAAATTTTAACCTCAATTCTACGTATCCCATGCATATCCCTGATCATCGCTCAGCCCCTTGATGGGAGTGACCTCTGTCTTAAACAAACTCACGACTCAGCCTCCATAGCTGTCTGAGAGAATTTTAAGGGCTGACAACCTTCTGCAAGAAGAAATTTCTCTTCATTTTCATCATAGATAAATAATCCTGAGCCTATTATGCCTGCTCGTTCCGTTTGCCAGCTGGGGGATGTGGCTTCTTAATGTCTACTCCATTAAGCTCCCAAAAGCTTTGTATATTTCATTGACTTAACCTGTCATTCTCACTAACTCCGGAGAATATTCTACACAATCTCTCCTCATTGGGCTGCTCTCCCATCACAAGAATCAATCTTGTCAACCTTTCTTTTTCTCCATCCAAGTTAAGCATACCCTTACTTCAGTTAAGAGTCATAGAGTAATACAGTATGGAAACAGGTCCTTCGGCCCAAACTGATCCATGCTGACCATGGTGCCCTCTCAACTAGTTTCAATTGCCTGCATTTGGTCCATATCCCTCTAAACCCTTCCCATCCATGCACCTATCCAAATGTTTTCTAAATGTTGCAATTGTACCTGCCTCAACCACATTGTCTGGCAGCCCATTCCATATACACACTACTCTCTGTATGAACAAGTTGCCCCTCAGGTCCTTCTTAAATCTTTCCCCAAAAGTTTACCAAAACTTCACACAATTCCATGTTGGCCCAGAAGTGTGTTGACAAACTGAATTATCTGTCGACTCAAGGTTTCAGCGATATTTCAGAGGCATTATCGAGTGTCTTTTTAAGGATGTGTCAATAAAAAGAGATAAGTTTACACTGCTCTGTTTGTGTTTTTAGTTTGTGACTGAACTCCCTTGTTTGTCACAGGGATTCCTTGGAAAAAAAAGCAGGGTCAGGATGCAGCTGGGCCGGAACTTGGAAAGTCAGTCCAAAAATAACTGGCAAAGGTTACTTGGAGCATTTGATTTGTTTCTCACAATGGGGAGGCAGAGCTTTTGGACTTGGTGGCACGAGTTCAATGTTAGCCAATTATATCTGCGGTCCATTAACTACCTCAACTGTTTCCTCAAAGCAGGCAGAATAGAATCCACATATGATTCTGACCCCAGAAACAAAGCCTTAACTAAAGGGTAAGAAGCATCAAGGAACATGAGTAGGGACGGTGTTAGAAAAGTGGAAGCCAGGCAGGTATATAGCATCCAGAGTAGATCTAGTGATAAGCTCTTAGATCTAAGCCAGTGCTTAGCAGGTAACACAGACTAACCTACAACTGATAAGTTGTGGAATTGAGTCTCACTCCAGGAAGTTGAGTCCAATATCCAGGATTGCGCTGGAAGTGCCTCTTTGAGGGAGGCTGTATTGTTGAGAGGTTACAGTCCTTTGGATGAGATGTTAAACCAAGGTAACATCTGTCCAAAGAATTATTTCAAAAACGATCAGGGGATTTCTCCCCAAATTTGTGCAAAATATTCATCCATTAACCAACAATGTAAACGCAGATCACCTGGACACTATCACATGATTATTGTGGGAGCTTGCTGTGTACAAATTGGCTGTCATATTTCCAACAGCACAACTGTGTGACCAGGGTGACCAACCGTCATGGATTTTCTGAGACTGTCCTGCAAATATGACCTTTTGTTCGACCATGCAAGGTATGTCTTCCCAGGAGAGCATTTTGTCCCCAAATGCATCTGTCACTCGATTCTTTCTGTTTCTGCATCTGTTGGCCATTCCTAGACCACAGACCTGCTCGCATAGCCACACAATTTACAGGGAATGATCCAGTTCAGTTTCTGATCGATGGTAACCACCAGGACATTGATAGTCGCTGATGGTAACACCGCTGAATGTCAAGGGCGATGGTTAGATTCTCTTGCTAGAAATAGTCATTGCCTGGCACTTGTGTAGTGTGATTGCTACTTATCAGCCCAAGCCTGGATACTGCACAGGACTTGCTGCATTTGGACACGGACTGTTTCAGTATCTGAGGAGTCGCAAATGGTGCTGAACATTGTGCAAATATTGGCAAACGACACTACCCCGAGGAACCCCTGCAGAGACGTCCTGGAGCTGAGGGGATTGATTTCCAGCAATTCTTATAGTAGTTTATGGTTGTTATGACTCCAACCAGTGAGAATAATTACCCCGATTCCCATTGACTCATTTTGCTGAGGCTCCGTGAGGTCATACACAGGATAAACATACACCTTGAAGTCAAATACAGTCACTTCCATATCACCTTTAGAGTCCAGGTTTTCTGTCCATGTTTTGTTCAAGGCTATAATGAAGCCAGGAGGCAAGTGGCCCTAGCAGAATGCAGACTGAGTGCCAGTGAGCAGGTTGTGTGTTTTGCATATATCAGCCTGGAAATCCCATGATTTGTTCTTGGGACACATACTTGGATTGTGTAACCACAGTGGGCGCACATCCATCTCTCGTAGGCCCTACTCCTCTGTAAAGGTTTGGCACCCAGGCCCCGCAAGGCCCCACAGCCATTCCCCTTCCCCACTTTATCTCACCACCTCCAATCTATGGGCTCACCCAAAACACCCTTTACATTATTCTCTGTAAGTTGATTACTCTGGTGACAAGAGTTCAATAATACACTCATTTGGCCTTTGAAACTTCCTGATGACTGTAATGGAGGGATTCATAGCAGCTGGTTTATACACAGCAAAGCACTACAAGACAAGGGTGTTGATTAATGTCCTTTCATAAAGGCAACATCTCTGAGATTGCTGCTCAACACCATTAGGCATGTCAACCTCAGCCTGTCCCAAGCTTTTGGAGTGGGGCTCAAATCAATGGCGTGCTGAGTCAGAGGAGAGAATGCAGCTCACTGAGCTATGGTTTACACACAAGAAACAACGTGAGAAGCTAGCCCATCCACATCATCAGAGCAGCATTGATGAGGTGACTGAATTGTGGGCATCACTAATGTCAAATGATGAACAAGAAAGGAATGTCAACAGGATGCTACTGAGTCAACACAAGGCTGGTGCTTGTGACAGACTAACGTCTGGCATGAGGGCACAACTGGAATGGAAATGTGTTTCATGTTGGCTAAAACATCAACATCTAGTGTGCTCAGAGATAACAAGGCGTAGAGCTGGATGAACACAGCAGGCCAAGCAGCATCAGAGGAGCAGGAAAGCTAATGTTTCGGGCCTAGACCCTTCTTCAGAAATGGGGGAAGGGAAGGGGGTTCTGAAATAAATAGGGAGAGAGGGGGAGGTGGATAGAAGATGGATAGAGGAAAGGATAGGTGGAGAGGAGACATACAGGTCAAAGAAGTGGGGATGGAGCCAGTAAAGATGAGTGTAGGTGGGGAGTTAGGGAGGGGATAGGTCAGTCCAGGGAGGACGGACAGGTCAAGGGGGCGGGATGAGGTTAGTAGGCAGGAGATGGAGGTGGGGCTTGAGGTGGGAGGAGGGGATAGGTGGGAGGAAGGACAGGTTAGGGAGGCGGGGACAAGCTGGGGTGGCTTTGGGATGCAGTTGGGGGAGGGGAGATTTTGAAGCTTGTGAAGTCGACATTGATACCATTGGGCTGCAGGGTTCCCAAACGAAATATGAGGTGCTGTTCCTGCAACCTTCAGGTGGCATCATTGTGGCACTGCAGGAGGCCCAGGATGGACATGTCGTCTGATAGATGGGAGGGGGAGTTGAAATGGTTCGCGACTGCAAGGTGCAGTTGTTTAGTGTGAACCGAGTGTAGGTGTTCCGCAAAGCGATCCCCAAGCCTCTGCTTGGTTTCCCCGATGTAGAGGAGGCCACAACAGGAACAGCGGATACAGTATACCACATTGGCAGATGTGCAGGTGAACATCTGCTTGATGTGGAAAGTCTTCTTGGGGCCTGGGATGGGGGTGAGGGGGGAGGTGTAGGGGCAGGTGTAGCACTTCACAGGGAGAAGTGCCGGGTGTGGTGGGGCTGGAGGTGAGTGTAGAGCAGACAAGGGAGTCACGGAGAGAGTGGTCCCTCTGGAAAGCAGATAAGGGTGGGGAGGGAAAAATGTCTTTGGTGGTGGGGTCGGATTGCAGATGGTGGAAGTGTCGGAGGATGATGCGTTGGATCTGGAGGTTGGTGGGGTGGTACGTGAGGACGAGGGGGATTCTGTTTTGGTTGTTATTGTGGGGAGGGGGTATGAGAAATGAGTTGCGGGAAATGCGGGAGACACGGTCGAGGGCGTTCTCGACCACTGAGGGGGGGAAGTTGTGGTCCTTGAAACACGAGGACATCTGAGATGTTTGGGAGAGGAATGCCTCATCCTGGGAGCAGATGCGGTGGAGGCGAAGGAATTGGGAATAGGGGATGGCATTTTTGCAGGAAGGTAGGTGGGAGGAGGTATATTCTAGGTAGCTGTGGGAGTCGTTGGGCTTGAAATGGACATCGGTTTCCAAGTGGTTGCCAGAGATGGAAACAGAGAAGTCCAGGAAGGAGAGAGAGGTATTAGAGATGGTCCAGGTGAACTTCAGGTTGGGGTGGAATGTGTTGGTGAAGTGGATGAACTGTTCGAGCTCCTCGTGGGAGCACGAGGCGGTGCCGATACAGTCATCAATGTCACGGAGGAAGAGGTGGGGTTCAGGGCCAGTGTAGGTACAGAAGAGGGATTGTTCCATGTAACCTACAAAGAGGCAGGCATAGCTTGGGCCCATGCGGGTACCCATGGCCACCCGCTTTGTCTGTAGGAAGTGGGAGGAATTGAAAGAGAAGTTGTTGAGGGTGAGGACGAGTTCAGCTAAGCGAATGAGGGTGTCAGTGGAGAGGGACTGGACGTCCATGGTAAAGATGAGGTGTTGGATACCAGGGAATTGGAAGTTTTGGAGGAGGTGGAGGGCATGGGTGGTGTCACGGATCATGTGACTGTGTTCATGTGACTGACTCGAGCTATTAAGGCTGATGGAGATTGGGCTCAATCCCTATAGACAGTGCCAGGAAGTCTGGAGTGTGAACAAGCAGGTACAATAACACATTTAAATCCAACTCATTTCACCAGCTAATTATGGCGGAGGCAGTGAGACACAAGCAGGGCTTGCCAGCTTCACATCAGCCCATGTCACAGGGGAGTATCCAGGAAGATGTTGCTTCCTGATGATATCCTCAGACTGGGCTACGATGGTAAGCTGCAGCTTACATTGTCCAGTGCGCCAGATGGTGAAGGTACAGCAGCAGTGACATTCACAACCTAGTCTTCAGATCACTGTTTTATTTCTATTAATATCTTTCTAAATTACATGTTTTTGTACAAGGCACCAGATGCCTGCTCCTGGATTTATGTTAATCACCAGGTCAAAATGAGTGCTGTTGGTGGCTTGCCTATCTTTTCTGCTCTCTTGCCGACGTCCAGGCTGAAATGCGGCATATAGCATCCTCTGAAATTTACCATGATCACACAGAATAGTGGGCGGACTTTAATGTACCTCCCCTGTGTTGGGTTTGGTGGTATAAGGACATTTAATTAGGCAGGACGACAGCGGGTGGAGGGGTTCCATGAATGGCATCACTAACACGCTGACAGTTAAGATCCTCAAGTGGCCAGGTAATCCCCACTTTATTCAGGATTTCAACCCACTGTTCTAGGTTGTAAGTCAGTGGTATGCAGAGGACTTGCCGTGCGGAGGACAGGCGTGCGCCTGCTTACAGACGTCCAGAGAGGCCACTCTTAAAGGGACGGTTATCTAATGTCAGGACGGTGAGTGGCTTGGAGGGAAACTTGAAGGTGGTGGTGTTCCCATATGTTCTGCTGCCCCTGTCCTTCTAGATGGAAGTAGTCGTGAGTTTGGAAGGTGATGTCTGAGGATCTTTGACAAATTTTTCCTCCCAAATTGGATAGTCTCCCACTTATCCACATCATATTTCATCTGCCCTGCACCCCATTTCTCATTAATGCAGCACCAGGCTCCTTAGCTGCTCTGTCAGCCTTCTCTGGATTATCTCTTGGGAACCAAGCCAATCGCTCATGATCAATGATCACACAGGAATAAAAAGACATATGTGAAATCTGAACTTCAACAATTCCACCCCCTCCAGGGATTCTGGCTGAAACTCTATCCTCTCCTTACACACCCACCTCTGCTTGCTAAACTTAACTCCCGCCAAGTTGTGAGCCAAAGGATCTGCCCTTTGTCCCATTGGAATGGGAAGTGGGAGGATGAATGTGTCAGCTGACCAAAGCAGAATGTGAAAGTCATGTGATGGATCTGCAGGGAGGTATCCAATCAGTGATGGCAAACCAATGGCAGACCCCAATCCATATAGGGTCTGAGAAAAGCCCCGCGTTTCAGCAGATTTTCATGTTTCGCTAATTCTGCAGGGCTTAAAATATAACTTTTCCTTTTTGATGCTGCAGTCTCATTAACCATTCATGATACATGCGCTCCCCTGATGCTTCTTATCAGTGTACCTGGGTTGGTGCCACAAATCTATTAGACCAGGCCTAGTCAGGATGCTCCTGGATGCAGTGAATAAAATATTTTTTTCGTGCATTATGCATTTGGTAATATTTATGCAATAGAATTAAAAAGGCACTCAATAATGAAGCAGGTGCCACACTAGATTGCAGTATCATTCCTTCTCCTTCAGCCAGCCATGCTGGAATGCAGCCCAAAGTGTTGGATTGGAAGTTTCTCTTACATTCCTAGTGAGAACTCTCCGTTCCTCAATCGTTTTTCTCTTCCCCATCTTCTACTCCCTTTGTCCCAACCTTGGTGGCCATGCCTTCTACAATCCCGGAGCAAAGCTATAGAATTCCTTCCCCCAAAACTGACTCTCCTTTGAAATCCTACAAAATTGGGAGTAATCACTTAGTCACGCTCCTAACATGCCCTACTTGCAACTGGTGATGATTTTAGTCTGATGATGTCATGTTTTGCCACATTAAAAATGCTACATAAATGCATGGTTTTGTTATAATGTGTGTCATTTGATAAAATGTTCCACATCTGTGCAATAGAAAGACCAGACGTGCGTGAACCTAGCAGCTTTCGGACTCTCATTATGTCTCCCTAAGACCAATGAAGTAGTTTTGAAGTATGGTAACTGTTGAAATGCAAGAAATGTATGCACTGTAAGCTCCCATCAACAGCAATGATGGGCAAATCTTCAGTTTTATTGGTGGTGCTTGAGGGATATATATTGGCCAGGACTTCAGGGAGAACTCTTCTTCAGAGCACTAGCATGAGATTTTAAAACCAGCTCCTTGGATTGAAGTTTCATCCAAAAGACGGTACAGTTGGCAGTGCAGGCCCTCTTCTGTGCTACAGTGAGAATGTCAACCTTGCTAATGTGGTCTTCTCCAGATTTTAATTTTTTGTTCTTCTGATGCACGGCCAAGAGATTCCTACATTGCAATATGGATTACATTTCATCCGCACTTTGAGAGACACATTGAAGTTGTAGAAGGTGCTATATAAATGAAAACTCTTTCTTTGCAGTTTTAAGAAACACAGCATGTAAAATATGGAGTTAATACAGGAGAACAACTCACATTTATAACATACTCCTCATATATCAAATTTAAAGGTGACCATGAACAGCATCATCAATGTTGTGAAAACCCATCCGGTTCACTTTCTTTGAAGTTTGTGTCACATATAGACAGGGTGGTTAAGAAGGCACCTAGCACACGTCCCTTCATTGCTCAGACCTTTGAGTATAGGAGTTGGGACGTCATGTTGAGATTGTACAGGACGTTGGTAGGCCTCTTCTGAAGTACCGTGTGCAGTTCTGGTCACCCTGCTATAGGAAGAGTATTATTAAACTGGACAGAGTTCAGGAAAGATTTTCATGGATGTTGCTGGGAATGGAGTGTTTAAGATATAAAAATAGACTGGAAACACTGGGACATTTTCCACTGGAACATAGGAAGTTGAGGGGTGACCTCATGAGGTTTGTAAAATCATGAGGAACATAGATAAGGTGAGTGACAAGGGTCTTTTCCCTAGGGTGGGGGAGTTCAAAAATAGGTCGCATATTTTTAAGGTGGGAGACAACAGCCTCCTGGTATTATCACTAGACTGTTAATTCGGAGACCCAGAAAAGTTCAGGGACCCGTGTTCAAATCCCGCCATGGCAGATGGTAGAATATGAATTCAATAAATGTCTGGAATTAAGAATCTAATGATGGCCATAAATCCATTGCTGATTGTCAGGGGGAAAAAAACCATCTGGTTCACTAACGTCCTTTAGGGAAGGAAACTGCCATCCTTACCTGGTCTGGCCTGCACGTGACTCCAGACCCACAGCAATGTGGTTGTGACTTAACTGTCTTCTGGGCAATTAAGGATGCACAATAAATACTGCCTGGCCAGCGATGCCCTCATCCCATGAATGAATAAAAGGATATTTTTAAGGTGTGGGGGGAAAGATTTACAAAGGACATGAAGGGCAACTTTTTTACACAGAGAATGGTTTGTGTGTGGTATGAACTGCCAGAGAAAGTGGTGGTTGCAGATACAGTTGTAACATTTAAAAGACATTTGGATAAGTTCATGAATAGGAAAAGTTTGGAGGGATATTGGCCAAGCGCAGGCAGGTAGAACGAGTTTAGGATTGTTTGGATGGGACAGTCTGTTTCCGTGCTGTATGACTCTATCATGCTATGAAATCTGCCACTCTTACCTGGTCTGCTTAACTATGACTCCAGATCCACAGTAACATAGTTGAATCCTAACTGCCCTCTGAAATAATCTAGTGAGCCATTCTGTTCAAAGGCAATTAGGAATGGCGGCAAATGCATAGTCTTACCAGCAATGTCCATGTTCCATAACAGAGAAACAAAAAATCCTGACTTTGCCAATCTACTGATGCCTGCTTCCCAAATTCATGAGGGATTTATTTTTACCAGCAATAACGGATGTTAACGGCTGTCATTTTGAATTGCCCCGTGCGGTTTTCAGGGTGAGAATCCTAACACTGTGATATCACTGCTGAGGGCAGGGAGAGTTACACAAACCTTCAAGTGATTCACAGCACAATTAATGGATAGAAAAATCTCATTACAGAGCAGAAACATGCTCAGCGCCCCGTCAAATCCAATTGGGAAATGAAAAGCCTTTGGTTTTGTCCAGCTCAGTGAGGAAGCAGCTGCTGCTCATTTCCTACCAGTATGACATGAAACATAAGACCATTCTAACAGAGTTGGACCTTATGAGCACTGATAATAAATCTAGTCATCTATACAGAGCTGTCAGTGTCACCAGCGTGTAATGTATTTTTGCCCAAATATTCATTAATGTTGACAACTATAGCGTCTAAACAGGTATCAACCACATTCCCGATTTTCTCTACCCAACTCCCCCTATTTCCTGACTGCTGTTAAGATATATCCAAATCTCTGGTTTCAACCCTATCTGAAGCACTGTGTATCATTCTGAGCATTGTACTTCAGACAGGATGTGTTAGCCTTGGAAAGACTGCAGTACAGATTCACCAGAAAGGTCCAAAGGTTTGTTTATAAAATTGCACAAGCGAGGACTTACCCTCTTTAGGAGTGATTGGGCTGAAGGTCTTAGGATTTTGAGAAGAATTGATATAACGGAAAGAGATAGAGAGTTCTGAAGGCAGTGTTATATAAGACATTTATTACCCAAGATGGTTAATTGACATTGCGAGAGAAGCTCTCATTTTTAAAGTCAGAAACTTGAGGGGGTGTTACATATTTGAAACTAGCGAATATAATAACCAGTAAAAACCTGGGTGGAGATACTGTATGAGACAGTTAGGATCTTAAAAGGATAACTGTCATTCCAAGATAAGCTCCACCCATCAGCAGAGAAAGGACTGATCCTGGGAGGAGCTAACCAGTGTCCTAACATATTCTCCAGTGTCCTAACCAGTTCTTCAGTGATCGTTTTTGGTGTTAACAGCACACAGCTAAAACCATGATGTCTGCTTCAATGTAGCCTGAGCCTCACCCAAGACAAACATACATCTCAGATGTAATACAGCTAATTATGATATGTAATAAACCCTGTACTGTTTATCAAGATTGCATGTATCTTCTGCTGACTACCTTGTGTGGTCATTCTTCCCCACTTTGTGGAAGTAGCTCAGACTGACACCCTTAAGATGGATTCACGGCAGCAAATTTACCCTCGGAAACGACATCTAAGCTGGTGACCAATGGTGGGATCCACTGTCTCTCACAAGATAAAGGAAGAAGTGGGATCTGAAAATTTCATTCACAGCTGTGGGCACTGCCTGAAAAAAAATCTTCATTTCTAGGAATACAATAAATGTAGAGTCACCATTAAAGAGCATAATCCTTCAGCCAAAGAAAGATTCCAGTCAGAAAACCATGCGTGTACTTTTATATTTTCAGCAGTTAAAAAAACACAAAGTCTGTCAACTTCTGTGAAAGCAGCAACAAAAAGGCTGCAGTACTTGTGCCAGCACTAAGCCTGTCTGTAAAAGCTCAAGTCAACTCGAATCAGTGAAACATATTGGAAAAGGTTGTGAAGACCGAGCAAATCTTTGCCAAAGCTACAAGGCAAAATATCCAAATTGTAGTCCTGAGCTACAGCGATCGATGTTGGACTCCTGATGTGATTTAATTCCCTTAGGAGAATGGTGTAAATGTTTATATTTGAAAGGAAAGATCTAGACTGAGAAGCCAAAAGAAAACTTAAAATGCTATTTTAAGCAAATGAGAATTGCTATAATGGCTCCAAAAGAAACTGAAAACAGCTGCATGTTAAAAAAAGCTCAAATGTTAAGAAGACTGGGAAAACAACACTGTAAATCAACAAATAAGCACTGCAATTTTGAAAGTCGAAGAAGAGTTTATGGAAAAAAAGTGTTCAGAAGCGAAAAAATAACTCTTTTTGTTCAACTGAAGTTATTACCTTAAAGTGGGAGATTAGCATGATGCTATGTTTATCGAAGTAAATCAGCACACAAAGGCAGGTGAAAAAGTGGAAATGGCACAAATATGCCATTGTACTAAAAAGGGCGCAACATTCACAAACAGAAAGGGGAAATTGATACAAAAACACGTCTCCCTCCATTTTGTATAAATGTTAAAATGCAGTATTTCTCCAATGTCAAGTATTTTGATGATACCTGAACACAATTGTCAGAAAAAAGGGAGGCTATTTCTGAAACATTTCAAAGCTTTTTAATTTCAAATTAACAGAAATTAAGGCGACTTTTTGAAATGACAGAACTTTTAAAAATTCATAAGAACAAAGCTCCCAAGCACAAAGCTTTATTCGCAATTTATCCTTGTTATCCAATAATTAAAGAAAAGCCATTACAATCTTTAGGAAACGTGCTGAAGATTTCATACTTAAAACAATTGAAGGCGTTGAACAATTTTTAAAAACCAGACAATAAACCAGCTGCTGCCACAAAAAAAAATTAGAGAAATCCTGTAACAGCTTCTAAGTAAATTATTTAAGCAAGAGAAAAAAAAGCTAAATATGATTAGAATGGAGTTAGACATTACACCTTCAAGTAATATCTTAATCCATTCTAATTATATTTAACTTCAGTTTTGCTTGTGTAACTGATTTACTTAAAAGTTGTAGGAATTGGTTAGCTCAGTTGGCTATATAGCTTGTTTGTAAGCCATCAGTGTGGGTTCAATTCCCAACACCATCTGAGGTTACTATGAAGGACTCTTCTTTGCAATCTCTGCCCTCACCTGAGAAGTGGTGTCCTTCAGGAAGAGAACAGCTCTATGGTGTGGTAAGACTTTACTGACTTTACCTCCTTTTACATGTCCAAGTAAATTTAGAAATTACAGAACATTTCAGACAGGGAACTTAAGTGGACTATTTAGAACAGACAATTCAAGTGATAGATAATAGCTTCAGGATTACAGAATAAACTGAAAAAAGAACAGTTGAATACATTTTTTTTATTCTGTAGATCCAGTTGCAGTTAATGCTTTCACGCAAGAGAACAGAAAGATACCTTTGTCAAATGCTGTTAAAGTATTAGTAATGACTTTGAGACTATAAGACACAGGAGCAGAAAATAGGTCATTCAGCCCATCAAGTCTGCTCCACCATTCAATCATGGCTAATAATTTTCTCAACCCCATTGTCCCACCTTTTCCCCTTAACCCTTGAACCCCTTTACAATCAAAAACCTATCTCTGTCTTAAATATATACAATGACCTGGCCTCCACAGCCTTCTGGATCAGTGAATTCCATAGATTCACTTCTCTCTGCCTGAAGAAGTTTCTCCTTATCTCCATTCTAAAGGGTCCTCCCTTTACTCTAAGGCTGTGCCCTTGGGTACTAGGCTCTCCTACCAATGTCCACTCTGTCCAGGCCATTCAATATTCTGTAAGTTTCAATTAGATTCCGCAAACCACCCCCCCTCCCCCCCACCCCCCATCCTTCTAAACTGCATTGAGTATTGACCCAGAGTCCTCAAATGTTCCTCATATGTTAAGTCTTTGATTCCTGGGATCATTCTCGCTAACCTCCTCTGGACCCGGTCCAGAACTAGTACATCCTTCCTGAGGTATGGGGCCCAAAATTGCCCACAGTACTCTAAGTGTGGTCTGACCAGAGCTTTGTATATATTCCAGTCCTCTTGAAATAAATACCAACACTGTATTTATCTTCCTAACTACCAACTCAACCTGCAAGCTTACCTGAAGAGAATATTGGACGAGGACTCTCAAGTTCCTTTGCACTTCAGATTTCTGAATTTTCTCCCCATTTAGAAAATACCTGATGTCTCTTTCTTCCTACCAAAGTGCATGACATCACACTTTCCCACATTGTATTCCATCTGCCACTTCTTTGCCCACTCTCCTAACCTGTCTAAATCCTTCTGCAGCCTCCCCGCCTCCTTGATACTACCTGTCCCTCCACCTATCTTTGTATTGTCTGCAAACATAGCCAGAATGCCCTCAGTTCCTTCATCTAGATCATTGATGTACAAAGTTAAAAGATGTATTCCCAACACTGACCCTTGTGCAATACCACTAGATTCCGGCTGCCATTCTGAGAAGAAGCCTTTTATCCCCACTCTCTGCTTTCTGCCAGACTGTCCATGCTAATACCTTGCCTCTAACACCACGAGCCCTTATCTTACTCAGCAGCCTCCTGTGCGGCACCTTGTCAAAGGCCTTCTGGAAGTCCAGGTAGATAACATCCTTTGACTCTCGTTGGTCTAACCTGCTTGTTACTTCCTCATAGAATTCTAGCAGACTTGTCAGGCATGACCTCCACTTGATGAAACCATGCTGACTTTGCCTTATTTTACCATGCACTTCCAAATATTCAGAAATCTCATCCATCACAATGGACTCCAAAATCTTACCAATGACCGAGTTCAGGCTTATCGGCCTGTAATCTCCCGTCTTTTGCCTTATTCTCTTCCTAAACTGGGGCGTTACATTAGTGATTTCCCAGTCCTCTGGGACCCTCCCTGACTCCAGTGAATCCCGAAAGATCACCACTAATGCCTCCACTATCTCTGTAAAATCAAACACTATCCATAAAATACAGCAAAATTTAACAGAAGAACACAGCTTCCTGCAGAACCCATCAAGTATTTTACTAATTCTCAGAATATTGTGATTACGGTGATTTATAACCAAAACTAATTTGAGGAAGACTTGTTTTCAGAATTTCAGATTCATTTGTTTCAGATATATTACAATCAAAAGAAGATCTCACATTATTAACAGCTATCCAGCTGGTGGTAGAAGCTGGAAATTCGAAAGCAAACCAATAGCATGATAAGGGCAAAAATTCAAACTAGCCCCAGAAGCTCATCAGATATTGTCAATTTTTAGGGAACAAAGACACTAAAACATCACACGATTGACCAATATTAAATATCTTGAAATCCTTTGATGCTAGAAGCTACTGTTCCCAGTTTGGAATAAAGAAAAACACAAAATCAAATGCAACATCCAGCATTATTATACCAAGGCATATTTGCAGAGAATGTGCAAGTGAAAAATGACTGTTAAATGCAGAATTAATAATACTAATGGGCACGAAGGCTGTACCACCCTACCACAAACATCTTTGGAAGAAAATCCAGAATAAAAAGACACACTTCATTGGAAGGGATGATATGCCACCTGTGCAAGATATGAATCAACCTTTTCTAGTTGAAGCGGTCAGATTTGTTAACAGCTATTCAATTATTTTCAACCTTAAAACTGGGCAAATGTTACAGCATAAGCTGAGAAAATTCCTTCATTGAGGGAAATGAAACTTCTGTTAGAGAACTGCATGGTACAAGCAGAACGCTGCTTATCTTTATGACTCTATGACTTTAATTCTGGTCTCCCTGCTAGAGCAAGGATGTTGTGAAATTTGAAAGGGTTCAGAAATGATTTACGAGGATGTTGCCAGGGTTGGAGGGTTTGAGCTATAGGGAGAGGCCCATTTCTGAAGAAGGGTCCCGACCCAAAAGGTCAACTTTCCTGCTCCTCTGATGCTGCCTGGCCCGCTCTCTCCTCCAGATCCACACTGTGTTATCTCTGAATAGGCTGGGGCTATTTTCCCTGGGGCGTCAGAAGTTGAGGGGTAAACTTATAGAGGTTTACAAAATCATGAGGGGCATGGATAGGGTAAATAGACAAGATCTTTTCCCCATGGTAGGGAAGTTCAAAACTAGAGGGCACAGGTTAAAGGCAAGAGGCGAAAGATTTACAAGAGACCTAAGGGGCAACTTTTACACACAGAATGTGGGCCATGTATGGAATGAGCTGCCAGAGGAAGTGATGGAGGCTGGTACAGTTACAACATTTAAAAGGCATCTGGATGGGTCTATGAATAGGAAGGGTTTAGCGGGATATGGGTCAAATGATGGCAAATGGGATTGGATTTATTTAGAATATCTGGTCAGCATGGATGAGTTGTACTGAAGGGTCTGTTTCTGCTCTGTACATCTCTATGGCTCATGACTCTTTGAATGCTGAGGATTGTCTTAAAATAGAAAGACCAATACCATATGGAATGCGTGCATGTCATTAGAAAACAACCCTCTCACTTCTGAGAAGAAATGCAAGCTCCACTCTTACAATTCTACAGTATGTTAAAGTGCCCCAACCAGCTCAGAAGCCAAACTCCTGTGATCATTCTAATGTGACTCAACACAAAAAGGAAAAAAAAACATTTAAGATGAATTACATTGCTATCCTACATGATTGAGAGTTCAGAAGGTACCACTGATTTCTCGGGCTTGGAGGAAGTATTAAATTGTTTTCCAACTGTAAACAGAACGCCAAAATGTGATCTTTGGATCACAGTTCTCAAAACTGCAACCACAAGGAGCTAGTAGCTGACTCCCAATGCAGGCAATTCAGCTTATAGAAGAAGCAGTATCAAAACAGTGACCAGCTTTACTCTCTATCATTGATCCTGATAAAATGACAATTTTTTAAATCATGAAAGCATACGTGAAAATGGAATATACATGGGCATACTCATTATAAGGACACATCCTTTACTCATCGAAGGGAAAAGATTAATTCTTTCAGACGTACAACTATCTTCTCTGACACAACTTGAGGAAACTAAAGATCCTTGATAGGAGACAAATGGTCAACAGTGACATTGCTGAGGATGTCCTCTGGCATCAAAGAGTAACCAAGACATCTTAGTACAGCGAATGTGGCATTGAACTGTACCTTAATATTTTGTCCTCAAGCAGCAGATTTCTAACTCATTCAAGTTGTCAGTCATTTATAAAGGCGGAAACTTAGTGGGGGATCGGTAATGATAAACCTATGTTACTTGTTTAAAATGATCATATAGCAAATATAATAACCAATAAAAGCTTGGGAGAGAAATATTGCATGAGACAGTTAGGATCTGAAAAGGTTAACAGTGATTCCAAGATTAGCTCCACCCATCAGGATATAAAGGGCTGATCCTTGGAAGAGCTAAGCAGTATTCTAACATGTTCTCCAGTGTCCTAACCAGTTCTTCAGTAACTGTTCTTAGTGTTAATAGGAAATAGTAGCATGCCACTTAATCTTAGGTTGAGCCTGAGTGTGTCTCACAGAATAATCATGTATTTTAGATGTAATGTAACTAGCTAACAAGTACTATGTAATAAACCTTTACTGATTATCAAGATTGAGCTGAACTCTTGCCAAATATGACATCTGGGCATCCCTTCCAACTTGGTATCAGTAGCAATGAATCTACCAATATTATAATTGGGATTCCAGTACCAGTGGACATATCTTTAAAGACCTTTTGTTGATGATACAATTTAAGGAACATATCTTCACAAAGTATGGTGTATGTGTGGAACTCTGATCAAAGGATTGGTGACCTGAAATGTCAGCTTTGTTTCTCTTTTGGCAGGTGCAGCCAGAGCTGCTGAGTGTCTCCATAATTTGCATAAATAACACTCAAAAACTTGCTGCAAAGTATGATATCTAGAGACAATACTGTATAGAGCCTAACAGTCAGCGTAACCTCCCTGGATTTACAATTGGTTATGAATGTTTAACTGATTCAGTAGCAGGATCAATGAGAAATGGTGTGTGGTTAATTTAGTTTTGAGCCTTTTGCGGCACTAGTCTCAGGCGACTGGCAGATTTTAATTAATGATTTGATTATTGTTGTGAAGCACAATCCAACTCTTAGATTTATGATGCTTACAGGCATCAGAGAGCAAGTAATCTTCCAATGCCAATTCATTAGTTCATTCGTTGCAGTAACAGGCATATCACAATTTCTAAATTATTGCTTCCAAATTTATAATTACAGGATAAATTCTATAGTAGGCTTAGTATTTTCTTTCCAATCTTTATCATAGTACGGGCAGATTTACTCTTCAATTTAAAAACCAATGTGATACCTCATGAAACCAGCCACTATGGTCAATAAATCAATAATCAATAAAGCCAGTTGCACATTTTGAGAAAAACATGTTTGGCTAGAGCATGGTTAGAAAATGGAAGGCAACATCAGTAGCAGTTAAGGTGAATAACACAGTGCATTTAAGAGAAATAAATGAGTACATAAGGGAGTAGGGAATAGGAAGACATGCATAGAGGGGCATGGGGATTGATAATTTAGAGCATAAATTCCTCGTACAGAAACCAGTTGGGCCAAATGGCCCTTTGCAGTGTAGTGTATTCTATAAAGCTCTCACAAAATCAAAATTCCTACCTATCTGCAGCCTCTTAATCAGGTAACACATTTGCACAGAGTACTGCAAGTCATGCACACACACACTCGATCTCATTTGTTCTACTTATTGCTCACACTTTCACTGTTCCTTTTCCTTCCTCTGGGCCAGAAGGTCTGAGTCAAGTCCCACCTGCTCCAGAGGTGTGTCATAACATCTCTGAACAGGTTGATTCAAAATATATATCACTGGACCCGTTCCTCAGAGACTTCGTGGAGTATCCTGAAGATTGGAGTCCTGTGTAACAGAGTTTAAGGAAACCTGGAACTTGCAGAATTAATTTGACAGCAGGTTGCTTGTACGTCTAATAAGTGGGTGATTCTCCAAGACAGTTGCCATTTGAGACAGCAAGTTAATGACAAAAATTAGTCAGGTAGTTAGGCAATGCATGTAAGGAGGCCAGACTGGTGACGAGAGCACATTAACCAACCTGAGCTATACTTATCGATAATTTCCAGAACACTGATGCCTGTGAAATGGACAAAACCAGGCATCAGCTAAGGCTAAATGTGAAATGAAAGGAGTGCATCAATTTAATAGCCAGTTGATTTGATTCCTGATCATGGAACCATTGTATAAGAGTATTTTTAGATATTTGCAAATTAACCTGTTCAGAGATGTTATGACACATCTCCGGAGAAAATGGGACTGGAAGCTGGCCTCCTGACATAGAGTTAGGGACTCTATCACTGCATCTCAAGAGACCTATACTTAGCACATTAGGTCAACTAGGAATTCATGTAGAGGAAATCTTTTCCTAGAGAATTGACTGAAAACAGATCGTAAGTCTCAATCATAATTACAATATGAACTGCAAGAACTGCTTCTGCCAAAGGAGAATTCTTTAATAGGATGTGGTGGGGGTGGGTGTTCCTTTAGCACCTGAAGAAATTCGATCAATTTGAGGGTCTGATGAATGCAAGACAAGATGTTAAGGCAACTAAGTAACATGACATTTATCAGGGCAGCTTGCTTTGTCAGCACTAGTAAAAATCTTGTTTGGGCAGCAAGCATTGCATTATTGATATGTTGTTGCCTTTGCAAGCTGCAAACATTGAAGTCTAACCCTGCAGCAAAATCATCTGTTAACTTTCAAAGTTGCTTCCATTTACAATGAGTTCAGGACTGCCGCTGACAAGAGTCACTGCAATTGTATCATAGAATCCCTACAGTGTGCAAGCAGGCCATTCACTCCATTGAGTCCACAGCAACTCTCATCCCACCCAAACGTACCACTACCCACCGTATCTCTGTAACCTTGCATTTCCCATGGCTAACCCACCTAGCCTGCATGTCCCTGGACACTATGAGCGATTTAGCATGGCCAACCCACATAACCTGCACAGCTTTGGACAGTGGGAGGAAACTGGAGCACCTAGAGGAAAGCCACACAGACACGGGGCGAATGTGCAAACTCCACACAGACAGTTGGCCAAGGCTAGGATCAAACCCGGGTCCCTGGCACTGTAAAGTAGCAACATTAACCACTGAGCCACCACGATCTTGGAACTTTATGGATTTGTTTCCTCATTGTGAATTTGGCTGTGGGTGGGTGAATAATTATTCTAATGACAAAGTAACTGTGTCAGTACCTTGTCATTTTCAAGTTAGACACAAAGCAGGTATATTACCTGACCCAAAGAAACATAGAAGATAGGAGCAGGAGGAGGCCATTCAGCCCTTCGAGCCTGCTCCACCATTCTTCATGATCATGGCTGATCGTCCAACACAATAGCCTAACCCTGCTTTCTCCCCATAACTTTTGATCCCATTCGCCCTAAGTGCTATATCTTGTTGCCTCTTGAATACATTTAATGTTTTGGCATCAACTACTTCCTGTGGTAATAAATTCCACAGGGTCACCACTGTTTGGGTGAAGAAATGTCTCCTCATCTCCGTCCTAAATGGTCTACCCCAAATTCTCAAACTGTGACCCCTGGTCCTAGACACACTCACCATCGGGAACATCCTCCCCGCATCTACCCTGTCCAGTCCTGTTAGAATTTTATAAGTCTCTATGAGACACCACTGACCCTCCCTCCCCCAACGCCTCATTCATCTGAACTCCAGCGAAAACAATCCCAACCTAAACAATCTCTCCTCATACGTCAGTCCCGCCATCTCCAGAATCAGCCTGGTAATCCCCCGCTGCACTTCCTCGAGAGCAAGAGCATCGTTCCTCGGAAAAGGAGAGCAGAATTGCACACAATATTCCAGGTGTGGTCTCACCAAGGCCCTGTATAACTGTAACAACACATCCCTGCTCCTGTACTCGAAACCTCTTGCAATGAAGGCCAACCTACCATTTGCTTTCTTTACTGCCTGCTTGCACCTGCACGCTCACCCTTCACCGACTGGAGTCCAGGTCCCACTGCACACACTCCTCTCTCAATTTACAGCCATTCAGGTAGTAATCTGCCTTCTGGTTTTTGCTTCCAAAGTGAACAACCTCACATTTATCCAAATTATACTGCATCTGCCTTTGATTTGCCCACTCACCCAACCTGTCAAAATCATGCTGAAGGATCTCTGCATCCTTATCACAGTTCACCCTCCCACCAAACTTGGTATCATCTGCAAACTTTGACATGTCACATTTTGTTGTCTCATCCAAATCATTGATATATATTGTGAATATCTAGAGCCCCAGCACCAGTCCCTGTGGCACCTCTGTGGAATGACATTAGCCACCCTCCAATCTGCAGGGACTGTTCCAGAATCTATAGAATCCTGGAAGATGACCAACAATGCATCCACTATTTCTAGAACTACTTCCTTAAATACTCTGGGATGTAGATTATCAGGCCTTGGGGATTTAGCCTTTAATTCAACAATTTTCCCAGCACCATTTCTCTATTAATATTGATCTCCCTCAGTTCTTCCCACTCACTAAACCTTGTGTCCTCCAATAATTCTGGTATATGATTTGTGTCCTCTTTTGTGAAAACAGAACCAAAATATGTATTCAGTTCCTCAGCCATTTCTTTGTCCCCTATTATACATTCCCCGTTTCTGTCTGTAAGGGACCTACATTTGTCTTTACCAATCTCTTTCTCTTCACATACCTATAGAAACTCTTAGCGTTAGTCTTTATGCTCCCTGCAAGCTTACTTTCTTACTCTATATCCCCCTTCCTAATCAATCCCTTGGTCCCTCTTTGCTGAATTCTAAATGCCCAATCCTCAGATTTAATATTTTTCTTGGCGAATATGTATGCTTCTTCCTTGGATCGGATACTATCTCTTATTGCCTTTGTAGGCCATGGATTGGCCCTCTTACTGACTTTGTTTTTGCAACAGACAGGAATAAACAGTGGTTGCAGTTCCCTAATGCGTGCCTTGAATGTTTGCCATTGCGTATCTGCTGTCATCCCCTTAAGTAACTCTCCCCAATCTATCAAGGCCAACTCATGCCTCATATCCTCGTAGTTTCCTTTATTAAGATTTAGCACCTTAATCTCTGAATGAACAACCTCACTCTCCATCTTGATAAAAAATTCTATCACGTTATGGTCGCTCTTCCCCAAGGGGTCTCACACAGCTGGACTGGCAATGATTCCCTTCTCATTACACAGCACCCAGTCTAAGATGGTCTGCTCTCTAGTTGGTTCCTCCACATAATGGTCAAGAAAACCATCCTGTATACACTCCAGGAATTCCTCCTCAATGGCATTGTGGCTAGTTTGATTCGCCCAATCTATGTGCAGATTAAAATCACCCATGATCACCATGTGGTGTAGGAACCCAGGTCAAACAATAGTTCAGAAGAATAGTCATACTGGACTCGAAACAATAACTTTGTTTTATTCTCTCCTCAGTCGCTGTCAGACTTGCTGAGTTTCTCCAGCGTTTTCACTCTAACTTGGTCAGACATATCAGTTATTGTTTGACAGAGAAGGGTGGGCTGTGTGGAAGAGTGAAACTGTGCCATGAAAGGCATACACGCCACCTTACAATCCTGTCCATTTTCAAGTAAAACATAGTTGGCAATCTGGTGCTACATTGGAGGAAAACATTCAGGAATACCTATACAGAGCAAAGGAAATGGAATAAAAACTTCAGACCTAAAGATATCCCAATACTTTTTAACTATCTTCACTGGTTTGGCGTAGGAACCACAACAGCCAATTAGTGCACAGCAAACTCCCACAAACAAAAATTACACTAATGTTCAGATGACTTGTTTGAGGGATACTTATTGCCCAGGAAAACCAGAGAGGGTGTCTCCTGGTCTTCTTTGGAATGGGATTGTGGGATCTTTTATATCCATCTGAAAAGACAGGTAGACCTCAGTTCAACTTCTTACTCTGAAATAATGCATCAGCAATAACACAGCCCTCCCTTAGAGTTACACAGGGAGCCCCAGCCTAGATTATATGCTGACATCTCTGTAGTGGGACTTAGACATGAAACATTCTGTCTCAGAGGGACGAATGTTACCCAGTGAGCCACAGCTGGCACTTCCCACATATCATATCTTCAATGTTTCTCAGTCTACAGGGATTCCTTAAAGAGCAAACATTTTCCAAGTTGGGAAGCTGTCAAAAGCAGAGATTTGTGATCCTGCATAGCTTCCATAATAACAGCCTCATGTTTTCTAATGATTAATTAGGGGAATATCGGAGCTGTTTTCATTTGTCCCATCAGACATGATCTGTCTTTATTGCTGACATGCGTAAGTTATCGATGATGTCCACAGTACAATATAATAGAATAGAAAAGGGCAATTTATTGCAAAACTAAGACATACTGAATATCACATATTGGCTTAGAATCTACATGAATTGAAGGTTCATGCATTTGTTGCGTTAAACTCTCCCCTATCTGATGATGCCACACAGTCTGTAGGTGGAGGCAAAATGGTTCTGCATGAACTCCTGACAACAGCAGATGTATTCTGCACAGTTCCTGGCAGTCCTTAGTAATTGTGCCTGACAAGTAATGTAAAATATACCTGCTGGACTCAGGCAATAAACTACATTGCTACTTACAACAGGTGCCTCTTCAGTTTAGACTTGCCAGCGGTCTATCTTTTACCATCAATGATTAAACCATTGATGATTCTCTTCTGCTGCGGAGAATTTCTATGCCATTTTCTTTTTTCTCCTAATCCTTCATCCACTGCTCTCCTCCTCAAAGTGTTGACTCTTACTGATGATGAGGATGATGAGGTTGACCCTATGGTATCTGTTGCCAGGTGATTCGGAGAACAAAATGCTGACTATTGAAGCATGGAAGCCATTGCATTTGAAACTGTCCCTGGCCCTACATTGTTCTGTAAATAATTTTACATACAACTTACAGCACAGAAGCAAGCCATCAGACCTGCTCTTTGTGAATGTTTATGCTCCACAGGTCTCTGACCATTTCACTTCATCTCATTCTGTTTTTGTAGGAAGGTTCATTGACAAAGTATGGCACATGCTGGAAATTGGAAATTAAAACAGAAAATGCTGGAAATGCCCAGCTAATTTGGCAGCCTTTAGGAAGAGCTGAAACAGAGTTAAATCTTCACGTTGATTATCTACCACATATCCTTCTGAAGCTGTTATCCTCATATATTTAACCATCTCCTCTGAAGTATCTCAATGCTATTGACCTCAAATGTTCCGTTGTGGTGATGAGTTCCGCATTCTAATTCCCCGTTGAATTTATTTGTGACTATCTTAAATTGGTGATCCCTCGATCTGGACTCCCTACAATCCTGTGCAAACATCTGTGTAGAACACTGGAGATGGTGACTGGTTTTGATTATTTTTAAAGCCCTTTGTTCCTTCTTGCAGGAAGTTACAAGCTAATGGGGAGGTGATAGCCTGGTGGTATTATCGCTAGACTGTTAATCCAGAGACCCAGATAACGTTCTGAACTCAGGTGCAAATCCCACCACAGCAGATGGTGGAATTTGAATTCAATCAAATATCTGGAATTAAGAATCTAATAATGACCATGAATCAATTGTCAGGAAAAACCAATCAGGTTCACTAACGTCCTTTAGGGAAGGAAGCTGCAATCCTTACCTGGTCTACATGTGACTCCAGACCCACAGCAATGTGGTTGACTCTCAACTGCCCTCTGGGTAATTAGGGATGGGCAATAAATGCTGGCCTAGCCCTCATCCCATTAATGAGCAAAGGGGAAAAAAAACAACTGTCTGCCTCCTACCTGATCCTTTTATATTTTATATCCAGATTGGGAGAAATATTTTTGCCAATAACTGAAACTTCATCCCAGTTTGGTTCTGACACACTGCACCCCACAATTACAGTGCCTGGGGTCAGACAGTAATTGCAGGAAACAGCAATGCGAATTGGTTGCAAGAAGTACCTGTGACTTGAATCAAAAAGCAGACCAGTTCAAAAAAACAGAAGGTATTTCTTCCAAAAATAGGTGCACATTTTGATTGATAACAGTCATACAATAGATCTTTAATTACTCCCCGCTTACCTTCAAGTCAAATTGCCCACGGACAATAGACAGAAAGACTTGGCCTCTATACTGTTTCTTGGTGCATTAGGATTGTCACAGTTCTTACTGAGTGTTGATTTATTGAAGCTGATGATTACGGTGTTACTTGAAGCCAAATGCTCAACCACTTGACCCATTAACCAAACAGATTCTGACAAAAGAAATATTCAGGGATAACAAGGTGTAGAGCTGGATGAACACAATAGGCCAAGCAGCATCAGAGGAGCAGGAAGGCTAACGTTTCAGGCCTAGACC